>JAYKQN010000001.1:35325000-35665000 GCA_036785175.1 Eupleurogrammus muticus
GTGCAAACACAGAGGAGTAATTGGCTATATAATAATATAGCCAATTACTAATAATATAATAAAAGAATCTTAGAACTGATCCCGTACCTAACCAGAAGCCAGTGTAGAACAGAACCCACTGTGTGCTCACATTTCTAGTAGCAATACAGAAGTAAACTGCTGCGTTTTGGCCAACGGGAGTCAATGCTGAGATACAGGGGATTACCGTAATCTAAACGAGATGTGATGAAAGCATGAATGACCGTTTTCATGGTCTTTTTGACTGAGATAAGATTTAACTTTTGGCTAAGCGCCGCAGTTTTAAAAAAATGGATTTGACTATTGTACCAACCCGTTTGTCTACCGTCAATAGTACAACCACCAACATGATTCCTGGCAGGGGTTCAAACTAAGTCAGGGCGGCCGAGTAGGCCTCTGTCTTGTTTTCCTTTAATTAGAAAAAAAAAAAAATGTGATCCAATGTATTAATGTCATTCATGCATGAAAAAACAGGCTGAACAAAGTCTTTGACGGCAAATACAAGGTGTCAGTGGTTGATCACAATAAGAATAAGGAAATAAAAATACACTCTTAGCGATAATGGGCATAGAATGGACATTGATATAAACAGGCCTTAAATCAACCATCTTTTATAGTCACATGTAATATCAAGGTATGATGAGAAAAATTTGTAATGTAGGAAATAAATGTAATTCGTTTAAAGGGGATCTCTACAGCCATTTTGCATATGCTGATCCGTAGAGTTTAAAGAATTTTTTTTTTGTCTGCCATTTTGTCCCCTGCTTAAACAACTCTTATGCCCCTTCCCTAGTCCGGACAGTTTTTCGCTTCCGGAGCTCTCTTGAGGGCCGAGCTAACTCGTGAATTACGTTAGCCTTCAACCAGAATACATCGTGATTCTAAGAATTTTCTTAAAACTCTTCATGATGGGGAATCTTTATGAACACGGCCCCAGAAAGGCAGCGACAGTAAAACCTGCCGTATTTGAGGTTAAATAATTCATGTGACGCCGGGCGCTAATGTGCTGCTTTTATCTGTCTCAGCAGCGTAACCACTGGCTTCCCAGACAGATTTCAAACCTCGGTCTAGACCGAGTGGCTAATGTGGCTTTTTTTTTTTTTTTAAACAGATCAACACAAATCTACACAATGTGACATTGTCCTAAGTCTTGAAGTAATTCATTCAAGTTAATTGGCAAAAAAAAAAAAAGTGAAAACTGATCACCACTAGTCATTTTGTTGAAGCAGTTTCCCTCCACTTTTCCACAAATGGATCAGGAGCAAGGTTCTAGTTCTGAATGGATCGTTATGGCATGCACATTATTTATAAGATAAATTGGCCACCGATTGTGATTGAGTAAATTCACTACTGTGCATAAGTAAGAATTTGAACTTTAGTTGAGTATAAATTCTACTTTTTTATACCTCCACTTCGGTATAACTTTTTGACAGCTTTAGTTACTTTTCAAATGATTTTTTAAAAAATGTTTTACATAAAATTGCAGGTATCTATGTCACAGTGAGAGATCCAGGCGTAAGCTAAGACCATAAGTCTCTGGAATTGTGTTGCCTTAATCAAGAACCCGAAAGAAGGGCAAAGCTACGTCATAGCTGGTTGGCATCTACAGGATTTTAAACATAATCCCTAATAAATTCACTTGTGTCTGAGCGATATTTACGTTCTAAATAAAACCATTTAAAAGCACCTGGAGATTTACCTATTTTAACAATGGACAAATCACTGTCATTCCTAAGATTCACAGCAAACAACAACAGACAATAGCAGAATACAATCTTGTCTGTCAACTCAGTTTTATCACATATAAGTTGTGCTCAAGCTTCTGTAATGAGGTTTATGGCATATAAAGGCACACATATTTAGACTATGTATAAAGAAAATGGGATAAAAGCTGCTTCAGTTTAGCCACAATTAGCCGAAATGATTTTTTCTCTTTATTGCATAACATGCTGTTGTACATGTCGCCTTATAAGAAATAACCATCCAGATCTAGAACAGAGAACAAATGTTAAACGATAATTGTATTTATTTACCTCTCGTTGTCATCTTGCTTCGCTTCTGTCGACACGGCACAGCATATTCACTATTCTGAAAGTATACATCAGTATGCGAAGCATCAAGTCAAGTTCCTGGAAAATCCAGTTGGGCGAGTCAAGTGACGCGGTTGTCAACATAAGTGTGCTGATGGATTGTGTGTCGTGCTGCAAATGATGCGATCTTCCTCGTGTATAAAACGTGGATTTGTGTTTGGTGAGTTTTTTGGCTTAGCATCCTAAAGGGGTTGACAGGTGGTCGCCATGGGTGTGTGTGTGTGTGTGTGTGTGTGTGGATGATATTTGTTGTTTTCTCATAAACGATTCTGACACATGGTCACCAAGTTCATACCAGGTGATGTGAAAGTGAACACTTTAGGACAGTGTCCAAAGAATTCTGAAGGTAGATTATTCAGAAGCTGTTATCAGCCCGCATCCAGTTTACCCTCAGATCTGCCTGCATTCTAAACAAAATTCTTTATGTAACACGATGTTGATCTCTTTTCCTGGTTCCTGTGAAATAGCAGTTTTTCACATCAAACTTAAGAATCATCTATGAGTTGTTTTTTGAGTAGAGGCTTTAATATAAGTCAGAGTATAAGTACCTGAAGTATGAATATAAGGAAGGAATTAAGAGCTACACCTTTTTTATGGCATGTTCACAATCTTTTTAAAAACTGTCATATCAGATGACTGCTTTCTATAATTGACCGTCTTCATTTAAACTTAATGAGACTTTATCTATAGAGGCGCTGGATGGGAACTGACTTCATACAATAAGATCAAATCAAAACTAGTTTGCAGAGAAACAATGGCCCTCAGAGGTTAAAACTTTCAGGAATCATCTAATTGATGTAGTTTATCAATCAATTTATGACTGTAAACTGTAGTGTAATCTGGGCCTTCTTAATAAACATGGTGCTAAATGCCACTCATTAAATGGACTTAACTGAGTTATTTATACTTTATATACAGTAAATTATATTTGTATAGTAAGGGCTCCACTAAAATATCTTATGTTTGCAGATGATACAAATGTATTTTGTTCTGGAGGGAACATAAAGGAGTTGTTGCACCCGCTCACCCTCTTTTTGTGGCACTACGTTTTCTTTGTGTGGCGTTTCTTTGGATGGTCAATGTGTACACTTTGACAAGTTTCTCATTAGTTCTTATTGACTAGTGGGGACAATTCTTTGCATTAGACTTTTTCCTTCCCTGTGAACATCCAGTAAAGGACCTCAGTGCTCATATGTGACTAAATGGCATCGTTTTGGCTAAAACTAATGTTTTTTTTGCTTATGATATAACAATATCTTTGACTCCTACACAGTCCAATGACATTGAAATTGTTGACTTGAGTTTAGTTATTCTCTCGAGATGGTGATGAGGGCTTTTCTCAGATTGCGTGTTTTCTCCTCATTAGGATGAACTGTGTGTTTACCAAAGTCTTCATTGTGTCTCCATTAAAGTCATTAAAATACCTTGTTGAAATACCTTTGTGTCATTAGTCATGTTGTTGCTAGAAAACATCCAAGCCCCAGGTTGAAAAGGTGAAACCATGCAGGCGGGAGCGTGTGTGTGTGTGTGTGTGTGTGTGTGTGTGTGTGTACGTGTGTGTTTGTGCTCCCAGGGACCAACACCACACCATATATTCACACCTCTAATTGAAGGCTGTTGCATCATAAAATCTAACTCAAGACATAATTATGAAGACTTAGATCAGCATTTGGATTACTGTATATTTAATATTTGATAAAAAAAAAAAAAAAAAAGTAGTAAGATTGCTCTGTTTTTAAAATCATGATATCGCTTCTGACACCGATATGGAACAAAACACACAGTGCTCAGTTACTTTGCTCATATTAGTTATTTACATTCGTTCATAGATTTGCAGTCGGTGGCTTATTTAATGAAGCTGTATATATCATGTAAGTGAGAAATCTCACTGCTGTGCATAATGCCGTGACAGTGAGATGATAATCATTACTTAGTTCCACAGGCTGTTGCTGCTACTCAATAAGCTGCTTAACAGGAAGTATCATGTTATATTAGCTCTGTTGTCAAAGGCACATTCTCTAGCCACTACTTATAGTCCAATGCAAATAATAAATGAGTGAACATACTTACAGATGCAGGTATGGTATGTCAGCCTAAGGATATCATGCAATGTCTCGGCCTCCGACATACACGGTGGTGTTTTCTGATTTTTCATTTCTTTCAATCTTTGTTTGTTTGAAAAAGTGATAAACTTGGGGGGCAGTAATCAAGCGTAAGAGGTAACTTGCAATAAGTCTCTAACAACGGATTTTGGCCAACTGAAAAATTGTTGTAATTGAGCCATGAAGGAGAGTTTTGGAGCATGGACCACCTTTTTAAAGTCATTCCGCAGCATCTCGATAGGATTCATATCAGGTATTTGACTAGACTCCAAAGTTTCCATTTTGTTGTTCTCCAGCCGATCAAAGGTGGACTTCCTGCTGTGTTTTGGATCATCGTCCTGCTGCTGAAAAGGTGGATTCAGCTTAAGGTCACAAACAGACAGCTGGCCATATTCTTCCAGTTTTTTTTTTTTTGGTAGACAGCAGAATTCAAGGTTCTTCTAGGTCCTGAAGCAGCGAAACAGCCCCAGACCATCACATGACCAACATACCATATTTTCACACCACAGAGTATTTTCCCAAATGTCTTGGGGATCATCAAGATGTTTTCTGGCAAAATTGAGATCAGCCCTAATCTTGTATTTTCTCAGCAGTGGATTTTGTCTTAAACTCTGCCATGCAGCCATTTTTGTTCAGCCTCTTATTTATGAGGAAGTCATGAAAACTGACCTAACCTCGATTTTTTTCGTCTCCCTTAAAAATGGAAACCATATACAGTAAACATTTTATGTTCACATGTGTTTTCTTTGACCAATTCAATGTTTCTGGACCATTAATCAATCAAAAATAAATAAGACATCAGGAAGGGGGCAAACACCTTTTCACACCACTGTAGAATGAGGATGAAGTGAGCTATTTCTTGGATGTTTCGTTATCAAGCATCATTTGATTATCTATGTTTCCTTGTTTTGTTTTTCCAGAAGCCAGTGTAGTAGCCAGTAATATAGGTTCAAAAAATAAGTATTTCACATCAAAATCCCTGCTTATTTCTCTTTCTGTAAAGTGGTTTAAAAGCTTCGGCCCTCCACTCAGGGAGTCAAAAGTTTATCCAATCCAAATGATTTTGGGCAGGTAGCTAGCCCCGCCCACAAAACCACACTCGCTGCTTGTGTGTCACAGACAGTAGAAATTCCTTCATCTGTCATTATCCTCCCGATCTAATAACAGGTTTGTGTGCTCGCGGAGCCAAAAGTCTTATGTAGTTTTGTTTCTTTCCACTCCACCGTGTCACAAAATGCTAAACGAATAAATCTGTCTATTTAATGGGGGCCTTCACAGTCCCTCACAGGTCACTATCTTGCTGTCTCACTCACTTCTTTAACGTCCTAAAAAAGTAAAACATAGTTTATATAGTTTCGTCTTAAGCTTAGATCAAATGCTTATCGTGACGTTCACAGCCCACGGTGCTGGCTGAGGGAGTGAGGGTGTGCGGGTCGGGTGAGAAGCTTCACAGAAGATGGACTTGATTACATAAAAAGTAGTGAGAGCATAGTAGTAGAGAGGTGTCAGTTCCTCACAATGTCAGAGTGCATTTTTTCTACCTTTTAAGAGGAAAATACAGACATTCTAGAGTAGTACAAAATATAAAAAGGGTCAGAAACACCTTTGCACAGACTTCAGAAATAGTTCATATGTCATAAAAATGGCACATTATGTAGCCTTAAAACAGACTAATTCAATATCAATTCATTCAGTTAATTCATTTGCAAAGAAAATAATTGAATTAAAAGAAAGAAAAAGGTAGGGGCTAATGGCCATGCAAAGTCTAATGAATGTGAACAGAGTTTAATTTCTCAGCACCATAGAAGCTACATGCCTTCATTGGAATCAATTATTGTTCAACAGCAACCGTTCAGTTTGTTTTTCCATCCAAGGAGGCAATTTAGTGTACAGTGTTGTGCCGACCAAGAGGGCACTTTAGCAGCTTCAGCGTGCATTATACATTTATTTCAACATTTAGGACTATCAACATTATGGACTATCAGCTCGCTCATCCATTGGTGGACGTCAGTGAGTAAATGGAAACAACATAGTTCCATAGAGAAAGCCAGTTCCACACTGGATTGGACAATCAAAGGTTTTATGGTAATTAGATAGTGATCAAGTACAGAACTTGAACACACCGGATCTTAAAACACATCGTGGACTGTCTTCAGGGTTCAGGTATGATATGAACATAAAATCTTCTTAGAATAAAGTAGTGTTATAGCTGCTATAGTTATTCCTTCATGCAGGAAACTTGAAACTTTATTTAGATTTTTGAATGCAGTAAAAATATAATATACTCTAATAATATATATATTTATATCTATATATATAAAATGAATAATAATGATAATTAATGAAAAAATGATTTACAGGAACTTCAAAGGATGGAACCCACACTAAATGTCAACTGGACCAAAAGCATACATCTCTGCTATAAAATACAACAGTTCTCTTACATACTGATACACAACCCTTTGACAATATGCATTATAATGTACATTTTACTCAGCTCATTTTGTGTTATCACAGTATGTGGAAACCTTCTTGTGGTGATTTCCATAATTTATTTCAAACAACTTCACACTCCTACAAACTACCTCATCCTCTCTCTGGCTATGGTTGACCTGCTTGTCGGTGTTTTAGTTTTTCCTTTTACAATTATATCTCCCTCTAGCACATGTATTTACACGGGGGTTTTACTCTGTAAGGTACGAGACAGCCTCGACATAACACTGAGCACGTGCTCCATTCTGAATTTATGTTGCATCTCCATTGACAGATATTACGCAGTGTGTGAGCCTCTGACCTACAGAACTAAGATCAATGATTTTGTTGTTGTGATTATGGTTTTGTTGAGCTGGACTGCTTCTGTTGTTGTTGCAATTAGCATCGGAATGATAGGATTTAACCAAGATAAATGTGATGATTTGTTTTGCAAGCTTGCAAACATGATAGGAATGTTTTTCTCATTTTACCTCCCATTGATCATAATGATCTGTATGTACTTAAAGATTTACCATGTGGCACAGAAACAGGCGCGCAGCATCCAGACCTCAAAGTCTAGAGCAGCGCTCAGTAAAATGGAGAAAAAGTCCACAATAACTTTATCTATCGTGATGGGAGTCTTCCTGATCTGCTGGATGCCTTACTTTATTTTTCTGATGTTAAATACTTTTGGTAATTATTCAGTGTCTCTTTTTGTGATTGATATAATTATCTGGCTGTCACTGATGAATTCAATGCTCAATCCTTTCATTTATGCTTTCTTTTATAACTGGTTCAGATTGGCTCTCAGAACGATCATTTCTGGAAAAATATTCCAAGGTGATTTTACTAACTCAAAACTGCATTGAAATGTTCTTACTCTTTTTGTATGGAATATACTCATAATAAGACAAGGTGGTGAAATATAAAAAAATACTTAGACAATGTTTGTTGTGAATAAAAATGTATAAGTTAAAAATGAATGAAATGTAAACTTTTTCATCAAAAATGAAAAATATGTGTTGAAAGTGACCAGGATTTTCAAAGCCTGAAAGTGACACCTGGTCAGAAATTCTGTATAGTGAAATATATAATATGTAATTTCTCGCTATATGATTGTATTGTATCTGTTCATTTGTCAGTAATTCAACCAAAAGTGAATGACATAAAGATAAATTGCTAATATAAATGTCAAATTAGATCATATAATAATAAAAATATGTTGTGAATATCTCTTTATTGGTAAATGAATGGGCAATGGGTGTTAACTGAAGACTGAACCCATAGTAATGTACTGGTCATAGAGTGATTTCATTGACCAGGATGCAGCAGGTCTATTATATTCAGTGGAAAACAGCTCCATCTTCTGGCAGCAGGGCCTTGTGTCTAAATGATGGGATGGATTCAGCACTTTTGTTCATGGCGATTTAAAGCGGAATCAGCCACTCTGATTTAATGGTAATTTAGTTTAAGTCAGCAGAGCAGTGGCCATAGGAGAATAAGTTGTAGTCAGAAACGAGACAAACTCATCACAGTTTGCATCAACCATGATATACTTTATGATCAGTGTCATGTCATAACAATCACATGCATTACTGTAATACATTAAAGACGGGGGATGCTGAAAATTGCAATTCACTGTCACATCTAAAGTTATCAATAAAGAGAAACAAAGCTCAGTTCATAGCCACTGTGTTGGAGTTTGGAACAAGTCCAATAAAACGTGTCACTGTCCATTTATTCACAATGCTTATTCCAAAAAAACATTTTCCCAGCAGCCATACTGACACCAAATAGGTAAAAGGGTGTTATCAATGACACTAAATAATGTTCTGACAGAGTCAGGATGCTGCTATTCAAGATTAACATAAAATTTATGTCACATATGAGTCAGAGGCGTTGGCTTTTACTTTAATCATTCAAGTGTACATTTAGTTCAGTCTGGTCTATAAGTGCGATACTACCACATAGGGATATTATATTTGATGCATACACCTGCACACATGTGGTATGAAATGATAATGTATATAACATAACATAGAATAATATATAATATAGAAAAAAAACTGACTGATGATGTCTCATAAAAAATGACAGTCAAATGTCTTTATTTCAAAATAGACAATATGTGAACGATTTCTGCTCGAGTGATTGTTTTAAATTTAAGGCCTCACATCACACAAGGAAAAAGTAAAACCTACATTATTGCATACATGAATCCTAACAGTCCTTTGAGTATTCCAGTCGTTGTATTTTGTGGCTCTGGTGTTTCTAAATGCCACAGGTTAAACATAAGTAAATAATTGAAGAGGAAATTACATTATTGACAGTCTGTCAGACACATTCACTTGTGCTTGAATGACATAAGAATGTCCCATTTATTATATTCCAAACAGCAAAGTGCCTAAACCAGGATATACAACACTGTCTAAAATGCAATTGGTAAACTTCATGCAGGTCACTGTGATACATCTGTCACCCAGGACCATCTGCTGTACCGAAATATTATGCAAAAACTTGGATCCTTTTTAAAAATCAAAAGTATGATTTGCCACTATGAATTCTGGTCTGGCCCTTGGACTTTCTGCTCCCTCATCCACCGCTCTTCCCCTGTGGGTCTTGTTTACTGATGCAAGTTAACATGAAGTTCCATAGAGACATCCAGGATGAAATTTCCCACATTGGATTGGACAGCCTATGATTTTATGTTAATGAGATAGGGATCAAGTCCAGAGGTTGAACACAGTTGCACAGAATCTCAAAATACAACAGATTGCACTGTCTTCAGGGTGTAGATTTGATATGAACTTGAAAGCTTCTTAATTTGCCAAAGTAAAAGTGTTGGTGTTGCAGGTCTTCATTTATGCAGGTAACTTGAAACCTCATTTGTATTTTCGAATGCAGTAAATATATCATATATTGTATATAATATAATAATGATAACTAATGAAAAACAGATTTGCAGGAACTTCAAAGCATGGAACCAAAAGTCAGTGTCAACTGGACCAAAAGCATACATCTCTGCTATAAAATACAGTTCTCTTACATACTGATACACAACCCTTCACCTTTATGCATTCTATTGTATATTTTCCTTGGCTCATTATGTGTTAACACAGTATGTGGAAACCTTCTTGTGATGATTTCTATAATTTACTTCAAACAACTTCACACTCCTACAAACTACCTCATCCTCTCTCTGGCTGTGGCTGACCTGCTTGTCGGTGTTTTAGTTTTTCCTTTAACAATCATATTTCCCCATAGCACATGTATTTACACGGGGGTTTTACTCTGTAAGGTACGAGACGGCCTCGACATTACACTGAGCACGTGCTCCATTCTGAATTTATGTTGCATCTCCATTGACAGATATTACGCAGTGTGTGAGCCTCTGACCTACAGAACTAAGATCAATGATTTTGTTGTTGTGATAATGGTTTTGTTGAGCTGGACTGCTTCTGTTGCTGTTGCAATTAGTATAGGAATGATAGGATTTAAACAAGATAAATGTGATGGAAACTCAGATTTGTCTTGTAGGCTGGCAACAATTATAGGAATGTTTTTCTCATTTTACCTCCCATTGATCATAATGATCTGTATGTACTTAAAGATTTACCTTGTGGCACAGAAACAGGCGCGCAGCATCCAGACCTCAAAGTCTAGCGCAGCGCTCAGTAAAATGGAGAAAAAGTCCACAATAACTTTATCTATCGTGATGGGAGTCTTCCTGATCTGCTGGATGCCTTCCTTTCTTTTTCTTATGTTGAGTTTTTTTGTTTATTTTTCACAGTTTCTCCTCACATTTGACACACTCAAGTGGCTGTCACTGGTGAATTCAATGCTCAATCCTTTCATTTATGCTTTCTTTTATAGCTGGTACAGATCGGCTTTTAGAATGATCATTTGTGGGAAAATATTCCAAAGTGATTTTACTAATTCTAAACTGCACTGAAACATTTCTAGCACTACATTTTTTTGTGGATATACTGATACTTTTTGATGAAATAAAAGATATTCAGGAAAACAGAAGCAAATGATGAGCATACTTTGAGTTTCAGAATGGCCTAACTCAAGGGTCACCAACCCTGACCCCAGATAGCTGCTGTGGGTGTTGATTCTACTAATAAAGCTCCTTAGTAAAGTATCTCCTTATGTCAAGATTTGTTACGAATAAAAATAAGTAGCATGAGATTCATGTAAACACTGAAATGGCTTAAACACACTTGTAGTGTAGTGAAGCGGTGGTGTGCAATGTATCCACTCATGACCAAATACAATAGTTCAAACCTCTTGTATTATCATTTCTTGCTATATGTGTGTATTGTATCTGCTCATTTGTCAGAAATCAAATTAAATTACAAATATAAATGTCAAATTAAACCATATATTAATACAAATATGTTGTGAATATTTCTTTATGGGTAAATGAATGGGCAATGGGTGTTAACTGAAGACTGAACCTGTAGTAATGAACTGGTCATAGAGTGATTTCATTGACCAGGATGCAACAGGTGTATTATATTCAGTGTAAAACAGCTCTATCTTCTGGCAGCAGGGCCTTGTGTCTAAATGATGGGATGGATTCAGCACTTTTGTTCTTGGGGATTTAAAGCTGATTCAGCCACTGTGATTTAGTGTAAGTCAGCAGAGCAGAGGCCATAGGAGAATAAGTTGTAGTCAGAAAGTGACAAACTCATCACAGTGTGCATCAACCATGTCAAGTATGTATGTCAAGGAAAATTAAGTCAGTTTTATTTGTGTAGCCCAAAATCTCAAGTCACAGATTCACCTCAATCGGTTTTACACTTTAACACCCCTTAGATCCTAACATCATATACAAAAAACTCTTTAACATTGGAAAAAACAGGAGGAAACTCCAGGAAGAGTAAGAAAGGAGGAGGCCTCTTCCAGGACGGACAGACTTGCAATAAATAATGTGTGCACAGGATGGAAACAATACATTTAGAACAGGAAAAGAGTTGAGTATGACATTAATAAGATGAACAGAAATATATAGATTCATGGTTAAGATCACATAGAGATTGATACAGCTACCAATTACTTGACATGGAAAATAGAATCATGTTTGGTTAACCAAAGTTTTTTTTAGAAAAAGTAATTCAAACTACCTGAAGTACATGTTACAAGCTTGAGTGAGAGGAGATGTGTTTATTTTAATGAATCAAGTGTACATTCAGTCCAGCCAGCTCTAATAAGTGCAACACTGCCATCTAGTGGTAAAATATATTATGCATTCACCTGCCCATACCACACCTAATACAAAATGATCATGTATATATGAAAATGTATATTGATAAAGTATTTGAAATATAATGACACTTAATTGTGTTTATTTAAAAAAGTACAAGTAGTGTCAGCCTTGGTTTTGTATATAATATCTAGAGTCCAGATGGAGATATGACAGCAGGTTAGTTAGTTGCATGTAATGGAGGGAATTAACATGACATCTTACAAAAAGTCTTACTTAAAATTAGACTATAAAAGATCTATGCTAAAGTTTCACAAGTTTGCAACAGGTGAGGCTTTTATTGGTCATTCACCAAGTGCTGGTTTTTCTAGTAGTTCAACACAGTGATGGCAAACACAGCATTATGAAGAGATTTACACAACCAAGTGATACTTATTTAACAAACACTTACACGTAAAATACAAAAAAAAAAATCTAGACTTTCTGACACTGACAAGTCTGTGCTTTTATTTTGAAGGCAGAAGTCTGGAGCCGTTTTGCTTCCTGGTTGAGTGTCTCTCGGGTTAACACGGTTAGCATGTTTTTTGGAGCTGTTTACGGAAGAAAGAATGGGAAAAGTTGTCTATAGGTGTGTGGAATGTAATGAAAAAGCGACGGAGCTGCACCGAGATTACAGTAACGGGATCCTGAAGATAACAATATGTGTGAGTTGCCCGGTTTAGCTTTAGCTTTTGTTTCTGACGGGGATGCCGGTTAGCATGGTTAGCCTTTAGCCTTGTATTGGATCAGCAGGACTCTCAGACACGAAACAGCATAATGTATGGGTTTCACTTCTAGAATGAACTTTTCACGATATTCTGAATTATTTTACTTAAATTACCTTTAATACTCTCTCACTGACATACGCATATGCATCATCTTAATGTTGGGTGCACAAACAAAGGGAATATTGTATATTTTATAACCCTGTAATGTGTTATATGTATATAGATACTGAACAGAAAAGTATCCTTTAATTAAACCTGTCTAATGTAGTATAGAGTAAAATGTGCAGTGTTTCCCTTTCAATAAGTTAATTTAAATTAACTTTGAGGATGCAGTGTTGACTTTGGCCCCAGTCACTTACATTGAATGCACATTTAAACCTGTGTGAACAGGAAGAAATATAACAGCGGGGAAAAAATCTTTTACTGTATCTGCAGACACATCTTTGTCCTTAAGATACAATTTATAAGTTGTGAACTCATTCTCTAGCACTGCAAACAACAGCTGGCAAACTGACAAGATATACTTTAAGACCTTTCCATTGAATATTGGGACAATATCTTTAATGCTCCTAATGTAATATCTAAGCAGAGTTGTTGAAGTCGCCTCTGTCTCTTCTCTTCTCTCCAGGAGACTTGCCAGAAGCCAGTGGACAAGTACATAGAATATGATCCAGTTATCATCCTGATAGATGCCATTTTGTGCAAGACACAGGCATTCAGGCACATTTTGTTCAACACGAGCTTGGATGTAAGTGTCTGCAATGATTGTTAAAGTGTCTGTGCAAAGTGTATCAAAAATAGTAGTGGGGGACAAAAACGTATGTATATATTATTATTTTTTTTTTAATTTTTTTTTTTTTAATTTTTAAATGTTTATACTTCACCATTATTCTTGCACCTTATACAGCCTTGCCAACTAATTTCATTTTCCAGGAAACTGTACAATGACCATAACTTCTTGAAATTGAATTCTTGAGACTTGAGCCGCTTAACACAAATTCACAACCCCTCTTATCCACGTTTATGTATATAAACCTGGTTGAACATGTTCTCCCATCGCCTCCCCAGATCCACTGGAAGCTGTGTGTGTTCTGCCTCCTGTGTGAGGCCTACCTCAGGTGGTCTTCACTCCACGGCTCCGAGCAGAGCGGCCACCCCGCCGACATCATCAGGTACACCAAGGAATGGGAGTTCTACGGCATGTTTGCATTGGCTGCTCTCGGTAAGAGAATAAGACGGGCGCTGTTTGTTTCAATGTGTTAGATTGGAGCACCTGAGCCATCAATTCATTAATTGATTTAAATTTCTTTAAATCAATTATTTTTCTATTAATCAACTAGAGCTGCCATGATTAATAAATCAATTAATCATTTTGAGTAATTTTTAAGAAGAAAATGTCCATTCTTTACGGTTCCATACTGTGATTTTCTACAGTTTCATGTTAAGTGCTGTGATTTTAGGCCTACTTGAGAATATTGAGACTAATTAATTCTCTAGAAAAAGAGTAAAGTAAATATGACTTTCTTCCACTGTTCCTTATTTTTACAAGGTGCTAAAGTAGACCTGTAAGAACTGTTTCCGACCCATTTCAATACAGTGGCATCAAATCGGTTTAAAGTAAGACACGGAAAGGGACACACCCTTCTATGAGGGTTAGGAAAATTTGAGAATTTCTAAATTAAATGGTGGTGCAATTTAAGAGGAAAATCAAGAAGTTATAGACTTTGATCGGTATTCATGCATAATATTATCCTACAAATGCGAAGTGCAAATTAATAGAACATTTTTATTTGTTCCAAATATTTTTTTATTTGTGATGTGAGTAGACAAAGATGCTTCATGCAAACACTGAGATAATTTACTCAGAACCACAACTATCGACCTCATTAAAGGTACAGTGTGTAGTTTCTGGCAGAGAGGTGGCAGATTGTAACAGGATGTGCCACGATTAGTGGATTAAATGATTAGTTGCCAACTATTTTGCTCAGTGGATGAGGAGGTTGTAATGGATTAGTCATTTTTAAGAGGAAGATGTCCAAATCCTCTGGTTCCATCTTCTTAAACCTGATTTTTTTCTGGTTTCTTTAGTCTACTACTTCTATAGTAGTAAATGGATCCTCTTTGGGTTGTGGACTATTGGTCTTGACAAAAAAAAAGGCATTTTAGGTTTGAATCTTCATCTTTGGGATTGACATTTTACACAGTTTTATGAATCAACTAATTAATAGATCAGTTATCAAAAGAGTAAGTAATGAGTTGCAGAAACGTGTGTGTTCTTCCTGCAGAGCTGACGGCGTTCTGCTGCAGCGTGCTGTGGTTCCTCTGGGCGGTGGTGGGTCGTCTCCAGGGCGGCAGCGTGGAGCTCAGCCTGCTGCTCAGGGCGCTGCTGCTGTCCTGCTACGGGAAGGTCCTGCTCATCCCCGCTGTCATCTGGGAGCACGACTACTCGCCGCTGTGCCTGGGCTTCATCAAGCTGTTTGTGCTCACCTCAAACTCGCAGGCTATCAGAGGTAGGGGGAGAACACGCCGATGGGTTTCTTTCATTTTTCTCAGTGATAAACCCAACTTACTGCATCCACCACATTAGAATAGGGGTCAATACAAATGGACTTTGTAATGACAAGAAACCAAAATGAACACAAATACATTTTGAGAAACCTGATGAATGGTTCTTAAAAATCTATCTTAAAAGGTTTTTGACTTTCTCATCTTCACAACCATCATTTGTCACTGACCCATTTATTTAGAAAATGTAACAGCAACAGCCTCTTTACTTTTCTTTTGAACTACTTTCTGTTGAGAATCAAGTTCCCTGTTGGCTGAGTAACCTAAATATATGTTGGATTATGATGATAAAATGTAACTTTTAATGTAAAAAAATAGTGGAATAGCTTATGGAAGTTACATGCATACATTATGAATTAAATATTAAACATATTTTTCATTAATATTAGTAAAAATATGTCACCTTTGGAGCTATTATGGAATGAAGGTTTCATAACACATTTTCCCCCACTTCTCCTTCCACTAACATTTCTTTTTTTGATTTTTGGTCAATCAATAAAAACAAGACAAAGAACATTATGTAAGGGGGGAATCATGACAAGATTTTATTTATAGACTGTTCAAGACTTTATTTAAAGTAATATTAATGACAAGTTGTTGCATGTGATTACACATTATAAACCATTAGCAATGTAATTCACTCTTCAAACATTATTTTCATGCACCAGCAGGTGGCAACTAACTCCACTTTTGTTTAAACACCTCCCTGCTCCTGTGCTGCAGAGAGAGAAGAGAACCCAGACATTGAAGATGCGTGTGTTGCATAACAGAATTGCTTTTGGTTTTCTCTTGTTGCTTCACTGTTTCATCAGAATCAGCTCTGGCAACATAAATCCCCCCGTTTGCACTTGGCAGCTCGACTGCGAGCAGAAAACAATGGGATGTTGTTGATTGATTTTCCTGTTTGTTGAACTAATGAGGAGTGTCTGCACGTTAAAGACAATTAGATTACAGCTTAAAGTAGCCAAATTTGAACTTTTTCACTTTGTACTTGGTAATGTTTTAAAATGGGGGAGGGAAAGCGGGGTAAACAACATTGCCCATTCGTTTTCTCACTTTTTTTTCCATCTCTTTTCAGTGATCCTGAACAGCAGCAGACGCCTGTCGCTGATGGCTGTGTGTGTAGGTCTGCTGTCAGAGACCTGCATGGCTCGGGCTGTCACGCGGCTTCAATGGGGCATCCAGGACATGTTGATATTTGACTGAGTGTCCGCGCCATCGGATTTAGATGATTTATCTCAGGGACAAACACACGCTGGAAGATGCTAACACCGACCTGTGAGGCCAAGTTGAAGATTCTGCAAATCAGGTTTGCAGATCACAGTGGATTTTTCTTTTTTGGAAGTGATGTTCTTTAAGTAAACACCCAGTTCTGCTGGTTTCAAGCAAACCAGGAACACAAACTGGCCACATGGTGAAAAGCCTTTATAAACTAGTTACAGGTTGTGTGTGGAGATATTACTTTCCATGAAGATATGAGATGTTTCTTTTAATTAGTAAGGCACATGCAAAGGCAGCAAAGACTCCGTAGAAAAAAAAATGTTTAGAAGGATTCAGATGAATTGCCGACTGCCCCTCATCCTGTTTTTTATTTCCGCTTTTAATATGGAAAACGCGTTCCAAGTAGAGATTCCAGGAAATCTTATTTCATACAGAAAGCCTCAGAGAGGAGGTAGAGCCGTGGGAGCGTCCGCTGATCTAAATCACTGTTAAACATGCTGGAACTCCAGTCTGCCACAAACACAGAGGTTGTAATTGGACAATAACCAGTAACTAAATAGCTCTCTGTTGGGACAGGAGGTAGCCAACACTCTCCACATTCTTCAACTCACTGCTGAAATTCTTATCTAAATTCACGAGTTTTCTCAAACACAAACACACACACACACACAGATCAGCATTCACATTGTTATAGAAGTAGGGCTACAGCTAATATTATTTAAATACTGCTATATGAAATAGAATATTTTAAATACATCAAATATTTTAGTATCTTTATAGGACTAAAGAAACCAAAAATATTGCCATGTAAGGAGGTAAAATAATAGAATTCAGATCTTTTTTTTTTTTAATTACTCAAAATATCAATGGTTATCAAAATAGTTGGTGATTTATTTATTGCGTGGCAGCTAATCGAGTATTTGGCTAATCGTTGCAGCTCTAGATGACAGAGAAGCTAATGTTAAAATATATTAATATATGGTTGTGATGTTCGTTTTAGTAGTGCAGCAACTATCGATTATTCTCATTATCACTTAAAGGAGTTTCGAGAAGCAGAAATGTGTATTTCCCATGAGCCTCCTCATACACTTGTCACAATCTTTCGCTACCTGTGCTGGGCGTCTTGAAGCCGGAATGAGGGCAGTGAAGTTCAAACCAATCACAAAAAAATAATCTAAAAAATATTGACATTTGTCTGGAATGGTCACTTGAAGAAGTGTGCATAACATAGATTCACCCACATTACTGACTCTTTCATAACCAGGAATAAACTCCTTGAGGTCACTTTAATTATTACCACAAATTTCCAAATAATAGCTGAGTTTCAGTTAACTACCAGGTCACCCTTAGAAGCCAGGTGCAGGTGTATATTTGGATGAATAACCACTGCAAGAGCAAGTTCAGTTGCAGAAGACAAGAGGAAAACGAGAGTCCAAAAGACGACGTATGAAATCTCGGTGGGACGGTCTTGGAGTATAAATGTTTTATGCTCAAAACGTGATCCGGGTCTTTCACCATTCGGACCGCCCAGGTCTTCGGGGGATGAACCTTTAAGAAAGGGCACTGACGCTGCCCTTTTTTCTTCGTTGCTTTTTTCTTTCCTGCAAGTGCCTCAGTCCTATGAGCATGTTGGACATAAAATTCAAACTTTGTGGTGTAAAGTACGCAGAGGAGAACTTGGGGAAAAGCAGCCATGACACAGTGAACTACAGCACAGCGATTTTATTTTTGAAAAATGTAAGTTAGTCAGGTATAGTCAAAGTGGTCTAATAAATCAATTGAGGTAAATTACAACATTTTTCCAGTTTTGCTGCGCAAGATTTTTGTCGGGGAGGAATTCATTGCTTCCTGGTGTCAAATAAACACCCCGACTGTTATTTGGTAATTTACAGCAGTCTATGAAATGTCATAAAAAGTGGAAGCTGCCCTTTTACACACCAAACCAAATGTCGAAAAAACAACTAAATATAAAATTTACAGCCTGGGCTACTGAACCACTGAAATTTGTGCTGGTTGGTCGACTGCTGCTTTACGGCAGAGTGAAGCAGGTTTGACAGAAGCGTTGCGTCACATCTGATTAACAAGCGTTGGTTATCCTGGTCGACACGTTGACTGACAGCGGCAGGTAAAACGTCCCTGCGCTGTCCCTGGAATGTGGAGTGTGACCAGAAACAGAAACGTTCTGTCGGTAAAACAAACCTCCCCCTCTGCAGCAGCAGACCCGGTGTCTGTGGAATGAGGGGGATTTTTTTTTTCCACCACAGTTACCTCTGAAGGGTCAGCTGAACCTTCCTCGACCTCTCCCCCTCCTCCTCCTCCTCCTCCTCCCCAGGAGCCTTTGCGGGAGTCGTGGCGTTATTGTGGACTGCAGCAAAGCCGGGCACACGATGAAAGGCGGAAATTCTTCTGAACAAAACCATCTGCGGCAGCTCTGGCGAGGGAGGACTGAAGGATTCATCTCTCAGATCATCTCAGATGATGTGAGAGACGTTCAGCATCAACATATTGTCAAATGATTTAATGATTTCGATTTTGTTTAAACAGTTTTGTATATTATCAAACGGTGTATGTTACTAAAATATTACATTTTAGCACCTTTTTAAATGGCCAATTTGTAACTTATGTTATGTGTTGAAATGTCAAACTGTACAACGAGTTGGCTACAAGCTTTGAAATGCATGTCACTGGAAGGCATGCCGAGGGGAAAATAAAAAGCTTTTTTAAAGTTTTAAACAGATCGCCCAGATTTGAATGAGTTAGATTTTGTGCGTGCGCTGCCTGCGTGTTATTACAGGCCTGCGAATAGCTGAAGAGACAGCACGGCCGTGTGGAATGTTTGGTTGGGTTTCCTCGCCCCTGGGTGGATCTCTGGAGATAAACGCAGATGTTTTCACGGATCCACACCGTAGAAGAAAAATCACTCCGAGCCCGGCTGCAATAATTCTTGATCTGTTTCACATCTTTTGTTTTGATTTCAAAACACTGCAAATTAATCTCATAGTTTTGCCATTAAAAACACTTTGTGCACAACTCATCATGTGTGAGTTAGATGAAGTTCGAGAGTTGTATGTTGCGTATTTCAACTTTTTTGGATGAGCGAACCCCATGAGAGAGTTTTCTAAATGTGGAGTCTGGAAAGTGTTGGTCAATTACTGTGGCATGCAGCAGTTTAATCTGAGTCTGACTAATCAGATTACTGTAACAGCAGTCGCCTCACATCCAGTTACCGGGCCCGGACTGCAAGAAAAGGAGCCGTCGGAGGCTCAGTTTATCCTCCTGGTATTAGTCAATCATCCTTGTATGTTGTGTAAATCTGTATGATTAAAAAAAAAAAAAAAAAAAATCACATCTCACCGGGCCACTTTTGTACATTAAATACAATCAATCAGATATTAATGTGGCTCATAGGGGGTTAAAATATAGAAGCCCGTAGCAGTCAGGGTTGCAATTATTAAGTGCCGTTATCTCAAGATCACAAATTAATGACTTTGTGAACACCATCGCCAGCTGCTAAATATCTTTCCACAATTAAAATAAAAGCAATATAACAAATATGTTTGCAAATGCAAACCTTACACCCTTGAAACATGCTGTTCTTTTGCATACAGCAGAATGAGCAATCCTGTTGAAAGGGGTAAAGGTTTCAGAACTCTGAAGCACGGAAGTGCTTTATTTTGAAAAGGCACCAAAGCTTTACCGTTGTGGGCTTGACTGAAGCCGATAAGTCAGCTGATTATCGTGAGAAAATGAACTTCTATTCCTTATCTTGAGAAAACAAAAATCAATTTGTGGTCTTTAGAGAAAAAGATTTGTCATCTTAAGATAAAATATTTGCAGCTGCTTAGGACTTTCATACTAGAACTTTCAGCCACGAAATATTGAATAAACATGTGTAGTGTTCAGTAGAAAGCTCATGTAACGTGAATCGTTATAGTATAAGATTGAAAGAAGTTGTCCTGACACAGCATTTGACGCGCCTTCATTTCATCAGGTCTGGATTATTGCGACATCCTCCTCACACGCCTGAACCAACAAACTATTGATCGACTCCAGACGCCACAGAACTCGGCCGCCAGGTTAAAAAACAAGAGAGACGTGTTCACGTCACTCCTTTTGTTTAAGCCTCTTTTTGTCTGACTCGATTTTAAGATGTCACTGATTGCTTTGGAGGGCCTTTCGTGGCCTCTCTCCCTGCTTTATCTCTGACCTCTCAGTTAAGCGTACGTGCTGGTATGTACTTTGAGATCCTCTGGCAGAGCGGAGGTCTTTTGTCTGTTCCGGAGGCCTGGCTCAGAACCAGAGGGGGACAGATCGTTTGCAGCCTGGGGCCCCCGGCTCTGGAAGGATCCGCCTGAGGAAATCAGACCGGCTGAGTCAGCGTTCTCTTTGAAATCCATACATACTTTTATCGAAGAGTGGTTTTACCTCAGTTCAGAGTTTTCTTTGAACTATCCTTTATCTCCTCTAAACCTGTATCTTCATAAGTTCCAACGAATGAATTTGGCAAAACTGCTCTATAAATACAGATTATTACATTATTACAAGATAAAAGGTAGTTTAGGAAAGTATTCAACAGGCTGTTACAGGAAAGGAAATTAGCAGGGAACTTGGCATTTCATGCGAAAATTCAATAAGCGTCAGGTTGAAAGAGAAACGTCTGTAAACTGCTGCCTACTCGACGTGAAGCCAAGGTATAACAGAACTTTAAAAAAACGTTTCTTTGTCAATTCAAGTGCGCCACCTTAATTAACAGAAGCACAGATTTCATGCATGTCTGTCGTCTGTGGAATTATGACAGGCTCAGACTGCCGGTGTACCCGGCCCCTCCCTACGTGCAGAGAGAGTGATGTGCACCTTGGATTTGCAAAGATTATGTTAATCCGCTCTAATCTCCCAACATACAACTCAGACGGGCAGCACGGGACCAGAGCACAGGGACGCGATGCACGCCGCACAACTGTCTGTGTGGAAGGAAATATCTAAAGCATCTTTGGAAAGCTTGTTTTCTGATATATAGGTCTGGCTTTGTTCTTTCACTCGCTACTGGCAGTTTGACTCCAAAAGCTGATTTGCTGTGTGTCGCAGGGACAGAAATAAAACAAAACATGGGTTTTATTCCTTCTGGCTGATTTTATGAAGGTTTTCCTTCACAAATCCAGCTATTTATTATATGTCAGGGTTGCTGTGGTGACAGTGGCTACAGTGGTGGAAGAAATTAAGGTTCTCAAGCAAAAGTAGCACAGTAAAAAAAATCCTCTCTTAAGGTATTCAGAAATAAATCCTGCTTTAAAAGTTTAAGTAAAATGCACTTGAATAATAATACAATTTCTTTATTATGCATACAATATATTACAAGTATGATGCTAATGCCATTATTGACTCATTAACATGTAAGCGACATGGTAGTGTTATAGGTAATTATACTTATTTCATTTAGTATTTATATACTATAGTATTTGTATACTATAAAGTATTTAGTAACAGTCATGGAAGTAGTATTCAGGGCCTTAAAAGTCAAAATACTGTAATGTAAAACACACTCTTTTATAAGGAAAAATCCTGAATTCAAGTAAAAATATACACAAGTATTATCATCAAAATGTATATACAGTATCAAAAGTAAAAGTACTCAGTGTTCCTGTTGCTGTTCCTTTTAGAAACACATTATTATGCTAAAAGTTTTCTTTTGTTTGTACTATTTAATACTCCAAATGTCTTTTTAGTCTCATAGTTTCTGGACCCAATTTTAGATACCTTGTACCTTTGTACCTTTAGTAGTAATATTACTGCATAATCATAATTCATCAGTATTTCAGTTGTCACAATAGTTGTAAAAAATGAAAAATATTTTATGTAAAATATTAATCCAAAGTATTACTAGTATCACAAGTTATGAGTGTATTACAAGTATCCCTCTGAAATGTAGTAGAATAGATGTATGAGGTACCATAAAATAGAAATATACTCACAATTACAGAAACATGCAGCACCCGTGGAGTCGAGCAGCGAGTTGCGTGACCCATTTCTCGAGTCTCTCTGGGTGTTTTGTGTGAATATGTGCAGTCTCTGGCTATGTAAATTTCAGGAGTACTTTCATCACCAGAAAGCTCGCAGCAGGAGAAGCTGCCACATCAAAGCCGCGGCGTCGTGCTGCGTCGCCGCCGAGGATCAATTAAAAAGCGGAACTGCAGCAGCACGGCAGCTAACTCGGGAACCAAAAAATGCAGATTGGAGCATTTAAATGCAGGTCATAGTGAGTCTGCATTCATGAAAAAAAAAAGTAGGGCAGCGCTGCGGAGAGGAGCAAGAGGAACACGGAGAATGAAGAAGGCTGCACTTACTGTAGAGATTTACTAGATTTTTAATCTCATCATTTTCCACCAAAGTAGCAGGGTGTTTTTTTTGGAGACATTAATGAATCCCAAAGGATGAATCTTAATAAGTGATTATTTCTCCAGTGTTCTTCTGACATTGAGGTTTGTGCTTTTGAGTGAAATATCTCGAAAGATTTCAGATTGATTGATCTGTAATAACCAGAGGTGGGAAGTACATTCAATCAACTACTATCTACTACTACTGTATATGTCACATTTCAGAGGGAAATATTGTAGTTGACTTTCGGATAATCTAACAAGCTTTTAAAGTACAACTCATTAGGATGAAACCAGTGGTTTCTGACCTTTGAAGGTTTTTCCCCCATAAACCAGTGATTCTCAATTTTTTTTACATCAAGGACCCATTCAATCACAAAAACTGGTAAGATTTTTAAGTGTAGGAAAACCAAGGGCGAAATTATAGAATAAGAATTCCAGTTGCTTTTCTTCATTACTCTAAAAGGCAAAATTATAAAAGACTGACTGAAACTGCCATAATCGACAATAAATAAATAGTAGTAGATGTCCATGTTTATTTATTTTTTAGAAGCGTGTATTATTTTGCCATTTATTTAATTTAGATTTTATTCATTAATTTAAAAATGTATGTATTCATGTATTTGTTCCCCTCATTAATTTTCACCTTAATATATAAAATGGAAAAAATAAATGAAATAAATAGTAACACAAACAAATACTACTAAATTAAATATATATTTATTTTAAATTATGGCAGTCCTGACCCCTGGGCCCCTCCTCAAGGACCACTGAGGGGCCCCCAGACCCACTTTGAGAACCACTGCTCTAAACTTAAAGTTTCATTTCAATGTTCAAAGGATGCAATATTTCACCAAAAAAATCAAAAGGTTGTGAACTTCTTTCTTTTGCCATTATTTATTTCATGACCCCATAGGTTATCTGGTGACCCTTTGGAGGATTCTGACCTCTAGTTTGGGAAACATTAAACCCGCTAACTATATATAAATTAGTTGAAACTAACTGTGCCTCCAGTAGCTATAACAGTAACATGCTGTTGCATACTAATAGTCTAAGACCTGTTTAAGGATACTTTAATGACAGCAAGCTCACAATACTGATGCACCTTTACTGGAGCTGTTTTTTTCATGCAGGACTTACTAGTTATAATTCAGTATTTTTACATTGTTATATTGATTGGTACTTTTACTAAAGTAAAAGATCTGGAGAATAACTAAATTTGACGTCACGCCATATGCTCAAAATGTGTCCAATTATAAACAATAGGGAGGGGAAGAAAACTCAATCCAAACCTGGAAAGTATGGAATCACTTTATTAAATTCATGTCAGTATATTAACTATGATAAGAGAGCATTGAGACTATTGTCCAAAGAAACAGTAGTATGGTCATTCATGGATTAAAGAACAGGAGGAATGGTGGACAGAAACAACACAGCCGCCACATGTTCTCTGTGAAAAATCTCTTGTCTTTGCAACACAAAACACATTAGAATCGTCTTTTCACTATAGTTGTGATTTTAATGAGTGATTATGATAATTGATATACAGTATAAATACGGAAATTAAGACGTTTTCGCTCTTGCGGTATCTTGGTAAATAATCGGCATGGGGTTCAAACCAATTGAACGGGTGAAGCCAGTAATTAGGGGTTTAAAAAAAAGGCGGATTACAATCTAGATGTATATTCAGTAAATCAACATCGAGTGTAAAATATTTTAAGCGTTATCACTTGATATTTTGGTACACCTGCTTCCAAATCCATCCCGTTTATCCTGGAATGCTTTTTTAAAAACCGCTAGAGCACAGGCGTTAGCTGTGATTGCAGCGAATGGCCCTCGCTCAGGTCTAAACGCATCGAGTCTTTGTGGTGACGATGAAGAGGGGAAAAAAAACATTGGTCTCTGCCATTCCTGATGATGGATTTCTACATGTGATTGAACATTGGTGCAGAGTGGCAGCTTTATAGAAAGAAAAGCAAAGCATGACTTTTTTTATGATTCACAAAAACAGGTGAAATCCATCAAACACATCTTCAGGTTGCAGAAGTAGGAAACACACTGGAATTATTTCGGGGAATAATTTGCTGGTGTTTGATTCAAAATTCCCCACTACTAACTCTCTCGTGCTGGATTTAGTTAAGAGTAGTGTGTTGCTTAGTTTCCAAATGATATGATTGGTTTTAAGGCTGTTACAAGTTCACAAATTAAAGCTGCTACATGTAGATTTACCTCAAGTATAGTCTCAAATTAACGTTTGCTTTGGAAGGGCGAAATGACGCAGATAACGTTTGATGTGCTCTGTTTCTGGAGGGCATCGACCAGGGGAGAGAAAGAGAGCCGCTGCACTTTGGATGAAGAGCACGAAAACCTCAAATGACAGGCTGCTCCCTCGTAAAACTGCAAAAAAGGAGTATTTGACGGAGGAGTTAGAAAATTTGACACAACAGAATAGCAGTGCTCGAATAAGATCAGAGAGCACGAAACCATGAATCTTTACACATTCATCTAAATCTGGCTCCGTCGCAGACACTTTGCTGCACAGTGGCGTAGCTAGAAACACTAAAAGTGATTCAGGAGGCTTTAAAATCTACTTGTAGCAGCTTTAAACATCAAGTGCATGTCAATCGAGTCAATATTAAACAGCTACGAGCGAATTCTCTTCGTGAACAAGTCGCGGGTCTGCGACCTGAAGGTTTATATAAAGGCACTAATCGTGAAGACATCCAATAAAAGGTGATTTCTTTCGCTTTTTTTTTTTTTCCAACTGTGCTTTAAGCTTCTGATTGGTGATCAGACGCGGCTGTTCACCGGATATTTCTACCAATCCTCATAGGGTCATAACTGGAAATTAAGATATTCTGATTCAAGTTTACTGTACAGAACTGGGGGAAAAAAGGAAACATTCAACATATTCAATGATGAAGCCAATACCATCATATCTTAACAACACCACTAATAAGTGTTTAGAGGCTTGTAAATACATCACACATTAACAGGGTGACTTTTCAGATTCAAAGTGAGTAAGTGGAAAAAAAAAAATCTTACACATTCTGGATAGAAATGATCAAAACTGTGATAGTTGGACTTTTCAGGGAGTACACTTCTTGTTTCAAAAAATGATTATAATTTGGCTTTTGTACAGAGATAAAAGATCTTTATAGGTGATGCTGCACCAGTATCTAGTCAGTATTTATGCTGAGCTAAGCTAAACTAAGCAGCCTGGTATTTCTCCTACAGACATGAGCGCAGAGATGTTTTTTTTTTTCAATAAATTAAGCATCATTTTGAGTCTTTAAGATTAAAAAAAACCTGCAATGAGAAATCAAACGTTGTGCGCCAGCATTTCTCCGCTAAAGGCATCGTAATCAATGAAAAAAAAGGACAGAAGACGTATGCTTACAGTAGCTGACTGGCTGCGTTCATCAGCTGCTGATCGACTTGTAAACATTCTTCAAGACATCAGATATCGAGTGCTGTACCTTGTTAGTAATAAAACTGGAATCGTTCTAGTGGAGTTAACAAGGACGCCCGCCCTCCGTTGGCGCCTCGAAACAAACTTTTCACTTTTGAGTGCTGCGCTTTTCTTTGGTTTGGGTTTTTCACGAGAGCACGGGGCGCAGACCAGACTACACACGGGTGATCTACAATCGACGCCCTAGTGGAAAAATTAACTATCCACAGCTCCTTTGTTTGAACAATGGCACAGAGGCTGTGTACTCAGCAGATTTACACACTTCACGTTCAGCAAGCACCTTCAATGGTCAATTTAGGCCCCAACTACATCGATCTAGATTTCTTTTTTTTTTTTTTAACCCTAACCAACGCAGAGATTTGTCAAACTGGACTTTTTGAGATTTGTGACATTAAAGCGTGGTTTTCCATGCTCATAAACCTCGCAGACTTAAGCGTTCTGTTAAACTAAATGATGGCCGACATGTGTCAGGTTATGTCTGTGCTCTTCACATTTCTGGGATGCCCCGATACCGAGACCAAAACAGGTATCGTTACGTTACCGATACGAGTGCCTGTATTCAGAAAATTGCCCTTTCGATACCGCTTTGCAACAGTATGTGATTTACATGCTCGGCGGGAGGAGTCACGTCAGCAATGTGGAACCACTTTAAGGTGACTGACAGCGACAAAAACAAAGCAGAATAGTTATGTTAATAAGTTATGTCCAGCAAAAAACTCAAGAGGAGATCAAATCTACGACTTACAACACAGGCAACTTAATTGAACATTTGAATTCGCACCACGACGCAGAATACAGGGGGTTTACTCAGCACCGACAAGAGACGAACAACTTTGCAGCTGACGTTGGCTAAGTAGGAATGTGCAGAGACGACACGTATCACAGACACGACGCTACCAAAGCTGCACGAAAAAAAACACATTCAAAAACTTGTACAGTACTCGTTTGAGGGGAAAAAATGGTGGTATTGGTGCATCCCTATTTGGTATCATGAAGTGCAAGTAGATCCGCATATCCTAATCCACTACCATGGTACACTGCAAATGCTCCAAATATTCTTTCTCGTGGTTATTTGACATTTTTCTTATCGGCCACTACTGGTTTTTAGGCAGATTGGATTCATGTTGAGGTCTTGGTGTATGGAAGAATTTTTTAAACAGAAAATATCTGGTTAAAAAAAAAATCTAGACTAATGTAGCTGGGGCCTTTGATACTAAAGGAACCGGGCAGAGTATGTATCAGAAGTGATATTATTGCACATCCAATCGTCTTCGCCTGTCGCAGGAAACACAGATCAGGAACAAACAGCGTAAGGCTGCGTCTGTGGAGTGTTGTCAAGGAACTAAAGAGAGAATTAGTTCATCCTACAGGGTCGATAGGGGCTCTGACTGGGGTTGGGGGTGATCGGTTGGTTGCATGATACGATTATGTTGAGATTAAAAAAAATGTATAGAGGTGGGTTCAGTTTGTGGCTCTCTGGTTTCATTCTGTGGCGCAGCACCACACAATGGTCTAGGTGTGGGAATCCCTGAGGAGGATTTCCTATTTTGTTCAAAGACATGCAATGAAACCTGATGTTCTCCTGAATTAGAAAAAAAAATGCTACAATCTTGTTAGTGACGAGCAACACAAACAGGTCATCGACTACAGATTTAGGATGAGATTGTTTTTAAACAGCCTCCGAGGGTTTGTGGGTGCGATGAGACGCCTACATAAATACATCCCTCCGACGGGTCTTGCATAATGTTCAGTGAGTGACTCCAGACGTCCGCTACAGGCAGCACAGGAAGTGTTGTACGAAGAAATCACAATGTAAAAACCCCAAAGTAGAAAGTACCCTGTATGTAATTCAGAATCGCCGTCACGTTTTTCTCTCTCCAGCCGTGTGTTTTCACCGCGGGCGACAATCGAAGGCCACATTGACCTGACAAACTCAGCTAATCAGCTCTTTTCCGTTTTTTTTTTTTAAGTCAATGACTGCTATCAGCTAATTCATGCAGTTGTGTTTTTTCCATGTGACCCTGATCGAACATTCAAACTAAGCAAGTGCAAATTATGTGAGGTGATCAGAAGTCGATCACTGTCATAACATTTAGAAGAAGCTGGAAACGTGTTGAATGGCGGAGTCCAGCTTTTAGCTTCATAATTGGAATAAGTCATTCTCTCCAGGTTCGGATACGTCTTACTTAATGGAAACTGCTCTTATTCCCGCTGGATTACGGTGATATTGTGTTCAGCAAAGTAATTCCTGAGATCGACTTGTCTGCTCGCGTCTCAAAAATGTACTTGGCATGTACAATGTCATCATCAACATGTGACAGCAGAGGCAATTCAATTAAGACCCAAGTTGTAATGTACTAGAATGATCCATGAACTTCTCAGTAGATGTATCATAATTAAAATAAAATATTGGCTAAACTAAAACAGAGACTATACACACATTTGAAAGATCCATATGATATAGTGTCTCAGCATTACATGGATGCAATTTTGGGCTTTTCATGCCGACAGGAAACCGTGACACAGCAGAATTGGCTGTGATGTGCTGTTGCAGTGAGGTTGATGGAAGCAGACCATCTGCAGCCCAATACCAGGGAAAAAAAAAAAAGTCACCAGCAATTTGAAGATTTCACATTTTCAGAGCAAATGTCGGCTCCCTCGGAAATAAAAAAAAAAAAAAAAAAAAAAAAAAAAAAAAAGGCAGAAAAGGCAGAAAAGTCCTCAACCCCTGCGTTTGAACATTTATATACCGTATTCAGGTCTTATCCTCAGACCATCCGAATGTATGGGAATTAATGATTTTTTTTTTAAAGAAACCGCACTCTCCACCCCTGTCGCCATGTCCATAAAAGTCGATCATCTCCTTACACCGACAACGGCTGCAAGGATCAGAAATCCTGCCTCTTCCCACCTCCCACCCCATAACTTCTTGGATTTCTAACCCGTATATGCCGTACCTGGGTAGAGTCGCAGTTTAAAATTAAAAAAAAAAAAACTTCTGTTGAATAAAAGGAAAGCAAATATCATGTTATTTATATTATATAATAAATAATAAAACTTTGTTTGTATATTCATATGTAGAAAATTCTGCCAAAGAGGGTGACAGGCTAGCAAAACCACTTGATATAGATGCAGCAGCGGAGCGGTTTATAAAAAAAAAAAAAAAGAACTATACGCACACACACATATATATATGTATGTATATATATGTGTATGTGTGTGTGTGTGTGTGTATAGTCTAATTTTGAGTATATGAAGTCTTGGAGTCTGAATACAATCCATCAGAGTGTTTTCCAGGGTGTTAGGCCCCCATCGTAACACCTGCCGCCCGCAGCTCATGATCACAACGCTGCGCAGCAGGAGCAGGTCTAACGTTTCACCTGAGGATGAGTTGAAGTGACGCCGGAGCTTTAGATTTATCGTCTCTTACGGTAACGAGATACCACAAGCCGCTATCTCTGACTGGCCGCTCCCTTCTCGGGGGGGGGGCCCACAAGGTCTTTTACCCCCCGAAACACACGCGTGTCCGTCCACAGAACCAAATGTCGGGGAACGAGGCTTCAGATGGTGACGTGAAATGAGCCCCAGCTGTCGTCTTTGCCGCCGCTGCCGTTCTTGGCCGCCGCCGTCCCGTCGCCGCTGCTGTCCGGGTCTGGCTGCTCGCCGGTGGGCGTGGCGCCCGGCTCGGCGTAGAACTCGTCGTCCTCGTCGAAGTAGCCGTTCTCCATCATGCTGAGGCTGGAGGCGGCGCTCAGGTCCTGGCAGCTGCCCTTGTACTCCTGGATGGACTCGTGGAGCGACCACAGCTGGCACAGCAGGGACATGTCCTGCTGGCGTAGGCCCACCTGGATGGGGGGAAGGGGGGGGACATCCCAGTCAATGCAGGATACACTTCATTTAACTATTGATTTTCTAAAGAGCATTTTTTAAATTGTTTTTTAAAGAATACAGCCAGGGAGCAAATTTTCAGAGAATAAAAAATACCATACCGCCATTATATCTAGCCCTACCTTTTTCTCCATCTAAGTTTAATGACATATTTTAAATATTTAATGCCTAGAATATAAAACTAGTTGATAGCATGCGTTTTTAAAATTTTATAACCTTTCTAAGAGAGTTAATTTATCTGGTACCAGGATTTTAGGGTTACGCTGCATGACAGTTTTGGCACTGTCCCATATATGTAATGTAATGAGATCGTAAATCACAGAGGGGAAAAAAAACTATGAAAATCTTTCAAGAACCCACGTCCGCTTCTTTCTACTCTTTTTCCTCCTCCTCCCCCCAGTCGCTGCCAGTAGGATAACTTACATTGTTAGATCTCTCTAAGGATCAAGAGTTTGAAAAAATGATTTTGGACAAACTTTGACAACGATGTGTGATAAATCTACATATTTGGTGAATTGGTTTCTTCCATGGAGCTAGATACTAGCTCACTGTTAAAACCTGGCCTCAGGCACCAGCCCCCCTCCTGGGAGAAAAGCATCTGGACCAAAGCACTTTGAGGAACAGGGAGTGATCCTTTTTCAACAATTAGGAAACGCATTGGTTTACATTTAGCAGCGCTTGTGTTGTATTTTTATTAAAAATGTATCAGGTAATTAAGTGCAATAAACATTGGTTTCGGGGAAGGAATTGTGAAAGGAAACTGTGATCTCAAGGGGGGAAAAAAAGTGCGTTTCTTGTTTTATCTAGAATCTTGCATGTCTGTCTATGTCTGACAGAAATCAATTAAAGGCTCAACATGCTGACTAATGACGATCAAGATTAGCTGAGGCCAGTGAATAATCTGCATGTGCTTAGAATAATAAAAAGGATGCGTCAGATTTCTTTTTGAACTATGACCAACATAAGTATTACAGGAAATACAGCAAATCCTCACATTTAAGAAGCTGAAACAAGTCATTTTAGGGGCACTAGTTGATAAACGGCTACAAAATTATTCATATTATCAAAAATATTAGCTGCTTAAGTCTCTGACTGACCAATTCAGTATTTCATCTTTACAGGTAAAAATTCCAGGACAAATGGCATTAACAAGCTGGAGATTCAACTGGAAAGTTGTTTGGAGAAAGAAAAAAATCTTAAACATTTGCTAGGTCCATTATGTAAACAGTAAAGATTCAATAATAAAAACAATTATTCTCCACAGCCTTATCTGATATTATGACATTATTTACTCAAAGGCAAAAAAAAAAAGACCACAGGCAAGCTTGAAAAGGCCGTGTTTGTCCTGCAGTGAACTCGGCTGCCAATCTATGAACTCAGGGTCGCCGCTTTGTCTTCCACACAATTCACTCTGTGGCAGACATGCGAGTCACAGTCAATTCAAACAGCTGAGACTGAGCTCTGTAAACTGGGGCGGGACACGCGGCTCCTAAAATATAGGACAGCCACAACTTATTACACAAGCCCGGCTACAAACTCATAGTAACACATTAACTGCGACAGAGCAATAAGCCTCCAAACTTTGAGGGGAGCACAACCAACCACAGATAGAGGATTTACCCAGGCCTTGCGAAGGAGGGGAAAAAAACAACAACACAAAAGGCAAAAGGGTTGGGTTACGGCAACATTTTCAACTTAATTACTAGATGCAGAAAGTGACTATTGTCCAGGAGCCAGGGAGGAGTGTGACTGGATAAGGAAACCTGGCCCGGCCTGATATGAGAATCCTCGCTGCTGGCAAAAGGAGTGAATTTTCAGTGCGTCAAAATTCAATGTCATGCCTCTCATTTGATCCCTTATACTCTTTAAAATGAAATTAATATTTCACAATCAAGCTAAAACGTATTACGTGAAGTTGGGAATACACTTTAACATAAGCCTGGCAGATTAACTTGTGTCATCCAATGCTGATCTTGCTCCTGTTTTCTCTTATAAATGTCTGTGATGTCAGGCTCAATTTTTTCAAACGACATTCATCTTGCAATGGTGAAAACAAGGACACACACCCAAACTCTTCCACAAGTTCGTCTGATCAAATCGGCTGCAATTAAGATTCCCTAAATAACTCTGACATAGATGCACTTTTTTGTTTTTCCTACCGTGTTTTTGAGGTTTATTTCATATCTGTTTGAGCTGCATTTCAATGCTTTACAAATAGATGTCATAATTTGACTTGCTCGATTGTTATTCTTTCACTAAAAAAAACAAACACCACAAATTGGGCAGTTGAGAAAAGCATCTGAAAGTTGATGTTTTCTTTATATATTTAGATGTTGGATAAATCATACACGTGCCGAATTATTCAGAAGACGCTAATAATGTGTAAAAACGTGTTAAATCACGTGCTAAGAAGTGCGAGTTCGCCGGAAAGTCGGGCGACACCAGAAGGCCGCAGTTTCGTAAGGGGAGTCCGGCTAACCGAATAAAAAAAAAAAGAAACCCGCTGGAAAACGTACCATCTCTTTCCGCAGCAGAGCCAGGGCAGCGTCCAGGTTCGCCGGCTTGTTGGCCAGCAGGTTGTCGCTGTTGTTGCGGCCGCGGCTCAGGTCGTCCTGGATCATGGTCTTCTTCACGTACATCCTCTCCATTTCCCTCCAGGAGCCGCCGCTGGAGTTCAGCAAGCCGCTCAGGCTCTTGGGCAGCGGCGGCAGCCCCTCGATGCAGGCCATCCCTCCCGCCGAGCCGTTCGTCGACTTCCCGTTCATCGTCGCCCCGAGCGTGATAAACGCGAGCGGCTTTTTTTTTTCCTGACGCGTTTTAGACTTTGTTTAAACGAAAAAAAAAAATAAATGAGGACAAACACGGAGAGAGGCACAACGAGCGCTTCCCGCAACAAACGCGACGAGCAACAGCCGAGCTTTTTCTCTGCCGGAGGCGGTCGGCGACGCCACGTCAAGCCGGCCGGAATAAGGCGACGCGACTTCCGGTGTGGTTATCAGAATAAAAGCATTATTGCTTAAAAAACACATGGCAAATGATTTGATTGTTGGACGTTCTGTATTTAGGTCATTAAAGAATATATTTGTTCAGAAATGAATTTATGGGTCAGTGACAAATCATGGTTGGCAATTTTTATTTGTTTTGTCATTCAAAAAAATGACAGAAAAGTTTTTACTGCATGTCAGTTTTGAGAAGGATAAAAAAATCTTGACTTTGGTAAAATCAAATAAATATAATGACCTAAGTCCCCCTCTTCACCTAGGCCATTGTCCTATAGGACATAAAGACTGATCAATTGAAGATTAAGCTACATTGCATCATCATCAAGAAAGAAACTCACTTCATCAAAAAATGAGCACCATTATATTATGGTGGTGATATGAGTTATACCATAAATCTATTTGATTTATACAACCAGGGTGACTTCTTCCACTGCTGCGGTCAAGAAGAAGGTACTGGATACACTTATACCTGGCTAAAACTGCCCCCCTCCTCCATTTATATCAGTATACACATTTATAAAGGCTGTTCATTTGTCTAAGTTTAGTTTTTTTTTATTACTAGTTAATGTATTATTTTTTAGTGGCCACACTGTGATCCCATGTGATAACAAAGGTGAACAGATTTATACGTAGTCAGTTCATGATTTTCTTTTTTTTAAACAAATAAAATACTACTACTGCAACTTTCTTCAAACCTTTCAAAGATTTCACCAACATGCAATGGGCATTGTTGGAGGGAATCTGTGCAGGGGAAACTGATCACTTTGAACTGACATTTGAGGAAATTTCAGCAATCTTCATTTCACATCATTAACAAACCACCAAGGAGTGGGCAAGGCAAAGGCAAAAACAAGCCACAGTGAGATCTGGCTGAAAAAAACAGTGTTGTGTATGTTTCTGTAAAATAAATCTTGTTTTATACGTTAAAATAAATATACACTGTTGAGTGCAATCTATTCTATATAATACAACTAACTATACAATACCAGTAGTATTTTATATGCGGTCACGTGAGAAGTTATAACTACATTCGTTCATACTACAACTTTTATTTTGAAGTCTAACTTCCGGTCTTGATCTAATTGATGGTATTTTGACTGCAGCGTTCTGTCTGAGTACTAAAATCCACTTCCTGTCCTTTTAACACAGTGGCTGCTGGGCGTCTCCCTGCTAACTCTTTACCAGGAAAACTCTTCTTCTGGCACTTTTAAATTAATTTTTTATTTTTTAATCATTCCAGTATTCAGGTTTCTTCTTAGAGTGTACAACAAATATTGTATGTGTATATTGACTGTTCTCATTTTTGTTGTCCGGAGAAATCGATCAATAGATGTAGGCCTTCACTTTGTCTTGAGTATAATGAATTCATTGTTTGAAGGCATGTGACACATAAAAGTCTAAATAAAATCTTTTAAAATAAACACATGAACCCTGAAGACAAAATGCACAAATATCATGAACATTTATTTATAGATTTTGCTACATCTACGCTACGAAACTTCTACATTTCTGCCAACAGGCCAAATGGGAGATTTTGTTAGTTTGACTTCCTACAATAAAACTAAATGACAGATTTCCCTTTTGAGTTTAGACAAGAGGGTTTGAGTGTGTGTGTGCGCGCGTGTATGTGACAATGGTGTGACTACAAGGCCAGATGGTGGGCTTCACTTCCCGCCCCCCCCCCCAGCCTGCCGTGACCTCACAACAATAACACAACAATAACATTGAAACCAGCAAACAAAAGCTTCAAACACACACTGCAACAAGAGAGGCGCATGTGTTGTACCACACACACACACACACACACACGAGTCGGGCAGATGGATGAAGCCTGCAGATTTGTATTACTTGTGATTGCTTGGTATTTGTAATCACTCTGCTGACTTTCCCCTCACAGTTCTCAACAAAAAAGTTAACTCCAGCTCTTGTTAATTTAGAAACGTTAAATCACATTTTTTTGTATTTAAATCACAAACATATCTTGATCTCAAATGAACTTCAAATTAACATGCTTCCACAAAAGATGACCAGACAGTTTTTATTTTTTACGTTAACTTTTCCCCATCTTAAGAAAAACATGTATTGATTTTTAACTAATTGGTTTTCATGTGACCTACTTTTGGTTGAGTTCATTTCTGCAATTTCCCTAATCCTCCCAGACGTTTATGACACAATTATGTTTCACTTAATCTAATAGAAGAACAACCTTCTACATGATGTGAAAAAAAATAACCAGGTGAAAGCTTTGATCATTAATTCATTTTGCTGTTTATATCTTTAAAGATGCATAAAAGCCAACAAACGGGATATAATGAAATACAGTGTGAATGTGGAAGAGTAGCTTTATTTTCATTGGAAACTTGGAAAATGTACAATTGGACCTTGAAAACCTACATTTAGGTCCACATTGGTTTCTTAAACACAGAATACTGAGTTTTTGATTAACAAAATAAAAGCGCTGCAGCTCAATAGCTGTGATCTAACAGAAGTAACTTATTTGGTTGTGTGTGTCAAACTGCTTTCGGCTTCTCGTGCTATCAGTGAACACAGTATCATATGTTATATTCGCCCTTGGAAAGCATCACATGCCCTCTGCACACACTAATCTGGGTTTAAAACAATTAGCCATCATCTCACAGTCCACAGCTGCACAGTTTAAAGAGCCTGATCAAGGACAATCTGTTTTGTTTTGTTTTTTTCTCTCCCTGAGGGATTTTACGAGCAGAAAGACCACCCCCCTCCCCTATATATTTACCACCACCACCACCATCCCCCTGAGATCGGAGGATTAATCATCTGATGGACCCCCCGGGGACGCGTCTAACCACAGCCGGCTCCCGTTAATCTGCCTCGATAAGAACCACAATGGGTTCGCGAAAAAAAATGCTCATAAAATAAAGATATCCTACGTCTCTGCTAGAAAGGGAAGTCTCAATAAAGAGAAAATAAATCATATGATTTCCTCTATCATTATAAATAATGTACTTCTGTTTGCAGTATTATACATTACTTAAATATTAAGAAAGAACAATTTATTTCTGTTATTCCCATTGCAGTTACAGTAGTGTTAGTGAAGTTTTACAGTAAAATGTGGTTAATTGTAAAATATATATATATATATGTTTAATTACATTAAGAATTTATCAAGCAGAAAAAAAAATCCATGCATGCATATTCACAAAAAACATGGATTTACACTATGTTAGTGTTTCCCATTTTTTTCTTTTTCAAAGTTATTTTAAGTAATGATCTTTTCCTGAGACTGCAATCTGTAAATCTTAATGGATTTCTTATGAAGGGGCTCGTTTGGGGAACAGTCTGTGTAAAATGTCTTGGTTTAATGAGTGAAAAATTCATCTGGAAGTCCAGTTAGATGATCCTCAGTTCGTATCGAGAGGGAAAGATGAATATCTCGAAATTCCTCGTCTAGGGACCAGGAATGACCCTTATAGGGTCTTTGTGTTTTTTTTACACAGGAGGTCTAACTGTGTCTGGTGAACCTGCTGCAGTTTGGGACCTTTAATTCAACATATTTAAACCTTTTCCTTAGCAGATCTTTGTTTTATTTTATCTTTGTAAGTAACATACACAATACTTTTCAGAAATGAACCATAAACTAAGGTGTATCATTTATTTGAATTTCATTAGAAATGGAACCCTCTCAGGCCAGTTTACGCAGAACATATTAATCTCTTAAAGTCCTACAGACCCGAAGACCTTATAAGGGTTAATAGGAATCTACCTAAACAGATCGGAAGACGGAAAATAACACAGCATTGAACTTGGAGCAGGTCTGGGAAGCATCATTGTCAGAGAGAGAGAGACACAATGGGCCCTGAAAGGAAGGAGGGTGTGTGTGTGTGTGTGTGTGTGTGTGTGTGTGTGTGTGTGTGTGGAGGTCAGGGAAAAAGGAATCGCTGTGGAGAACAGCTGCTGTCAATGACACGAGTTCCCCCTTTCTTGCTCGGGGGCCTTGGAAGGGGCTGGGGATGACAGATTCCTCTGTGGCGTCAGACACAGGAAACAAAGCTCAGTGAGGGACGAGGATCGTAGCGTCCGCCGCTGTAAACCCATGTGATTTAAACCGCTAAGAGTCCACGCGGATCTGTGGAAGCCATTTTTTTACCTTAAAAAACACAATAAAAACCATTTATGGTGCGTTCAGGTGCCACAGTGACAGTTTGATGACCCACATTACGCTCTCCTGCCCTGGATAATGTGTGTGTGTGTGTGTGTGTGTGTGTGTGACAGGAAACACTCAGTAATTCCTCCTGTTCTATACTGGTTACTGTAATTTATTACAGCAGTGGGATTAATACTGTGATTTTATTATTGGGATTTTCTACAGAAGGGGTGTCAGTGTCAAACATGCGGCCGGGGGACCAGGACCGGCCCACTAAAGGGTCCAATCCAGGCCCCCAAGATGATACCTGGACAAATATGACAAAAAAATGAATCAGCTCCTGTTTCTTCACAGAAATGTAAAACTGCGGCAAGTGCACAGAAAAAAATTGATTCTTTTCAGGCGAAAATATCTTTTATAATTAGTCCAATGTTGAGTAGAATTGTGTTGAATTTGTAGAGCATTTCATCTTTCAGGTTCTTCCAAAACATGACATAAAAAGCTAGAATTATGAGATTAAAAAGTATGAGAATGATATGAAATAAAACAATTTATTCTTATTCTCTGGCAAAAAAGGCCCAAAAGATCTGATATTGAAATATTTAAAATAAATATACTCAATATTTGTCAAAAAACAAGATATTTTCACTTGTTAAGATTTCATTCATTTCAATAGGGAATAACTGAGACACTGTTATTGGAGTTTTGTTATTTATCTTGATCTTAAATTATCTTAAATTGCACTGAATGTGGCCTATGAACTAAACTGAGTTTGAAGCCACTGTTCTACAGTTTCATGTTGCTTGCTGTGATTTTAGGCCTAATATAAAACATTCAGAAAATTGTGTAGGAAAAACAATACATTTATGTTGATTTTACAGCCATATCTTGCGAAGACGTAGTAAATATGACTCTCTTCCCCTGCCCCTTTAAAACCTTTAATCTGTAAGAACTTTTTGATTTTTTTTTCCCTCACTAACCAACACATTTCAATACAGTGGCGTCATATCAGTTTAAATGTAAGACACGGCAAGGGACACACCCTTCTATGAGGGTTCAGGTTAGGAAGATTTAAGGGTTGCAAAATGAAATGCAGCAACCTGGTGCAATTTGAGAGGAAAATCAAGAAGTTAGACTATCAATGATCAGTATTCATGCATTATATTATCCTACAGATTGAGGTATCCTCAAAGTGCAAATTAATAGCACATTTTTATCTGTGTATATATATTTCCCAAGTTTTTAATACTCTTTAACATGTGAGTGCTTCATACAAACAGTAAGTTGTTTTACTCAGTACCACAACTATCCACCTCAACCTACAACGCCAACGCCAAGTTTTGGTGGTGAGGTTGCAGATTGTAACTAGATTAGTGGATTTATTGAAAATGTCCAAATTCTCTGGTTCGAGCTTCTCAAACCTGATTATTTCCTGGTTTCCTTCAGTCTTCTATGACAGTAAACTGATCATCTTTGAGTTGTGGACATTTTAGGTTGAATGTTCAGCTTTGCGAAACAGTAATAAGCATTTTATACACCATTTCAAGTACCAAACAACCAGTTATTTATAATAATAAACAGAGATTTATTTTTAATAATCAACAGAGACACCACAGTGATTCACCTGTTGTTACATTCCAAACACTTCTGCAAATACCTTTTTATTTTTATATAATTATAGATATTTTGTGTGTATGTGCACAGCCAAGAGAAATCCAGGATCAAATTTCTGGTGTGTGTGCAGCCAGGTGGTAATGAGCAGTATTGTTGGTGGTGTTGTGTAGAATTGAGATGAAACTGGTGTTTGCTGACACGCTTCGTCACCGCCCCTGGCCTCGCTCCAGTCCAGGCTGCAGGGACAGGAGGGCGTAGTCCCGATCAGCAGCTGGCTCGGCGTCGTCTGACCTCTGACCCCAGCCTCAGCCCCACCCTCACCGCCCTCCTTCTGCTGCCCCACCAGCTCTGTTACACCCTCCGACCCCGGTGGTTAAAGCTGCTTGAATTAATGTTGAACATTAACATCTATCTATAAAGCAGAAAGTGCCTTTGTGTCTGACATCGCTGCACTTTTTGATGGATTTTCTTCATTATCATTAGACATTTTTCTGCACTGATCGTGCAGCCAACACGAAAAGTACGAAATAAGCGATTAATCATAAGTCTGGGTTTTACTTGGCCTGTCAACACAATTGACACTATTGAACTGATATGCAGAAATCTGCATTTTCAACATAAATTAACTTTATTTAACAGTTTAACACGCAGCTGAAGTTTCTATTTTCTATAGGAATACAAACTTCCTACAGACACTGCGCTGGTAAAAAAAAAATAGTAAAAGTAAAACTTCTCATTGCAGAACTGTTTAAAAGGTTATCAGTGTATTTATGTGGAAGTTTTAATTTGGAACTCATTATCACTGTTTTTTTTTTGTTATCCCAATTTTACATCTTAATTATTTTTTTTCTGCACTGTGACCTTAATTCTCATATTTTGTCCTTTTTTTAATTCTTCAATGACTGATAACTGTATTTTTCTTTCGTAAATACCTTACATAATAATTTGTATTTATTTTCAAGGCAAAGTGCTGAAACGTGCAACATGATTAACCTTTTATTATTCTACACCTGTGTTCATGATTTGACAGTTCAACTTTATTATTTGACTTGTCCATTCATAATGTTTCAATAATTTGTTGTGACTATTTAATAAGTGATGAAACGCGACATATTTCAGTGTTAGATGATTAATTGCTAAATACTATAATGAATTTCTCTCCAATCTAAACATCTTTACGGCGATGCTCCTGTGGATTATCTGGAAGTTGTGCTCCACTGCAGTAAATGATGCACACACTCCTCCTTGGTAGAAAGTTTGTGCTTCGTCAGGCTTCTGGAGCCGAGTCGTGATGAGATGCAGAAATAAATAGCTGGCGGACGTGAAACGTGAGCGGCGCGGATCAGCAGAGGTCAGCCGTGGTGTCCTGCTCATGCAGATCTGAGGATCCTCCGACTGCAGCAGCCACGCCTCAAAATAACATCACAGCAGCTCCTGAGTTTAAACCACAGCTGGTCGCGGGTATAATATATAATCATGTAAAATACCAGGAAAACATCATTCCATTAAAATCACACACAAATCTTATAGGGATTATTGAGTTCCAGGTGAAAAAGACAATTTATTTCAAGTAAGAATTGTTAGATAACATCATCAATAAAACAGGCACCAACAAGGAGAAGAATCTGGTCATAAACTTAAAAGCAGTTTATTTTATTTAGGTTAAAAGACTTAAAATGAGCTTTTACAAAACCTTAGAAAAAACTATTAAAACTTAACAAGGCAACCTGTCCGAACTTTTAAAAGCAGTTTTTTTTTCTCAAGTGCAACATTATCAATCCTCTTAATTCAGGAGAGGCAGGAATCAAGATGCTCGTTGATCTTTGACTCCTGAACCTTTGTTTGGCAAACAGGACACGAGACCATCATCATTATCCCTGAGGAGGAGGAGGACGAGGCAGCAGCAGCATTTATTTGCTGCATTGCGGGTGATTTTGTTTTTGTTGACTCACTTGAGGTCACTGAATCACTGCCTAAAGACTTGTGGAAGAAGTTAAGGATGGCGCCTGAGCTGCTGCGCTCATCCCACGGCCTTTTCCTTGACGCCTGCCCCCCGCCAACGGATCTCGGTGGACCCTCACCGTCAGTATCGCGGAAATACTTGGAGTGCGTTGGTTTAGCAGGGCTGCCTTTGGTTGGAGTCAGAGGTGGGTAAGTGGGTGGGTTGATGGGGGCAGGCTTGGATGTGCTGGGAGAGGAAGATGAATGGTGGCCAGCTTGTTTAGGGAGGAAAGAAGAGGAAGAGGTAGCGGTAGCAGCCACAGTCCAAACTGGTGATTTCAGTGAATCTCCTCCAGTCTCTGAGGACTTCCTGAGGCTCGTGAATTTGAAACTGTCGTCAATAGACTTCTGTTTGATCCTATCTGCTCCTTGGCTGCCGCCGCCGGCTTTTCGGATCCTCACCGGCGAGCCGTTGACGCTGACAAACGCCCGGGTGTTACCGACCGACCTCATTTTGGGCAGCTTCCGCCCAGCGGAGGCTGTCGGCCTGGCGGGGGGTAAAGTGCCTTTGGGTGGATCCTCGGGCCCAGAGCTGAGGGGAGAAGTGAGGCCTTTGTCTGGGGATGAAGAGGTGAAGAGCTTTCTGGGAGAGGAGGTAGATGAGGATGTTTCTGCTGCAGGCACCGGAGCTTTGTTGGAGGAGGTGGAAGACGTGGAGGATTTTCCTCCGAGTAGGAAGCCTTTACCACTGAAGGGGATGATGTTTCTGATATCCTGTAAACCGGAGGCTGAGAAGGGAAAAAGGCAGTAATTACCTCAATAGTCCATAAAACACAAAAACATTTGAAGCGTCATTCTCTACATTCAATTAAGACTCTTCCTCTTTATTGTCCCTCAAGAGGAAATTCTTTTTGCGTGATAAAAACAAATACGACATAGAAGGTATTCTGGTATTTTACACATGATATGCTACAATAATGAAATCCCTATTGTTTTCACCGCTGGCGGCAGCTTCCGCCACTTCAGAGCAGGATTCATACGACCTTCTCATGAACGATGGATTCAGAGGAAATGAGACATTCCTGCATGTTGGGCTGCTGATTTGATGTTGTGACATATTCACAGGAAACATAATGTATTTGTTACCAAGGTAAGTGCTGACAGGGACAGTTATTTTAATCAAACTTCATACCTACATTTGTTTACAGACAACTGGTAAGGACAATATTTTTCTTTTTTCATTTGTCCATTCATATTTCTATTAAAAGGCATAATATCTTCATAGAAAATATTTTTTTCAGAAAAGCCTCACCTCAATATGATGAACTACAGCAAACAGAATACATGTTTTTATTAATCAAATTGAAAAACCCAGATATCAAAAATTGAAGATTTTTTTCAATTTTGTTGTGTTTTCTTTCCAAATTCATAAATTCAATGCTTTTAAGCCTTTTTTAAGACCTTGCAGGAACCCTGTGTTAAAAAATACAAATGTCTGTTTTGAGAAACAAAAAGCTACAATAATTGAAAAAGTAGGTGGAGGCATAAACACACCTGGAGTTATACTTGAGGGTTTCCCCATTCCAGTGGCCTTCTTCTCTGAGCTTTTCCCGTCCTTCTTCCCGTCCTTCTTCTCTTTTTTCCCGTATCCCTCAGGCTCCTTGACCTTGACGTAGGTGCCGCCGCACGACCTCCGATGGTTCTCCCACCACGGATCCAAGTGGGACGGCGCCCGGTTCTGGGCCCTCTTCACGTAGCCAAAGTAGGGCTTGCGGTTCTGGCAGGGGCCGTCACATCGCCACCAGTGCTGCCGGTACAGGTCCACCTCATCGTGGAAACTGTGGTAAACCTGACAAAGAGATGGACGATGGATGAAGGTGAAAGCAGCCTTACAGTATCATAATATGCACATTATTCTGTACAGGAAGAAAAGAAATACATATTTTTCATCCTAGATTCACTGGGAAACATTGGATGTGTTAAGAGTTTTAATGCAGCTTCATGTGTAATGAAACAATCAGCTTGTGTGTTTGTGACCAATCACGTCATTGTTGGACATTTTACGACGTTCAATAACCAACCTGTGAATGCATTTAATCTCATAGTGAGTTCATCTTTGTTAATTAGTCTCCCGAACACTGTCTATATGGATTCATGTATCTCAGGTAATGTGTATTTTTTATATTCTTCATCTGGTCTCTTTGTATCAATAAACACATCTAGTGGGTTGTTGATTGGAAGCGAACAGAACTTTTCACAGTAGTGAAATTGCAAATCGACTGCATTCAATGCCTAACAGTCTAAAAGAAAACAAATCCTACAGAGATCTTTGTCCCACTGGACTGGTTGATCCGGTTCATGTGTTTGCAGAACTCTGGTCCATGACCGTCACGGTCCCGGTTGTTCTGTGTCACGAACAGGAGCGCGTGTATCATTTCATGGAGAAGAGTCTGCAGGAACAACGAAACAAGAACAGGTGAGTTTATAATAGTGTTTTGGATTCAATATTCTCAGTATTCAAACTGGTTCTAAAATAAAAGAACCAGATGAGTATCAGAATCTAACTCACCTCCACCAAATCCTTTCTTGGCCTGAGCTTCAGAAGAGGCTCACTGAGCCTGATGGAGCACAGCCCACCTCGGCCCTCGTATGAACACACACCAGCACACCTAAAACACACGGGAAGAACAGGGGACATCAGAACACAATGGTCGCGCTTTTCTCTGGGGTTTGTGCTTCTCAATTACGATCAGTGACTTTATTTCCTTTAAAGCTCATTTTCTGGTAATATATATGCAGTGTTACTCAAGTACTGCATTCAGGGACTTCATATATCACTGTAAAATATACATTTCCCTCTGAAATGTAGTGGAGGGGTATAATACAATACCATCATCCGTTATTCAGGTATTTCTCAAGTAAAGTTTATGTACCTTAAAAAAATACAACAGAATAAGAAGTGGGCCTACAGAATAATAATAACATTCCACTAATAAACCTATGGAGGAGGCTTACAGGGTCATCCTGGGGCTCCACTTCACCTCCACCCCGCTGAGTTTCCCCCAGAAAAACGAGTCGTTGAACTCCAGGAACATGGCTCTGACGTCGGGGTTCGGGTCCAGCATCTCCCAGGACTCGTCCACGATGGACAGCGGCCTATCGGGCCGCACGCTCGGCTTCCAGTAGGGGACCACGTCGGTGACGCCGCCCCCCGCCACGTCCAGCCTCGGCTTCTTACTGCTCCGAGCCTCGCCGTGGTCCGCGGAGGCGTTCGACGCGAATACGGACGTCTCGTATTCCTCGTCGAACTGCTCCTGGAGCCGAATGGCGAGCAGGAAATCCTCGTCCATGACGGACGCCGGCTAACGCTGCTGTAGCCTCGGTTAGCGTTTACGTTAGCATGCTAGCGATAAGTAAGTAATGTAGCTTCTGCCGGGCTCAGAAACAACATGTGATAACATCACCGGACTCTTAAAACAGACTGTCAAATATAAAATCAGTTTAAAATGAAAAAAATGGAGTTCACGTTGTCATGTTGGACGGTTGTGTTTGCTAGCTGTCATTCTAACCTAGCGCCAACAGTTTTCCAACCGTGTACGTCTGACGTTCATCACAATGCAGGAAACGAACTTCCGTTCAGGACTTCAAAATAAAAAATTCTTTCAGTTATCGGTTGTACATTTTGTTGTAGGGACAATGACAACACTGATATATGGTATAATACTAAAACTTGGTACTAAATAGTTTAACTCACTAAAAGACGTATAAAAACTTAAGCTCACACATGCTATCAATTGTTTTTATATTGGTGGATTAATTATTTAAAAGTGATCATCCTTTTTTCCCATGAGACCCATATTCGTTTATTTAAGTACTGTGAATATTGTACTTGTATAGAATTTTGAGGTACTTGTCCTGTTGTCTTATTTGAGTATTTGCATCTGATGCTTCTTTATATTTACATTTGACTTCATTTTAAAGGAAAAAAACTCTTTTTTTTTTATATTAGCAGGTTGCGAGAAAGGTATAAGATCCATCCATCCATCCATTGTCTATCCCGCTTATTCCCTTTCGGGGTCGCAGGGGTCTGCTGGAGCCTATCCCAGCGCACTTTATGGGCGAGAGGCAGGGGGATACACCCCAGATGGTCGCCAGCCAATCGTGGGGCACACACACCATTCACACACCATTCACTCTCACACTCACACCTATGGGCAATTTAGAGTTTACCAATTAACCTGAGCATGTTTTGTATTGTGGGAGGAAACCGGAGTACCCGGTGAAAACCCACGCAGACACGGGGAGAACATGCAAACTCCACACAGAAAGGCCCCAGACCCAGGCCCAAGGCGGGTCTTGAACCTGCGACCTTCTTGCTGTGAGGCAACAGTGCTACCCACCGCACCACCGTGTCGCCCTAGGTATAAGATATTATTATTAATATTAATCTACTCAAAGTATCTCCATTTGGCCCCAAACTGACAAATTAAATTATTAAAATGCTCTCTCATTGAGTGTTTAATCAAGTAGTATACTATACTATAATAATATAATTGTCTGCATAATAAGTACTATCACTTTTGAAGTACATTTTGCTGATAATATTTATGTACTTTTACTTAAGTAACATTTACTTGTTGAGTATTTTTTGTTGACAGGAGAGTAGAAAGTATTTCATCCACCAATGACGCTCAACTATATATAATGAATCTTTTAATTTGAATGACCACATTTTTATTTATAGAAGCAGAATTACAGGTTTAAAATGATTTGGTCAAACAATACATCGATTCAATTCCAATTTTTGTTCATTGTCTGTTTCACATAACCAAAGAACGATCATCCTGTTTTTCTGTTACTAAATACATACAGCTTTATTATTTTGCTGTTATTGTGATACTCTTGAGCGCCAAGTTTCCGCTTCAGACCTTCGTAACTCTTGTGAACTTGACGCCACTTCCGCTTGTTTGAAGGAATCGAAAGGAACTCTGGGATGTGAAGTCTCTTCCCGGCAGGCTGTTGGACAGTCAAAAAAGCTCCCGTAGTTTTTTTTCCGAGCTGCAGTTTAGTGATTAAATCAATATAAACAAGTATTACGCCGGTTATATTTTATCAACGGCTTATATTACAAGTTATGTAATTAAAAGAAAGGAAAATATATGAAATTAACGAGCAAATTGAAGCTCCAAATGTTTGTTATTTTTCTATTTGTTGGCCAGCAGTTTCTGTGGGTCTCGTGACGTTTTAGGGTGTCAACCAGTTCACAACTTCCTGTTTGGGTCGCAAGCGGATATCTCCTCCATGAACCATTTCTCCCTGAGTATCTAGATTTATTTTTTTGTTCATTCGGTCTAAATAAGCCGAAACAAACACGACGCACGATGTCGGAAACGGGGAACCGGCTTCGCAAACTGCTCGAGTCGCCGAATTTCGACCCCCAGAGCCACGTCAAGCAGCTGTCACAGCAGTCGGACGGCGACCGGGACCTGCAGGAGCATCGGCAGAAAATCCAGACGCTGGCCGACGAGACCGCCCAGAACCTGAAGAAGAACGTGTACAAGAACTACCGGCAGTTCATCGAGACCGCCAAGGAGATCTCGTACCTGGAGAGCGAGATGTACCAGCTGAGCCACATCCTGACGGAGCAGAAGAGCATCATGGAGAGCATCACGCAGGCCCTGCTGTCCACGGACAAAGACGAGACCTCCAAGGAGATGCAGGCCGCCTTCCCCAAGGAGACCGAGGAGCTGAAGCAGAGGACGCTGACCTCCCTGCTGGAGAAGGTGGAGGGGGCAAAGAACATCATGGACACGCCGGGGAGGCACCTGGTTTACAACGGGGACCTCGTCGAGTTCGACGTGGACAACATGTCCCCCATCCAGAAGGTGCACGCCTTCCTGATGAACGACTGCCTGCTGATCGCCACTTGGCTGCCGAACCGCCGCGGCGCTGTCAAGTACAAGTACAACGCCCTGTACGAGCTGGAGAGCTTCGCCGTGGTCAACGTCAAGGACAACCCGCCCATGAAGGACATGTTCAAGATCCTCATGTTCCCGGACAGCCGCATCTTCCAGGCGGAGAACAGCAAGATCAAGAAGGAGTGGCTGGAGATCCTGGACGAGACCAAGAAGAGCAAAGTGTCCAAGGACCGGCGCACCAAGGAGGAGGAGGTGCCCGTTTCCCCCGTGCGGGCCGAGGTGTCCACCAACCCCTTCGACATGGACGACGACGACGAGCCGGAGGAAGCTGAGGAGATCGTGGACCTGAGCCCGGAGTGGATCCAGGAGCTGCCCGAGGACCTGGACGTGTGCATCGCTCAGAGGGACTTTGAGGGCGCCGTGGACCTGCTGGACAAGCTCAACGAGTACCTGAAAGAGCAGCCGGTGACCCAGAGGGTCAAGGAGCTGCGGGCCAAGGTGGACGAGCGGGTGCCCCAGCTGACCGAGGTCTTGGTGTTCGAGCTGTCCCCCGATCGGTCTCTTCGGGGTGGACCGAAAGCGACAAGACGAGCTGTGTCCCAGCTGATCAGACTAGGTCCTTCTCTTTCTTTTGAATGTCTCTCAGCTGTAGAGGTTAGGGTTTCATTATTTGGGTGAAACTTTATAATAACTAGTTATAACTATGTAATAGAACATTATTAAAATGTAAATTATTTACTAATGACTTTTTTTTAACAGTTTGTTAGGTATTTATGCCTTATAGATAATAATAATAGGCTTTTAATAAACTCTTAGTTAATTAGTTATAAATGACTTGTTAAATAACAGTTTAAGTATTTATAACTTTGCCTTATTGATAACAAAAAAACTTGTTTGTTAACCTAAAGTTAAGTTTATAAACTTGTTAACTTTATATTAATGATTTATAACTATAAATTAGTAATAAAACATTACCAAGTTATTAGTGAATTACTTACTAATGACTTGTCAGATTCTCATTTATTACCTGTTAATAAATGAGGAATTGTTGCAACTGTATAATATAAATAAATAAACTATTAACTGACATGTCACTAGTCACTACATCGATTGACTGTTTACTAGTGACCAAGAACTCATTAGAACTGAGGTTATTATAAAAAAAAATGTAACATTTTCATTTTGTGAAACATTGTGATGATGCAACAATTTGTCGATTAATCAATTAGTTGCCAACTGTAATGTTTGTCACCAACAAATTGGATAATCGATCAATCCAATCGATTTTTGAGAATGAAACGTCCAAATTTTCTGATTCCAGCGCCTCAAATCTGATTACTTTCTGGTTTCTGGTTAGTAAACTGATGCTCTTTGGGTTGTGGACTGATGGTCTGGACAAAAAAAGACATTTTAGGTTTATTCTTCATTTTTGGAAAAGTGTTCAACATTCGACACCTTTTTATGAAGCTAATCAATTTTAATAATTGATAGATAAATCATCTATCTAAATAGTTACAGTTCACATCTTAAAAACATCAATTGAGTGCCACTAATCCATATATTAGATCTTCTACTACTAGACCTGCTAAAGCTGAACTATTCGTTCCAGGCCAGTCCACCAAGGCCTGTGACCTGTTCCTGAAGAACCGCGCCGCCGCCGTGCAGACGGCGATCCGGCAGCTCCGCATCGAAGGCGCCACGCTGCTCTACATCCACAAACTCTGCAACATCTTCTTTACCAGCCTGCTGGAGACGGCCAAGGAGTTTGAGATGGATTTCGCCGGCAACACGGGCTGCTACTCGGCCTTCGTGGTCTGGTCCAGATCGGCCATGAGGATGTTTGTGAACGCCTTCAGCAAGCAGGTGGGCAGCGGGTTTGTGGAAGGTTTCACATGCTTGATTTTGCGGAAACTGGCCAAACACGTCCTAACGAGGCGTTTTTTTGTTTTTTTTTGTCTCCACCAGGTGTTCGACAGTAAGGAGAGCCTGTCCACGGCGGCCGAGTGCGTGAAGGTGGCGAAGGAGCACTGTCAGCAGCTGACCGAGATCGGCCTGGACCTGACCTTCACCCTCCAGTCGCTGCTGGTCAAAGACATCAGGGCGGGGCTGCTGAGCTACAAGGACATCATCATCGAGGCCACCAAGCACCGCAACTCTGAGGAGATGTGGAGGAGGATGAACCTTATGACGCCTGAAGCTCTGGTGAAACTCAAGGTTTGTTGAAGTAAAGGTCTTAAATTATTAAACATCACGTTGTCGTCAGAATCCTTTGACTCTGAACATCCAAGCTAACACGGAGGACATGACAAAGGGGACCCGGCGGTCAACTGAAACGCAGCTATTATTTGTTAATTTACGGTGTTTCCAGATAATAATAATAAAAAAAAACTTTTGTCACATTAATTATGTAAGATGATCTTTTTTTTGTAAGTTAATTTTATATATTTAATTCTGTAATTTCTTCATGGTTATGCACTATGAGCTGCTGTCAGTATGAAAGGTTCTATTTAAATGAGTTTATTCAAGTTTATCTTCTCTATAAAGCAAGGAACATCTGTCAGATCAACCTCAGCTTTCAGATGTAGCTTGTTCATGGAATGGTTTGCATTTTTATTTCTGATAGATATTCAATATAATCATATTATTATCATTGAAGGCTAAAACCCCTTAGACTTGTATATTACAGCACTATCCTGCAGCAAAGCTCTGTATTACGGCTCCTCCTCTTGTTGTTTCTCAGCGCTTTAGTTACAATTTGAAGCTCCGTTGTCCTTCTGCACCGATTGTGCAGCCGACGTGACGAAAGTATTGTAATGTCTCTCAAACATATATAACAGTAACATGTCCAGGTATTTACAATATACAGGAAAAAATATAAAATAAGAGATTGATCATAATTACCACCCAAACATGAAAAAACTACATAAGCCTTCACTTTCTATAGGAATACATAGTTCCCTACAGGCAGTACCAATAATAAAGTTAATATAGAGCTATAAAAGGGAAATATGTTTAAATACATAAATAAAATAACAACCACTAGATGCCTCTGAGGTCCAGGTTTCACAACTTTTCTACATGTGAACTAGCAGATGTTGTGCATGCGTCACAGCTTTCATTAAGAACTTTAATGATACAGTTAAAACATCCCAGTGTTTCCGTTTTTCCTCTGCAGGACGAGATGCGCGGCTGCGGCATGGGCAGCTTCGAGCAGTACACGGGCGACGACTGCTGGGTGAACCTGAGCTACACCGTGGTGGCCTTCACCAAGCAGATGATGAACTTCCTGGAGGAGGGCCTGAAGCTCTACTTCCCCGAGCTGCACATGGTGCTGCTGGAGAGCCTGCGGGAGATCATCCTGGTGGCCGTGCAGCACGTGGACTACAGCCTCCGCTGCGAGCAGGACCACGAGAAGAAGACCTTCATCATGCAGAACGCCACCTTCCTGCACGACACCGTGCTGCCGGTGGTGGAGCGGCGGTTCGAGGAGGGCGTGGGCAAGCCGGCCAAGCAGCTGCAGGACCTGCGGAAAAGCACCAGGCCCATGCGGATCAACCCGGAGAGCACCACGTCGATGGTCTGAGGCCGGCGGGGACTTCCCAGAGCAGCGAGACTGCGGAAAACCACCGGACGCGCATTTAAATGTCGTTTTACCGACTCTTGTGGCGATTTCAGCTCCTGCTTGACAAAGAACTTCTCGATAGATGGGTTGTGATTGCAAAAACAGAAAATGACACAATGCACTTCTCTGTTATTATTATATTACTTGTCTGCCTACGTTTGTTGATTGTGGAGCCAAATTTCCTGATCTTTTATTTTCTAGGAAGTCACATATTACATTCTAGAGCAGGAGAGTAAGCTACCTTAAGATGGGTATGTATCAAAAGCACCTGAAGTTGTACGGTGACTTTCTGTAACATGGCTGATATCGGTGAAAAATTAATATTGCTTTCAAAAATCCATATTGCTGCGTCAATGAACCATACTACTCAGTACATGGAGCGTGTGTGTGTTTGTGTGTGTGTGTGTGTGTTGAGTGTGTGTGTGTGTGTGTGATTTTCATTGCTTATCACGTTTTTAAACAGCACAAAAAGCTGATAGGTGCATGTGACGTTTCTAAGCAGGTCTGTCATGTGATGGACAGTTTTGTGCACATTTGTTTTGCTCTGGAATTTCAACAACACACTTGATTACAGATGTTGGCCAAAATCTAATCTTATAGGAAAATGTCTGTACTCTCCATGAGAAACCGATGCAATATACAATGATTTTGCATTCACCCATCTTTTATTTTCAGGCCACAGGACTTTTTTTTTATTGTGCACTAAATAGTATTCAGATTTATAGCAGGACTGATTTAAAAGAGATGACTTAAAGCAAAATAAAAATGTTTGTTTTTGAAAAAAAAAATCATCAGAGATTAATAAAGATCCTCTTGCACAAGTTCAATTTTTTTTTTGGGGTCGAAAAACATAGTTGCTGAGCATATTTGACATAAAGGTCTGTGTAGACAGGTACCAGCCTATCATAGGAAACGTCATTCACTCATACACTCCTACCTACAGGCAATTTAGAGCCTCCAATCAGCCAACCCAGCCGAAGGACTTGAACCTGCCACCTCCCTGCTGTGAGGCAAACAGTGAAGGAAAACATGACATGCAAAATAAAATGTCTGACTTCCATCGTCTGACCAACCCGCCCTGCAGCAAAACACCAGTTTGTGTCGTATGATCGTAACACCACAACAGTTGCTCCTCTCTCTCTCTCTCTCCAGACAGCGCCCAGTGCAGCGTGGCACGATGGCAGGAGCAGATATTTTTAGATGATCTCTCTGCGATTCAGCACATGATTGTTCTCTCTGCCTCACAGCTCGTCTCATTACAACCACTGATGTGATAGAGGGCTGGAACGAAATCTATCTATCTATCTATCTATCTATCTATCTATCTATCTATCTATCTATCTATAAATAAACCCATTTCCTCCCATCACCTAATAGAGATTCACACACACGCAGAACAGCTAAATTGAGAATGGGAAAAGTAGAGCAGGGCAGAAAATTCACATACTACAAAGGAGCAAAAGCTATTTTTAACAGCTTACATCCTGCATGAGGCATGTTTTTGAGTTTGGAACTTGAATATCTGATGAGATGAGGGCCCTGATTCTAAATGAGCTTCATCGTTCCAGCGTCAGCTTGTCGGGTAGGAACAAATATTTAGCTTTCCTGTGGTCTCTGAGGATGATCCATCCATGATCTTAATTACCTTGATCCCACGCGGATGTGCTTTTCGACGACGTTTCTGCATCAAGTGACAATGCAACACGGACTTCCATCCGTATCTATGACACTTCACTGCCTTACAGTCATTTTCAATCCTATCTTTGAATAATTTACTGAGACTATAACGGCAACATGAGGAAACTTATAAAAGAGGAATGAGTAAATGTAAAAAATCCATATAGGAGTGTATGGTTGGTTTTTCATGTGTATCCATCAACGTGTGCATCTGTGCTGTATGTTCATACATGCTCATTACATTACTACTGATATAAAATGCAGCAAATGGAATGCTAACAGGCCCTCTAAATGGAAAGCTGCCCCAGTGGGTGGGATTAATGCTGCTCCCTCGGGGACTTCAGTCACGGCTGCTGTCTGGTCAATTAAATGTTAAACCAACACAGAGGACTAATGTGGGGCGGCGTAAAGGTTACCGGATCGAACCCACTTCAATTGGTCCCACTTCAATTAAGAGTAATCTCTCCTTAAGGATCCTCAACATCTGAAACTTCATCGCATTTTTTTTTTATATTTGTTCGCCTTATTGTGCCACAAGGATCGTGATTCGTGTCCCGTCTGTTTGAGGCCGACGGGCAGAGCAAATGTACAGTGCGAGGAGGTGTTGATGAAGCATTGTCATTATCAGCATCGTCATCATCGCCGCCATTACGGCTGACACCGTGATTGACAGTCGTGGCCTTTCTGTTTCTCTGTAACAGTATTTAGGAGAGATAGTAGTGAAAGTAGATTTGCTCTAACATTAGAATTAGTTATTAAATTTCATTTTAAATCTGTAAAATTAGTAAAAAGTCAATTTAAGTGGCAATCTTTATAAAGTCCCAAAAACATTGTTCTTTCTATTTTGAAAAACATAGTTTAATAGTACATAAACATAGTAAAATAGTGTACTTTAGGACATATTTGAGATTTAGGCCTTTTTTTTCCCTTAGAGGCAAATTGTATGTTTTTTTATTTGACATAAATCATTTAATATGCTACTCCTCACCTTCTCTAGAAAATGTTGTTAGCCTTATAGATTAATTGTCTTTTTTGAGCCAAACTGAGATATTTGCATAACTTTACTTTCCTACGACTACTGCTTCATCTGGCCTCAACACTCAACACTTAGTAGAGATTTTATTATGTATATGTTTTCATTTATTAACACACTTATTAATTAATTATCAATCCCATTTAGCCAAAATCATGATAGCAACTGCTCTTACTGGGGTCAACACAAGAAAACATTGATTGATTGAGTGATTAGATTATTTTGGTCGTCAGACAGCCATGACATAAGGATCAGTGACAAATCATGTTTGGCACAGTTTTAAAGGTCTTTCATCAGGTCTCTCAAAATATACGTTGTCATTTAAAAGCAATTTATGGTCACAAAAATCATGATTTTGTTATTTTTGAGACAAAATGTCAAATGGTGTAACCTAAAAAGATTTTTTGATGATTTTAAATATTTAATTAATATAAAGCTGGCTTATAGCATGTGTTTCTATTTTTTAAAAACCTTTTTAAGAGAGTTCAACTATCTGGTAACAAGTTTTATGGTTACACTACATGACATTTTTGGCATTTTTCCATAATTTTTAAAATTCCCCAAAAACAATAAAAAGGGAATAAAACAAACAAACATAGAAACATAATACCTGTTGTTTTGAACTAAAAGGCATAGGCTGAAGCTTTAAAATGTATCATGGGATGAGAATGGGAAAAATAAGGGAAAAAATGAAAATTGAATGAAATACCAGTATTATACAAATGCATTCATAGTTCGTTACTATCGTCGTGACATGACGTCACAAAATATGGAAAAATAATAGTGTATTAAATGGATCAACAGCAATAAAACTATGCGCAATAAATAAAGTAGGTTTAATTAGTCGAATCAATCAACTCGAACCACAAGCCCCACAATCCCCCGCATCCTCCCTCCCTCCCGCGCGTGCGCAGAGCGGCGCGCGGAGCTCTCCGCTTCAGTCGGTGCTGGACTGTCCCCGCGGAAGCTCCGCTCCTCTCCTCTCCTCCGGTGCGCCGAAACCGACGGTGAGCGATGGAGGAAGAGTTAAAATGCCCCGTTTGCGGTTCGTTCTTCAAGGACCCGATTCTCTTGCCGTGCTCGCACAACGTTTGCCTGGCATGCGCCCGCAACATCACCGTGCAGACCCCGGACGGAGAGACCCCGGTGCAGAGCCGCGCTTCGGGCAGCTCCGACTACGACTACCTGGACATGGATAAGATGAGCCTGTACAGCGAGACGGACAGCGGCTACGGCTCCTACACTCCGTGTCAGCTCAAGTCCCCGAACGGGGTTCGGGTCTTCCCGCTGTCCGTCGCTCACCGACACTGCTCCCTCACCTGCCCGCTGTGCCACCGAAGCGTGTCCCTGGACGAGCGGGGGCTCCGGGGTTTCCCCCGGAACCGGCTGCTGGAGGCCATCGTTTCGCGGTACCAGAAGAGCCGCGCCGCCTCCGCCGCCTCCTCCTCCTCCTCCGCCCCCTCCTCCTGCTCCTCTTCCTCCGCCGCGGTGAAGTGCCAGCTGTGCGACCGCAACCCGGTGGACGCGGCGGTGATGTGCGAGCAGTGCGACGTCTACTACTGCACCGCCTGCCAGCAGCGGTGCCACCCGTCCCGCGGTCCGCTCGCCAAGCACCGCCTGGTGCCGCCGCCGCCGCTGCCGCTGCCGCCGAGCCAAGAGGAAGGAGGCGCGGCGGGGAGCGGCGGAGGCGGCGGGCAGCTGCCGCCCGCCACCGCGCGGAAACCCGCGACCTGCGTGGACCACGAGGCGGAAAACTTCAGCATGTTCTGCTGCGGCTGCAAAGCTCCGGTCTGCACGAAGTGTCTGGAGGAGGGAAAACACGCCAAGCACGACGTCAAACCGCTGGCTGTGATGTGGAAGCAACACAAGGTGACACACACACACACACACACACACACACACACACACACACACACACACACACACACACTTGCACGTACACACGCGCGCTTTAATGCATGCCTATATCAGTTTATAATGTAACTAATCTTGTAAAGGCATAATTATACTGCAGGCTACTTGTTGAATACTAATGAGCTGTATACACACACACATTAATGTGAGTTATTATCAGTGTGAATGTGTGAATATTTTGTAGTGAATGTTAGTCACTAAAACAGAAACACTTTTGAGTTTACTGTTTGTGGGGCAAAATTAGAGAACTGTAAATTAGAGAACTGTCTGATTCATCATGATTCACTCATAAACTAATTACTGTAGATGTAAACCCCCACCAGGCTTACACACATTAGTGTGTGTGTGTGTATGTGTGTGCCTGCAACTGTGAGTCATGATTTGAATAGGTCACATAGTGTTTATGGCATTTTTTTTTCATGTTACTGACCCACATCTGGAGTGGAGCAGGAGGAGGTTAGTGGACTTATCAAAGCAGAATTAAAAGACATGTGTATTTCATTACACGAGGCTGATTCAGATCTATGACACATTCACCACAGTAATACCATTTAAATTCATTAAATCAATTCAACACTTCCAGCTTATAACGTTGCAAGTCTGGCGATATCATTGTGTTTTGACATTCGTCCCTCTCCCCTTGCACGCCTAAAATCGCCCTCCTGTTTCATTAAAGGACGATTCGAGTGATTCATGATTTAATTTCGTCTTTAATAACCGTTTCATTCACTTGAAGGACGAGTCTAGTGCAGAGCTTAGGGTCAATTCAAGTTCACTTCGCTCAGGTTTCAGCGTGACCCCACTTTTCCGCTTTTTGATCATTACTCTAATTACTAATTTGATTTATTTGGAAGATGTGTAACGTGTGCAGAATATTTAAAACTTTTTTTCCTACAACCATCAGCATCATAACTATAACATTATGGTGAAAACGGAGGTAATAAGATGTGGGATGAGTGTCGGACCATGTTATGTGTTTCAAACAGCATTTTTATAAGGCCATTACCATATTTATCATTACGCCTACATTTCCTAAATACAAATTAAAAGCTGTTTTTGTGTGTCTCCTCCTGAAATGGGTCATCAGGGCTAATCTGATGGGCTAATTTTTCCTGTGATTGGAAGCCTCCAGTCGCCCATTCACCATTTAGCTGTCACACGTTTTTTTATTTTGGCTTCTTTCTGGCGATTGCTCATCATTCACTTTCTCTACATTTCCCCCCTCCACCTCTCCGTCTCTGTCTCTAATTTACACTCTCCCCTCCCCCCTAAATCCACCTACTTCCTCCCCCCACCGTTCCTCCATCTTTCCTGCTATCATCCTCCTGTCCCATAAATGGACCGTGAAAAGCCCATCAGAGTACAGGAGTGAGAGGGCGTTGATAAGTAATGAGCAGTGTATGAATAAGAGATGGCCGCCACTTAGTTAATGGTGTCCTTCATGTTGAGGGGGAGATCGATGATTGTCTGTCTTCTGCCCTCTCTCTCCCTCTTTTTTCGAGCCTGCGTTCCATCAGGCAACAAACACTGTGTGTGTCGTGGAGCAGAAATGTGCGTTGTGTTGTTGGAGTGTTGTTCAGTCAGATCCATACTGCAGGAGGAAGCTCTCCTTTCCTTTCTTGTCTCCTCGGGTTTTTGTGCGTGCTGCAGCGATCCCGCTATTGTCGTTCGGCTTCTCTCGCTTCCGGAATGATGATTTTTTTTGAGGCTGAAAGCAGCTTCCGTGAACCAACAAACAGGCCGGAATCATGACTCGGGGCTCATTGATTTGATTGATTCCCAGCACCACATGGTGCCCGGTGCACACAGGCTTACACGACCCTGTCTCCTGGAAAAAGGGGGGTTTTCTCAAAAGTGATGTATTAGCAAACATAATCACTGTCTGGATTATGCTGACAGGCAATGATTGCTGGAATAAATGAAGCAATATATTAAAGGTACAGTGTTTAGTTGGTGGCACCCAGCGGTGAGGTTGTACTACACATGTAGAGAGAATACAAAGGTCGAGATAAAGACCAAAAATCATTCTCTTTTAGTCTAGTCAATCTGGGCTACTGTAGAAACACAGTGCACAACATAAGAGGGGCTCTTCCCTCATGCAGACAAACCTGGCTCATTTTTAAGGTAATGCTACTAAATACCAATAAATCATGCACACTGTAGAGATATGTTGCCATTTTTCTGGCAGACATTGCGATTTATTTTTCATTCATGATATTCTTTTAAATTAAGTTTTAGTGCACAACAACATCTACAAACATCAAAAAACTCATATCACTTAAACTCAGTAAATGCCATAACTGTAATGCAAGAATGAAAACTAAAGTCAAAAACTGATTCTAAATGCGGTCCTAATTATTAACATGCTGCAGTGTTTCCTCTAGGATTTATTTCAGCCTGTGCTTCACTTCCGGTTCCTCGTCTCTCTTGCACCATCATTTTACTCTTTCTCTCTGATCTGCTCCTCCCTGTCTAATATTACTCCTCCTATACGGTTAAATTATTATTATGTTATCTATCACCATTTGAGTGAGTAAAAGGCTAATGGTACCTTTACTAGCATCATCTTCTTCAGGTGTCTTTCTCTTTTCAGAAAGTGTATACTGATCACATAGTTAGTCATAGTTTAGCCTAGTGCTGTGAAGGTCGAGAGACAGGACGGCGGCGTCAAACATATAAAAAAAAACTAGGAGAGGATTAGGAGAACAGCAAGCAGCTTTGATGATTTCAAAATGCTTTTGCTCGTTTGGGCCTACGCTAAACCTTTAATATATCGTTCTGAACTCCGATGTTTCCCTGACCTTCACCAACAGCAACAGTGTCTTTCTGCGTCCTGTCAGATTGAAGACATGTCCACTCCTAAAGACACAGGTATTTCGTAACAATTGTCCAGCTGGGTTAGGGTTAAGGACTACATCGTACTGTGGAGGAGTCACACACACACACACTTAGGACACGTCCCCTGTCTTGCAGGCTGCAGACAGAACCTTTTAGTTGCCAGGGCCTAGACATAACCAAGAGAAGTTCAGACAGTTTAACTGTAATTTCTCAAATGTCAGACAGAACTGCTAAAGGTTCTCAAAGGTTTTGAAGAACTTCTGTGCCACTGTAGCTGGGAGGGGAAAATCAGCCTGTTGTGTTTGTTTGTGCCACACCTGTAAAAAGCTGTTGAAAATGTTAAAAGTATTAAGCTATGCTGCACATCTGGTATGCTGTACATTTACATCTCACTCAAGGATGCCATCATTCAGCAAATGATGGCTGTCCCCTGTGTGTGTGTGTGTGTGTGTGTGTGTGTGGTCCCTGGTGGGGGGTAGTCAGTGAATAATGGTGTGTCTCATGTGGTTTGAACAGACCTTCAGTTGTCAATCAAATTCCTCAGGGAGTGAACGGGCAGCAGCTGTATGAGTGTGTTCTTGTGTGTTTAGTTGTGCTTTTTGCATATGCATACATGTGTGTTAGCCTATTTGAAGATTTTTTGTGTGCGTTCATTTATGCAATATGAAATATTGAGGAAAGACAGTTGGATTATTACTGTATTTGCTGTTAACAAAAACAGTACAACCTCAGTGATGACTGTCCCACCGCTACATGCTAGACACACACCCATCAATGTAGGGCATAAATATGCTTAAGTGAAGCAGATGAACATCCACAGAGGGCATGCAGAGGAAGACACACTGATCCAGTTTCCTCTGATCAGCCAAGCAGAAGATACACTGTCTATTTAAGGCAGGCATCATACTGTACCAGTCAAAAGTTTGGACACACTTTCTCATTCAGTGTGCGACCTAGCGTGGAGAAGCCAGCTCTCGCACTGGTCTGAGTTAAATATTAAAAACCGCAAATGCAGGGTCGCTGCTTCGGTTTTCTTTTGCAGCGTCATCATAAGCTCATTGCAGATTTGAGAGGCTGAGAAAGTCTCTGTTTTTGTTGTGGGCATTTACCATGTGAAAAATGTGTGCTGTCTCATGGAGGTGTTATCCTCATCAAGACAGAACAGCCTTTTGGAAGTGAGACACTAAAAACTCTTAAGCACTGACTGTTAGTAGGAATCCTAAATTATCTTGAGGTGATCTGTTATTTTTATGCTGTTATGATGTTAGATATCTGCGGTGAACATGGTGAAAGTTCCAAAACCTAAAGTGAACATGTAAAAATGTTCCCTGTGTGTCAAAGACCGGGGCTAAAAACTGTTTTACCCCTACTACCTCCTCATAAGGATTTCAGGATGCACACATGGCCACAAATGGCCATCTGTTCTATTGTCTTTGTTTCTAAGGTTGTTGCCAAGGTCGTTCTATGGGTTGTTCACATTGTGCATGTATATTTTCGGCATGAAAATGTACGGTCATATTTAAAATCATTTCCATTGCAAGTAAAAAACACTATCTTTTTTTTTTACATAGCTGCCGGAGGGGCACCTTCCAGGCTCTAGCCAATCAGAACAGAGCAGGTTCATTGGGAGGCGGGACTTAAAAAGGCAGGAGCTAAAAGGGCCTGTTTCAGACAGAAGCTGAACTGAGGGGCTGCATTAAGAGCCGGATAAGATAAAATTCACTTTGATCAACTGTAAATGATACAAATATATTCATGTGGACCTTTAATAGATACACAGAAGTAATGGACAACATCCATCCATCCAAAACCACCCAACCAGTGCACAAAGCAAGGTCCATAAAGACATGGAGACAGAGTCAGAGTCCTGACCTATAGCCCATAGAACACTTTTGGGATGAATTAAAGTGGGGACTGAGAGCCAGACCTTCTTCCTCCTGTGTGACCTCACAAATGCGCTTTTGGAAGAATGGACAAAAATTCCCAGGGGCACCCTCCTTAACCTTGTGGAGAGCCCGGATGAGTTCATGTCACCGAAATTATATGCGAGTCAAGGCAAGTGAGCAAATACATTTTAGAAATGTAGTGTTTAGCACTTCTGTTGCAAATTCAAGCAGGTGACCCCTCCTCACACACACAGGTGTACGGAGATCTTCTATTGTCTCCCTTTCAGATGCACATATTTCTGTTCCAAACATCCTCAACTTGACTGCTGAAGCAAAATGTGCTTTGATGTACCTGCCTTGTGTCTGCGTGTTAGCAGATGATTCTGGATCAAAAGAAATCTCTTTTCCCAAGAAGACCACCCGATCCCCGTTATTGCCCAGGTGGCTTTTTGCAATTTAGAACATTTTTTTTGTACAGTACCTTAAAATAAATGGAACTATTAGTGACTATGAAATGCTGCAGGATCTGTATGCAGCACCCAACATTTAATTGGTATTTTGAGCTGCTTTGAAAGTTATAACAGGTCTCTCCTGACACTTTAAAAAATAAAAAAAAAACATGTTTTTCTGCAGGGAGTCATTCTCATGCTTCTAGATCTTTTTAAGTCAGCTGCTGCTGTTGCTGTTGTTGTTCTCTGCTGAAACAAAGCTGCTGCTGTTGTAGTCGCTTCTCTCTTTTCCACAATGTGTCTCAGACCCCCGAATGTCCCCCTGCATCTTTTAAGCCTGTTTAAAACTTCCCCTCATATTTGGAATCAATATTTGGATTTTATTGGTTAATGTCTTTGTATCACATCAGCCCACATTTTAAATTTAACAGTGGGAGTATGATTTGATGTAGAGTTAATGTTTTCAAGAGGAGGCTCAATACTTACCCGTTTGGGCAAGCTAGCAATTGATTTATTTAATTATTTAAATGTATTTTGATTCTCATTCTGTCTCACCTTTTAATATATTAATAGTTAATTTGATTGTATTCCACGTTTCTTAACCTTTTTTCTTATCTTTTAGTCTTACCGTTGTTTAATCTCATAGTTTATCTGTGTGATTCAGTTCTTCTGCAGTTCACTGACCAGAGCACACATTCGGCTATGTATGTATTAAATTTAGTTAATCTGTCATGAATTGAAATGTTTTATTTGTGCAATATATATATATATGTGCAAGTTTGTAGTGGAGCACTCATCTTAATTTGCCACACAATGGGTTAAATGGTGTTATTTACAATATTTACAGTTTAAGATCTTGCAGTTCATCTTAGAAGAAAGAGCAATGGCAATTTAGATTTCATTCAAATGATGAACTTGATGGACTGATGCATGGCTCTAAGAAGTATTGCTGGGAATTAAAGTGGCCTTTTTTGAGGTGAGCCATTATAATAAAAGAACCTGTCCAAATTATCAAAAGTGGTGTGGCTTTCTCTGGACATGGTCAATGCATCTCCCAAATCTCTGTATTTATCGAACCACCACCTTGAAATTTGAGGCTTCGAGCCGGTTTCCTTTTTCGTAGTCTTTAAGAGAGTTGAGTTTCCATCCTGAATTGTTCAAGCCCCGCTGCCTTCTGAGATAGCATTTGGTGTTTGTCCCAGAACTCTGCAGGCTCATCAAAACGGCATCAAAGCCACAGTAATGTCATGTCTCAGTGATAGCATCAACATTGTGCAACACAAAAAAAGATAGGATAGGTTTTTTTTGGGGGGTTTAGCCTGATGCATTGTTATATGTAGACATGAAACTCTGAGCTCAAGCTTTCCATTGTTTTGTTTTCTTTTACCTGTAGTGGAAAAATTATATATATTTGTTCTTTTCTTATTTTTTTCTGATTTTCCTGCATTTAAAAAAAGACAAGAACATGATACCAAAATTACCCAAATATACAGTGAAATGTCCTCTCTAATATTTAAATAAATACTGAATAAATAAATAATAAATAATCAATTTCTAATACTACATTTCTATAAGAGCTGTATATGTTACTGTTCAAGATTATAATTTCATATCTTTTCCAACTTTTTTGTATTGGACCTTAAGTAACCATGCTAGTGGCTAATTCAGAGAAATGTCAGCTTATATGTGTTCAAGACAAGTCATCAGAGGCTTTTATGAACAAAGATGGAGGAAAAATACCATACCAAGTAGCGCTAGGAATGAATCAAACTCTGATTTAAATGTGGACCAATGTGCGGTGGTGAGAAAGCGAGGACAGCAAATGGTCATTGAGTGTGTCATGTTACGGATATGGATTTATTGGGGATATAGTAACATGCCTCCTATCAAAGTAGCTAGATTATGCCGATCGTTCCTCAGCAACATCTGCAGTAAATTGTCTTACATTACAGGCCAGAAGCTTATCTCCGATGCCAGAAAATCCTAAACCCTCTTTTGAAAATATAAATAATTTGCGCTCACGTTGGTGGATGTTTTCTTCACAATAACGATTGTGATGCGGTTTGCCTGCATTTTTGTCATTCACTGCGTCTCTCCATGTTATTTATTGGCAGACGTCACACACTGATTTAGATTTTGTGACACATGAGGACATATGATGAGTCATGGAGACAATAATCGTACGATATGTCATCTTTCCACATGCGTCATGCGTCTTTGGATCTCTTGCGTTTACCGGATGAATCTCCAGGACACGGACTGAAATTAGATGTCTTTCCCTCATCAGAATTGTCAGCTCCTCTCATGTTATGCCGTTTATATTTTGTCTTGCTTGTTTCTTGTCCGCGGGGATCCTGACAAAACATTTGACAAGCGCTCTACTATCTGAGCCACCGGCTGTTTGTTGTGATCTGTCATATCTGTTCATGCAGCTTTTATGTGGATCAGAAACTCTGTGAATTCACAGTGGAACTGTGAAGAGCAGTGAAATTTTAAACATTTGCCATATCTCAAATCTATTCTTGATTAGATTGGTTAGCATGAGACCCTGACTTTTTTTTTAAGACACAGCAGACGTGAGATTGTTATGGGAAGCGGCTTTTATCTAATTCAGACGACAGAAGGTGGAAGGTGATAAAGAAAGAAGAGAGAGAGAGAGAGAGGGGAGAGATTTATCACTAACTGGTCAGGAAAAGCAGCAAGTATTACAGTATTACACATCAGCTCATATCTCACACAGATACAGTCAAGGTGTTCATCAGGTGTGCATCACCTAGCGGTTGGCTATGGCCACAGTAAACTGTGTTAGCTTGAGAAATAAAGTAGCAGCCTAAATCGGATAACACCTTTTGTTTTTTGGGGACATCACACTACTATTACTATGCATGATGGGATGCACAAGTTTGTTTCGGACGTTGGTGAAGTGCTTTCACTTGGTGCTGGATGCATATTTTAAGTGCTTAGTTGAGGTCCGAGGCAGCTGATCTCATGCTCCCTCTTGCCGTCTGTGCAAGTGAGCAAAATAAAAGAGTCAATTTGTGGCCTTTTCAGATTTCAGAGCCTGCAAGTTGCATTCGACCCCCCCTGATTTGCATAAAGTTAACTTCAAACAGCCAGCGTGACACTGAAGATGAAAACACAAAATTAAGAATTGCATTCGCCCATTAAATTAACGTCATTCCATTTTCAGAAAATGTGTTACAGCTTTTAAGAGAATTGTCCTTTTTTCTTAATCCTAAAATGAATGGTTAAAGTTGTTGTTCTGCATCGCCACATAGGAAGTCAATCCCAAATAACTTGAGAAAATATGTCACCACAATGTCAGGGGTACGTAACGCACACACACACACACACACACACACACACACACACACACACACACACACACACACACACACACACACACACACACCATGGCAACATACCTCAAGGTTGTGCTGCTGGACTTGTGCACTAAATGTAGGTTAATGCACACTTTATTGCACTTACTCTCCTCCGGCCATGACACAGTGGACATGCTCTCCAGAAAAGGCTGTGTGTGTAGTTAAACTAATATATTGCAAAGTGTGTGTGTGTGTGTGTGTGAGAGAGAGAGAGAGAGAACTTGTGATCTATTTTTGGCAACAAAGTATCACCAGACCACTGAGGAGAGTGTGGGCATCCTACGTTGGAACAATAAGCAACGTAAAATGCATACAGGCCGCTCCTCATTTTCATTCATACGGAATCACAATAAAATAAACAGCAGATTACACATTTACAACGTAGAAGGGTTGTATGTGTGTATGTTAGCATCTGTAGCATCAACCGTTAAGGAACTGGCAGCATTTACATGCACATACATGTAAACATTAGTCCGTAATAGAGTTATCATCCCAACAAACGTAATTTACACTTGTTTAATGACAACCACGCCATCAGCGATATAGGCTCTGCATTTATTAATATGGAAGATGCCCCGATCAATTATTGATTAAAAAGGCTCCTTCTTTGCTCTGCAGCACTTTTGTTGCCTCAGCTCCCCGCTCAGAAGCAAACCGCCACTCGGGAAAATCTCAGGGTGATTAAAAAAAAAATAAAAAATCATCCTTTTTCCCGGAGCTCACTCGAGGCAGTTCTGTCTATAACCCGCCGATGCCTGCTACGGTTTATCTGAGACGAGCCGGGGGGAGGAATGCATTCCTCTTGGGAAAGACGTGACAGCGCCGCGCCTCGGGTTCGGCGGAAAAGTGAGAAAGGTGTCACCATAGCGAGCGGCACTGGAGGCATTTGAAGACGCTTCCCCTCGATTGTGCGGAGACGACTGAGACTTTTGTGTTGTATTCACAGATAAAGAAACAGACCTGAAGTTGAACTTGAACTTCACATTTGAATGCACATATTTCATATATAATTTACATTCAAACAATTACTGCAAGTGCTTTTGAATTTGCTATGCGGGCAGATCCATAGACGCCCTTGCAAAACAACACCTACACCAAATGTAAATTAAAACTTCCTTTTTTGCACAGCCACACCGGCGCTGAGCCTTATTAGATATTTATGATTTACATATAGATGGATAGAAAAGCTCCATAGAGCAGCTCTGCTGCATCCGCGCCTGTTGCTCTGCAGAGTTTCTTCTCTACATATTAGTTTTCTGGAGTCACAGCAGTGGCGAGGCTTGAGGGATGGTAAAGTTGATTGGTACCAATATGGTTCAGACTGAAATATTCCAACGACTATATGACTATATAGAAATAAACAAATACCTACTATCCCACAAAGTAGCCCTGCCCTGTTATTATTATTTGGTACCAGCGAGAACATTCATTTGCTTTTGTTCAAATATTAAAACAGTGAGTATATGTAGTAGTTGAGTGTGGTGCAGTAGCTCTAAAGTGGCTGCATGGAAGAGCTGCAGAGGATTGGCAGGCCGGGTTCTGGTGGATGAGAGGATGACGAGGAGGAAGGGGGAAAGCAGATTGGTTTTGACCTTGGCCAGATGTGGGCCTTAATACTATCAACAGCTGGCTGACTAGACTGAGGAAGGACGAGACTGATTGTTCTGGTGCAGTTCAACTCATCTTTTAAAGCATTTATTGTCAGAATATTAATAGAAACAATAATGCAACACTCTGTTTTTATTGGCTGCTTCAAAATATAAGCCACCTATTGTTTGTCAAGTGAAGCCCTTTTAATGTGAAGCAGTGGCTTCTAAAGTGTTTAGAGCAGTGGTTTTAAAGGTGTGGTCCAGGGACCCCAAGAGGTCCCTGAGGGGGGGGGCAGGAGGTCCCCCAAAAAAGAGGAATCATTTATTATTGCTATAGTTGTTTTTTTAATTATATTATTTAAACAAAAGTACAAATAATCACCCCTCAGCAATAGAGAACTGGATTGCTAATTTGGTACTTTGTAGTTTTTCACCTTCTATTACATAAACTGCCTGTTTTATGTTTGTGCTTCTTTTATTAGAAATTCTGATCAAATTAGTATTTATTATACAATATGAATAATATGTACATTTATTTCATATTATTTGTGTATTATTCTCTGTTTTTACATTCATTTGTTTGGTTTTAAATGTTACTTTTCATTTTATGTTGGTGGAAATGAATGGGAATTTAAATATTAAAAAATAATAAATTAGGTGGAAAAATTAAATAAATTTGGGAATAATGCACAAAATTAAGTTTAGGAATTGATTTGATGATAGATATATATTCAAATTAAATAATATATTAAAAAGAAAATTCATCATTGCAGTTTCAGTCTGGCCTCAGATTTCCTACACTTTTTCTTATAAAACTATTTCTTATAAAAAATTGAAGAGCAAAAATCTTTGAGGTGGGGCATGAGATTTATTTTATTAGCAATTATCATTTAAAAATTAAAATGAACTTTTCTGTGGGAATTTTATCACTTTATTTATTTCATTTATTTTTATATACAGAACAGTGACTTACTCTGTTCTTTGCACTGTTGTGAACTAAAAAAAGAAAAAAAGAAAACAGAACCAAACTGAAAGTAGAACTGAGGAAGTTGTATAGAGCAGCAGACGGTTCTGGGCCGAACGTAGACGAAGCCCAAATAGGATGTAAAGACATAAATGCAAATGAGAGGAAATAAAAGAGGAGGCTGCGAGGTAAATGAGGGGGGTTTGTCCCCTCCTCCCGTCCCTCTGCGTGTCCCCTGGGTATCGTTTGACAAGGTCAACACCACCATCAACCATCCATAGGCTGGCAGCCAAACACATAAGCCAGGCCTGCTTCTTGTCTCCTTTGGTTCACAGTATCTCCTCTCTGCAATACTCACCAGCACTGGTAAAGTTTCTAGAAGGCAAAAAAAACAAAATACTTTTCTTAAGGTTGTTCGAGATTTTTGATTTCATTTTCTTCAAATCAAATTTCATTGCACATGACCATTTAAAAGCAATAGAGGAACTTATATCATACCAATAAAAAAATAAATGCCATAACACTAATGCAAGAATTGAAAAACAAAGTCAAGAATTGATATGAAATGCAGTCCAAAAAATTTCTCTCAATTTCCGAGTCTGATATCAACCATTACAGATAAAGGATCTGAGCTATTTTTCCTCAAAATGAATTTTAGATATCATCACATATCTCTTGTTGTTGAATTAACACATCATGCCTAATTTGTTGCAGGGCCCCACATTCAGTCACTTGGGCAAAATCTATCTATTATTCTTCATCGGTTTCATTATGGGCAGAAAAAAAACGATAATAATATTTGCAAATCTTACATTGATATCAGTAGAACTAGTCAGATGTGGTGCATGGTTCAAATTATGAACTTGATAATGTAATACAGCATTTTATAAAGATTTATGGATATTTGTTGGTGGTTGCTCGTATATACAAATATTCATATCCTGGGTCGACTGCTGTATTTGCTTTGTTGTCGAGCCATTGCAGTGAGGCCAGGGAAAAGGTCACGTGAATGAAATGACACGTAGTGCGAGAACCTCGGTTTCCATGGTTAAATTCCTGCACTTTATATCCTGTCCCGTCTTCCTGTCATCGCGGCGTGGTAGAAATGTGACACTTGGAAGTCCCTTCTTCTCGGCTCAGAAATGTGTTTTTCTTCTTATTTCCTACAGCCTGATATTTGAGCTTCACTGTGCAAAACTGACAGATGTGCAGTTTGACACTAAAAGGCTGTTTTCTCATTCATCTCCTGAAAGTGGAAAGTTTCTCCAAGCTCTAAGAAAATACTACTTTTAGGCCCAATATTCAACACTCAAAGACAACGGACCTTTCAGTGAAGTAAGAGACAGCTTGTGTGATGTAGTTAAAACATATTATAATATTTATAAATTTGATTAGGAAATTAGGAATTTTCCAAGAGAGAAGTCATTTTATATAGTAGTTTTTATACTATATCTGGAGCTTAAACCTTGTTTTAAGTCTGCTGGATATTTGATTCATTAGCCTTGTTGGACCTCATTGCTCACAGCAGATGTTCCATGTCATGGGGGCGTCTAAGCACTAATATTTAAAAATAATTCAATATTTTAACACTGAGCCCGGTGTAATGGAGCGCTCGTACACTGACGGATGCAGAGCGAGAGGAGTCCCACTTCTTTGGATGCTCACACATTCATCTTGCAGTTACTGGCTGATCTGTTTCCCTGCCTCGTGAAACAGGCTGAAACCTCTGAACCAACACACTCGTGTCTCCCTGAATGTCACAGACTGAATAAATGCTCCTCCATAAAAAGATAATGAGATAATAGCACTTGTCTCTGAAGGGTGCTGACAGTGGAGAAAAAAAAAGAGAAAAATAGCACCCCCATTTGGAGGAGTAATAAAGATTGAAAAAGGTCAAGGGGAGGAGATCAAAAGAAACAAAGGAAGTGGAGAAATTGTTTTTTGTGAATTCTGCTGTTGCAGGTGCCCGGACGGCTGAGATGAGGAATTCTATTTCCTTTCATCTCCTGTTGTTCTGTTCCTCGCGCTGTTCCTGTGGTTTCCGTGTTTATCCGTTGTTCCAAATCTCTTCGCCGGACCGCCGGCTCTTTTTTTCCCCTTCAGGGTGGACTTGTCACATTTGGAAACTGTTTCAGAGTTTCACCGCTCTACTGTAGGTTGGCACATCGTGACTGTGGCCAAATTTAGACACGGATATTGTGCTGGCTTGGTATGAATTTTACCGCTGTCTTCATCTTTAAAATCAGTCCGTTCTATCGTGGATTTTAAGGTTAGCAATTAAACACATGAAAAAACTTCATAGTTCTGCAACATACTGATCAGTGCTGTTATGTATTTGAACAGATGCTCATTCAGAGATTTTCATTCAGATCAAAATATATTGTTTTTCTTTGCCAAAATAGAGCAGCTGTACAAACACTTCTTTTGTAAAATACACATTTAGACCTTATGGGAGTTAAATTCGTCACTGCAGCAGTAAGACATAAGTGGAAAGAAAGCAAAGCAAATAAAACTGAAGGCGACATGCCAGCATGTTACAAGTCTGCTTCTGAAAGCTAACGCGGTTTAGTGAGGTAAATGAAAAAGCTTTTACTGTCAACACTCTGCTTCTTTCACTTCCAATTATGTACAGACGGACTGGAGATTGTCAGAATTGTTGAATGCATGTCAAACACCCTCTTGGTCTTTGTCCTGTTTCTCCTTTAAAGCTATTTATTGATTTGGATAGTTTTACAAATTATGTGTTTGCAGCTTGGCAAACTGTGAATTATGTTCCCTGTTTGTGGTACTTTGTGTTGTTTTTTTATTGTTTATTAGTGTACCTAAGAGCGATGAAGCTGTCCAAGTCACTCACGGAGCAGATATTTTATTCTCAATGACACGAAAACCGGCACACGGCCTGGTGCCATTCCTGGAAGCAAAGCGGTGACCTCGTCTTTGTGTCTTGGTGCTTTCCACCCGGTGCATGCTGGGATACACTCTAGTGCCACATCCGTCCCCGACAATGAACAAGTGGGTCAGAACAATCAATCGGCGGCTGCGGGACGTGTAAATGAAGGAGCAGACAGGCAGGTCGCTGCGTGCGTGCAGAACTTTGACCTGATGAGCAGCGGCAGAGTTAAATGAATCAAGAAGCACAAATAAGAGAGGAGGGGAAGTGCCAGACAGCCCTCGTATGGCACATCCGTCATCCCCTTGTTAGCATTTTGGCATGAACACACACACACACACACACACACACACACAGGCCAGACAGCTTGCTGGGGCAGATGGCTTCTTGGTGAGGAACAGTGAGAAGCTTCACAGAAGGGTTGGGTTGACTTGTGAACCATGACCTCCACACAGCCCTCCTCCTGACTCCGGACAGCACGAAGAGGGATGGATAGGGATAAGATCTGTGTGTGTGTGTGGTGTGGGGGTGGAGTGTTCATCGTAGTGAATTATGAATTCAATGCAGTGAGAAAACATTTCCTACCATATGCTTCATCATTCACAGAATCTGACACAATCAAATATCACAATATGCTTTTTACCAAATACCTCAATATTGATATTGTAGATATAACTATAAATATTTACATAAAGAAAAGTTCCAGTAGATAATTGGCAGATGGAAGCTCCTCCTGAGCCTCTCAGTGCCGGGCTGGTGATCCGGTACCTTCTTCCTGACCGCAGCAGGTACAAAAACGTCTCTTTTCTGTGTGACTGGGATCTCTAATAATTATATTTGTCTTGTTCTTGAGAGGATACCCGAAATTTCCCGAAGCATCCGAGATGAAACAGTTTCTGCCTTGCTTTCTTTTCCAGTCAGTTAGCATGCAGCCCCTCAGGGTCACTGATGTGGACACCAAGATACTAGAAACTCAGTTAATGTGAAGAGGGTGCTAGTTTTGACACTTGAGGCGACATCTTTATAGTTTCTTCCCAGTTCGTTTCAAAGTCCACCAGCAGCTCCCTAGTCTTGCAGACACTAAGAAGTAGGCACCAGCTATGCATTAACACACCCGATTGTACTAATGAAGCTCCTTAGGAAGGCTCTAGTGGTTGATCAGTAGAATCAGGTGTGTAACTCCTTGGCTGAAACTCCCAGACTGGAATCTGACATGTGTGAAGTTGGCCTTTTCATTGTTCTGTGTGGTCAGGCCCATCACAGCAAACCTGCCGATGATGTTGGAGATAAATGTGCTACACAGTCGTATGTACAGGGAGTAAGACAGTGTTGTGTGTGTGTGTGTTTGTGTGAGAGAGAGAGAGAAAGAATTATAAAGAGAGAGAGAGATAGAGAGAGAAGGAGATAGGAGCAGGTGGGACATGAGGGTGTGGCAGAGACAGTGGAGCAGAGCAGATTCATCACAGCTTGGCATGTGTGTAACAGTGTGTGCTTCCTTTGTCCTGTCTTTTCTTATTATTTACCAGTGACTGATGGGCGCACTCTCCCCCTTCTCTCTCTCTCTCTCTCTCTTAGACACACACACACACACACACACACACACACACACACACACACACACACAATTCTGTATTTTCATTAAATTGTTTCGGCACAAGACCATTTGGCTCTCTCCATAGACTTCATCTATGCAGCGGCTATTCTGCAGTAACGCATAGTTAAACATCATATCTGTATGTGTCATGAGGAAATAAACATACAGTATATCATCAGAACATTTTACAATAGGTTTAAAAATATGATCATTAGTCAAAGTACTGATGTGAATTACATATTTCACATGTGAATTATCATCATTTTTGTTTGTGAATGTTCATTTGGCACATGTTGTAGGCCTACTTCCTGTGTGCTAGAATTACATGAGAAATAAATCAGACGTACAAATAAGGAGCAGCACTGCAGAGGTTAAAATAATTATTAACCTATATAGTGAAACAATATTTTATCTGTTAGCAGCTGCAAGACAAAGACACACTGTGTGTTAGCTTTCTGCACACTGTCTCATCCTTGCTTTTTAAGATGCAAATTAACTTCACAGTAGAGAAACCCTTCTATATAATAATAAATAATATTTTTTGCAAGTGTTTGAACTCTCTATATTTGACTTCTGGAAACAAACTTATGATCAACATTATATTAATTAAAATTCTGAAACTGTTATTTGTGCTTCATGCCTCAAATCCAAGTATCAATTCACTTGCAGTGAGGCTAGAGCTGTTGATATAGAGAATGTTAAATATTATAAATGTGTATCCCCTTTGGTTATTGTTTGGAAATGATGTAGAACATTGTGTGGGAGTGTTTAATTTACAAGAGACTATACAGAGACTGTTTAGTGGGGATTAAACACTGTTAGACTGATTAGTCTCAACATTCCCTGGCAAAATATTCACCAGCCTGAGAGCTAAATTCCTCGACTCAATTTTATAATATCTAATCACTCAAAGATATTTTTCTTTCAAAAACTTCATCAATGTTTTTCCGCATTTAAACATGTTTCCAGTGTAGTGATGAATTTTGAGTTCTTCGCTGTGATGGTGGTTTTGCTCGACATTAACGTTCACTGTAATAAAAAAAATGGCTTTTTTAATCCTTTTGTTATGTAAGAGGAATGTTAGCCTCTTAGTTACCTGATGGATCTGCACCCCTGTCTGATCTGTTCTGTACAATATGATATGTCCAATCTTGTGTAACAGTGATTTGAAATCGTTATATATTTTCAACTATTTTATAATGAAAATCTATATTATTACGACTAAAGCACTCAGCCAGTGAGAGTTGGTACCGGGGACGTTGCTTTCGGCTGTTGTCAGGCGTAATCTGAGCATTCATGGAGAATGGTCTGTTGGGTTAAATGATGACATAACCGATCTCTGAGGAAAGCCTCGAACCCTCAGTGGTTGCACTCATTCGCTCTATTCAGCAGCCTTTTCAGCGCTGATGTGAAAGTGATTGCATGAAAGTGATTTTGCTTTTGGAAGTTTTTCTTTTCTTCTTTTGGGTATGTGATTGCTGTCTTCTCGGCTCGTTCCTGCTTCTGTGACACAATCGTATGAATGATTGTGGATATACTGCACTGTGTGAACTAGAAGACTTAAAAGGCAAATACAGTATAAACAAACACTGCAAAAATCTTAACAGGTGAAAATATCCTATTTTTTGTGCACTCATTTCAAGATTGAGTAGAATTATCAGATTCCACTGGCAGATAAACAACAATATTTCAAATTTTTTAATTCTCTTAATTTAGTCAATATAATATATTAGAATTGATATATAATATAAAATAACATAATTCTACACATTCTGACTGACTAATTGTACCAGTAACAATATTTCACCTGTTAGGATTTTGTTTTCTGTAGTGAAGCATTTAGGATGACTGAATTGTTAAACGTATTCCTTCTGTGTGTCTCTGCAGTGCCAGATCTCTCAGGCCCTCAACGGCGTATCCGACAAAGCTAAAGATGCCAAGGAGTTCCTAATTCAGCTCAAGAACCTGCTCCAGCAGATACAGGTACGCTTCTAACACTCAGATCTGTCGAATGGCTCCTGTATAAAACATACTGTTTATTCTAAAATCAAAGAGTGTCTGTGTGTCTGCGGCTCACATGTCTGTTTGTTGGATCAACCTCAGTTTTCAGTTAAAGCTTGCACATTGGCATGATGGTGTGTATCTTTTTGGGGGATTTTTTTTCTGGATATTCACATCAATATTATTATAAAAAGGTCAATTATATCACAGGCATCTATATCCATATCACGACTCCTTCTCATGTTGCTTTATTAACATTTCAAAGGTCCGTTGTCCGGTTTCTTCCTGCATGGATGCAGGCAACGGGATGAAAATATTGTTGCGTCTCTCAAAAACCACATGCTAAGGTGTTAGCTGGTTTAGCTGCTATTTTATTTCTCATGCTACCACATGAATTGCAAACTAAATTGCAGCCTTTTTTACAATAACTGTATTTGTATTTTGCGCTTTATCTCAATGTTTGTCCATGTCGTACCCAATGTACAAGTTTTCTATTGACGCTATGTAACTGTCCAACACACCCTCATTTGGCCAACATGAAAAATCTGCTTAAGCTTCCACTTTTCTAAAGGACAACATACTTCCTAAGGTCACTGCACTAGTCTGCTAAAAATCAGGACTGCTCAAGGCCTTCAATTAACAGTTTGTCATCGGTCTGTCTTTAATCAGCACAAAAACCTCTAAAAGCCACTAAATCACAACTTTATTGTTACTTTGGAACCAAACCAAAAACACACCATGTCAGCCAAATGCACTGTATGTGTGTGTGTGTGTGCGTACGTGCATTTGTGTGTGTGTGTGTGTGATTTCCCTGTGGACAGCGTTGCTGTGCAGCTGATCTCTCCCTGCAGCATCTGCCAGTCATGCACACACACACACACACCCACACACACACCCGCACATAAACACGCGTACACACACACACGCATTATCTGCGCTGTCAGCCACAGCGCTACGAGCAGGCATTAAGAGTCTTACTGCAAAATGAAGAGGATTGCATGTAAGTAGAAAAAAAACTCCTAGCACTACTTTACACTGTCTAAGAGCCAGAGATCAGCGGGAGAGATGGATGGATAAAAAAGGGAGAAAAGTTAGGAATAAAGAGGGAGAATCTCCGGGTCTCATCCTCTTACAATTGTGAACTCGGTGGAGGATTCTTGATAGGAAATGACAAATATCTATGATCTATTTATCATGTGCTCAGATGAAATAACTCTTTGGATGTGCCTGTCACTCACTGCCAGTAGACCTCAAGTACACTACAGTACAGTACAGTACGGTATAGTACAGTATAGGACAGGACAAATTATTCTAACACATTGAAATTAGGAGTGTTTTACATAAAAAACTTACAAGAAACACAAAATAATTAGATATGTATATACAGTACTTGTGGGAACATTAATTTAGTATTTTTTAATGGGAGGGCATGGCAATTGTAGAGATGGTAAATAGAATGTAAATTAAGACTGTATTCTAATGTGTGCGGATGAAACAAAAATAGATCCAGCAAAAAAAAATGTACGCATCAAGCACAAATGCACCGCTGCTATATACACCATGTTTCTAAATTGAAAAAAAAGAAAAGAAAATACACCAACAGATCTACTCCCGACACGTGGCACCTTTGAAGTAGCTTCATTTGCGCCACATAGTATAGTGTCAGGAAATAATTACAATCCTCGTTCGTTTCTTCTTTTCGAGTTCATCACGTTTTCCTGTGTGCGTTTTGTTGTGTTTGTGCCGCTCCAGGAGAACGGGGTGGAGTTCGAGGCCTGCCTCGTGGCTCAGTGCGACTCTCTGATCGAGGCGCTGACCAGACAGAAAGCCAAACTGCTCACCAAAGTCACCAAAGAGAAGGAGTACAAACTCAAGGTGAGTCTGCCCCGATATCAATCTGATTCAGCTGTTTTTCTGTTTGTCGAAGTTCGCTGTTAGGAAATTCAGCAGCAAGTCCATGACAAGAAGAGAAAGTGCCTTTTAATGATGTGTTAAAGGTTTGCTGCATGGTAAAAGAATCATGGGTTTCACAGTCAACAGACTGCACACCAGACTGACCACAGCATGTCCCCATGGTGCAAAGAAAACCCAGACTTTATGAGGAGAACTGAAATGTAATCCCGCCTCCGGCTACAATACGGGCTGTGAAGGCAGAGTGGAGCGGTCTGTGAATCGACTCATTGATTCCACAGCAGTGACACTGCAAAAGCAGCGATCACATTTATTGTATTTTTTTAGTCGTTTATTCCAGCTACAAATACAGCATTGTACTGTGCTTTCTCTGACTATATTTAAGTTCACTGTTTAGGGCGAATTTTGCTTTTATTTCCATTTATTCCCATTATTTCCCGGAATTTCACAGCCCTACTAGCAACACATTTGCAGCTGATAGTCATCTGCTAGCCTTCAGAAAGATTGCTCATGACAGCTATTGACATTTTTAAAATGGATGAGTGACTTCAATCAGTTATTGATCATGGCCAGTAAATGACAGTTACCAGTCAGTAAAAAAATGGGCCTTTAATACGTCTGTAGATTCACTTTTCATTTCTCCATCTCAGTGATTTCTTTCTGTAGGGTAGTTCAGTTTCTGTTTGTTCTGTAAATTCTTCGCTGGGGGTTTCCTAAGTCCCAGTGTATCACATGGACGCCTGCCCAGCCTCGATGTACTCGCCGACCGACCAGCCGTCTGGCTGATGGCGAGGAGGGGGGGGGGTTGGACAGAAGCCCCAAGGACAGCTGTTGTCATTATCTGCAGACTGAGATTTAGCCAGAGGGCAAAGAGTCCGGGACGAAGCCGGGCCGAGCGAAGAATAGCTGCTTGTAGATGGCGGAAAAGCAACACTGCATTTTTCACCTGAATAAATATTCATTTGGATGCTGCATATCATTAAATGAGTGATTCGATGATTCAACTGCAGTCTCTTGTTCATATGGGAGGTCAACTTGAAGGCTTGGACTCAAAAGCAGCATTCCACAGCTATGTCGAAAGCTGTTTAAATATGTTCTATCAGGCTGATGATGGCCATTTTCAAAACACAAAATATACATTACAGATTTAATATAAAGCAAAAAGGTGTTAAGCGCTTATAGTAATAGATGCCTTGTCTGCAACAGCATGTGTTACTGTTAGCCTGTATTACTGCTGGTTTCAAATTTCCATGCCACAAATATAGTAGGTTTAAATATGACATTATTATCACAATATTAATCCTGAAATTAATGATGTCATTTTTGAGCTGTTAATGGAGCAATTGTTTAAGTTGTTTTTTTAAAATTGTTTTATTAAACAGTAAACTTCTTTCTTTCACAATCATATACTATATAGTCCTACAGAGATACTGATTTAACTATGAAGTTTATATGGTATCATTACGTTATTTAATATTTCTGTGTCAGTGTGTCACTGAGCCAGTTATTAAACCAGGACAAGGTTCACATGTTTGCAACATTTCACATTTACTCTTCTCAGTGAGTGACAACTATCATAACTATGATGTTATGATCACAAAAGTAATAACATCCCCACAAAGATAGATATACAAGAGGGAACACACACACACACACACACACACACACACACACACACACACACACACACACAGACACACACACACACACACACACACAGAGTCTTAGTCGTAATCCAGCAGCTGATGATGGATTAATATTCACTTCCGCCTAACTGGTACAGATGAGTGTGTCTGAGTCTCTCTTTGAAAGAGATTAGGGCTCATCTGATTTCTGGTCTTTTAAAGGGACACATCACGCATCATGTGCTTTTACGTCATTTTTATACTATTATGATGTCAGATATCAGTGTCAAACACTGTAAAAGTCCAAAACCATGAGATGAACATATTTAAAAATGCACCGTGCAAGTCAAAACCACTCTAAGTGCTTAAGGCGACAAAGCAACAGGCGACAAGTCATTTTCAGTGGCAGAGCTCAGCTGACTATTGCATAGATATAGTTTAATCATATAGAGTTTAGAGTTTTGATTAAATAGTTCATGCACAAAAGGCTCAGACAACCACATGTTTTACAATCAGTATTACTTCTTTATCTTCTTATAAATGTAATATTTAATGTCATTACTTCTCTACACCACTAAATGAATCAAGTCATAAGGATCATAATGGTTGCATCTACATTTATATTTGCTTGAAAAAATGCCATTTTCAGCTCCAAACCTTTTTGCACCTTGAGCTGAATGTGGTGTGAGTGATGTTGCCTGACACATGCAGATCTGGACCTGGATTAACATGTTCCAATACCCCCATCCTCAAACTCATTTCACATGCATGTGGAGCATATTAAAAAAAATCCCTTCAGCCCGGCCTGCAGGAGTGTGTGGGAAGGACTTCCCAGAAGGAAATTGAAATAGTGAGATTTACTCTGGCTTCACGCCTTCCACTTCATGTTGTTTACACAAGAGATAAGAGCCGGGTTTGTCAAGTGGAATTGGAAACACATTTTCTCCCAGTAATTTATTTGGTAGCGTGCATAATGTGTGTGTGCATTTTGCTTTATAGGTAAATTCCAGCTGCATAAAGGATAATCATATGATTCCTTTAATTATTTTACTTTTTTAAAAAGTAAACTTGATAGAAAAAAAACACATTTGCACTCAAATCTGGTGTGTTTGAGTGTTGTGGAGGACTGAAACCCCCCAAATATAAAAAAAATAAATGCATACATTTCTAAATGAATAATTTATTAAATTAAATAGATGGATTATTTATTCATAAATAAATAACCCAATCTATTATTTATTCAATCATGTTATTCATTATGATTGAATAAATAAATTAATTTGGAAATTGGCAAAATTGAGGAATTCATTGGCATATGGATTTATTTATTGAATCATTTTTATATTAAATTAAAGCAAAATAGCAAAGCAAATAGGAAAATGAACGAACAGGCACGCACCAAGACTCCAGCTCTTCAGCTCAGATTGATTCAAACTGATTTTTCTGATCCTCTTTCAGCTGACTCTTCATGGTCTTCATATTTTAGTTTAGACACCAGTTGACAGGTGAATAATTAACTTTGATCTAATAAATGAGGGGGAATAATCACCACGACTCCATCTAATTAATTTGCAGATTAAATTCGGCAGCCGTCGGTTAACGGTAAAATTAATTGTTCTGGATTCACTAACATCGCAGGACGTTTTCTGTCTAATCTCTTGGTTAACTCCCGTCAGGCTGAGGTATTTGTATCATACATATACATGAACGGTACATCGCTTGTAGTGTGAGTAGAAAATCTTGTGCAGGTTTTAATACACACGGGAAAAAAAAAATCTAGCGTGACGCTGACAGTTTGGCGACTTTCAATTAGCCCCCATCAACGAGCTCTGAAACCGTCCAAATCTCATTTCACTCCTGCTCGGAGTTCAGCCCGGAGGCAGAGTGTGTGTGTGTGTGTGTGTGTGTGTGTGTGAGTGTATGTGTAAGTGAAAATGTCTCTGAGAGCGCTAGGGAGTGACAAAAAAATCTCTACTGGTTTATTTAATTTGTCTGTCTTTTGCTGACAGTTCCAATTACCTGATCCCCACACTCTGGCCCACCTGTCCCCCCTGTTCCCCAGCCAAGCTCTGCCTGATACCTGCCCTGTGTTACTCATGCCATTAATACATTAAATAATACAAACATTGTCTCTTTTCAACTTAGGATAAACTAAACTGCACTACACTGAACTAAAGTAATGACCGGCAGCGTGTTTGCCCTGTTACGGTTTATTGACACGCAGCCTCTGGTTTAAACCCATTTAGACTTGCTTCCTGTGTTTTTTTCCTTATTTGTTGTGACTTCTGCCTCATTAACAAGCACACTGACCCATATATGACTGGCTGTTATAATTGGGAAATGAATGAATCTTTGTTGAGACATTGTTGTGACCTATTAAAAGGGTTCCCACGTGGTCCTAAAAGCATTGAATTTATGAATTTGGAAGTAATACCTTAAAAAGTTAATTTTAATATCTGTTAAGATTCTGCAGTATGTAAGTTCTCTCTATTGCATTCTCCTCAAAAGTTTCATTTGTCAACCACTATTATTTTGTTAACTGTCATGGCCCAAAAGTTCTGTTTTGCCAGAATTTTGCATTCTAGAATGTAAATGTTGTTTTTTGTTTATTCTTGTTGATTTTCATTGTTTTTGGTTGTTTATTGTTCAGGATCATTTGAAAAATAAATGCACAAATTCAATTTTATTGCCAGTGGGTCTGTTAAATAGGCCAAAAAATAGGTAGAAATGATCTTTGAAAAGTCTTAAAAAGGATTAGCCTTAAAGAAATCTGTGTTAATGAATCTCGTGTGTGTGTGTGTGTGTGTGTCTGCCAGGTGGTGCGCGACCAGATCACCCACTGCACCATGAAGCTGCGCCAGACCACCGGCATGATGGAGTTCTGTCTGGAGGTCCTCAAGGAGAACGACCCCAGCGGCTTCCTCCAGGTGACAGGCCCTCAGTGTGTGTTGGTGTGTGTGTGTGTGTGTGATTGTACCAGTTGGTTAGTTTTTTTGGTGTTTTTGACTGATTTCACTTCCTACTTGTAGTACTTCAACATTTAAAATCGGAAAACACTGCACACTTTTAGACACTTTCCCTTTTAATAATGAACAATGTTGCTGTGGAGACTAAATATTGAATGTATTTATTATTAACAAGTAGAACTTGATCATCTTCTAAAAACTATTAAAAACTATTCAAGACGTTGTATAACACAGATCTGACTTGACTTATATAACATGGCTATATAGGCAGTACTTGTGAGTAGAAGCATTCCAAGAAGTTTTGTCATTCGTGAAAACATCAAATAAAACCAGCATTCTTTAAAAGTGACAAAGTTTTGACTTTGATCATACACAAGGTAAACACAGTATGGGGTTCTTATATTTACAAAAAAATCAACTTGAATCAACTTCTTATTGAAGTATTTGCAGCCAGAAATGTAAATGTGGAAGTTGAAAGCAGGAGGCGAGTGTGGAACTTTGTTCCTTTGAGCTTAATAAATCAGCTCTGTAAGGAGGCTCTGAAGTCTCTGAAGATAAAAAAAAAGTCTGAAGAGTAAGATTTAACCAGTGAAATGGGAATAAAAGACATACTGCAGGTAAACATATGTACAGTATATGCAACGTGTTCACAAAACACAGGATGTGGCTGGTTTTGCTTCATTAAAACTGCAGCTGAGCAGTTTTTAATTGACCAAACAAGTTGAGTTATCAGCAGGCTCATGTGCTTGAAAGAAGATCAATAGTCAGTGATACATGTTAGAGTCAAACTGAGAAAGGTCAAACGTGACATGTGCACTTGCATATTTTACATGTTTTGTGTATCTTTTTGATGTCTAATTGACCCTAAAAAGGTGTAGGTCAATTTAAGTCAATTTTATTTGTATAGATCCTTATTACAAATCACTGCAATTTCTCTTCTTCAATCAGAGTTCTACAATCTGTGCAGCATAAAATATCATGTTTTGCTAGATCCTCATTCGAATGAGAACACCCCCCTTCCTTTAAAAAATGCACACTCCTCATGCTCATTTCTGTTGAATAATATGAGATTAAATTCTTCGGGTGATGATTTCTTTTCCTGGAGAGAGAGATCCAGTAGCAGCAGAAAAACAGAGGTGAAAGGAAGATGACGAACCACAGATCAAAGACAGTCCCGCGAGACACGAACGCTCAGGCTTCCATTTCATCTGAATATTTAATGACGTATTGATTATGTGGTTCTTTATGGCTGCCAATGCCTGCATGCTAACTAGAGGAAACAAGGACGGACATTAGCGTTGTATGTATGCAAACTCAAATTCAAAGCTGGGGGGGGGAGAAAAAAGGGTAAATGGGAAAAAAATCGACATCTAAATGGTGAAGGATGAATGTACAAATCCTCATTTTCCTCCTGGCCAAGGATGGAAATCATATTTTTAGTGTAGATTAGTGCAGCTAGTGGCCTCCTCCACCGCAGGCTGGATACTCAATTTTGAACTCTATCAATTGTATCTTCAAAGTGTGCCATATTGAGTTCCAGGGCTACAGATTATCACTCTTCATGCACTGATGTGCCTATTTTTTTTTGTTTGGGTGCACAAGCACATTATTTAGATGCATTCAGAAATAGATTTCTTTATTGTCAATTCCCATGCAATTAGGACATTTCTTATCGCTTCATGTAAGTAAAAATGTGTAGATACATGTTCTGTTACTTAAATCACAGCACACTAGAGCTTGGTGTCATTCAAAAATGTTCTACGCCACACCTTGACTTTTGTTACATCTTGAAAGATGTGTTTTTGATCTTGATTTTATAAAATGTATTAAAAAATGGAAGGAAAAAAACATAGGTAACACATTACAAATCATATCCTTACTTTTTAGCTGTTTGGCATTTTTACATGCAAAGCAGATTCTTAACATAAAGGCATAAACCTATTTACCATAATGTGGTTTACTCTAACTTCAGTTGTCTGTTTCAAGTCTTTAGTTTTATGTTTGAGCACCTTTGAATTTATGTTACGTGTCATACATAATTATGCAAACACACTGGAGGTAAGCTTGTTAGGAATTTTATCACCTGCCAGTGGAAGATTGTTAAAAAAGAAGCTACTAAGCTGATTAACAACATGCTTTTTTTCATTGTATTTTCGTCTTGTTTTTGTCTTGCTGATGTATTCAGCTCCCACATCTATTGATTCCTTTATGTGTTGTATGTAAGGTTGTTTTTTTCCATAATGGCTGTTTAATTAGTTTGCGGCCAGATGCAAATATACAGATGCAAAGTGACTAGAAATGAGAAAATAAGGTAAATATCTTTCAAAGTGTTCCCTGGATCCCTGTAGCAGGTTTTCTCTACCCACACAACGTTCTCACCTTTTTTCACCCTAAGCTGTTTGAATGCTTAGTTAGATTAAATTCATGTCTCATTATCTCATTTATTTTTTTTTAGATTAGACTGTTTAATAATCAGCAATGGGCTTTATGTTACAAAGGCTTGAGTGTAATGTACAGTATTCACTTATCTTTTTTCTTTTTTTCTCGAGTTTATGTAGCTCTTACCAGCAGTCCAGGGGTCTAATTCATATCCTTTAATATTCTAACTGCACCTCATTTCACTTGTCAGACACTATGAAATGAAGCCAGGCTAATAGAACAGATCCCAGAGCAGAGCGGCTGCTCTGTATGCAGGGAGGGTATCAAAGCAAGCACAAGCATGTGTGATTGTAGCTATTAAATGCAGATGCTCTCATTTCCTCTGTGTGTGTAGCTCTTGCTCGTCATTTTCTCACTGCATAGTGTGTGATTTAAAGACCCAATATGTAACTTAAATCAGCATAAAACACAGATTTTTAACAGTATGAATTCAGTGTTTTTACTGGTTTTAATCCTGGTCTGTTTTTAATGGGATAATTCGGCTATAGAGTCATAACTGACTGCAACCAGGGGAGTAGGACCAAATTCTGGGCCCTGTACATACATCCTATATGTTTTAGGCATATTATATTGATATATGTTATATTTGTTGCCAGCCACTGTGTCGGTGGAATAAACAGTTTTTGTGCCCCCTAAAAGTCCAATATAGTACTGTAGTACTGTGACAGAGAGTTTATTCTCTGATGGTGTTATCAATATGTTCGATACTATATTAAGTTATGACACCAATTACCTGGCATTCATTCATTCAGTCATTCATGTCATTTATCAAAAAAAAAGAATCTAGCTCCCATGATCCCAAGCTACTCTTTTTTTTATTGTTTTGATTGAGAGACTCCTGGTTCATAATGTGCATATCTTTATCTTTGCTAATGTTTGTATGTAGCTCTCGGATGCCCTGATCAAGCGGGTGACGTCATCTCAGGACCAGTGGGTGAAAGGGGCCCTGGAGCCGAAGGTCAGCTCCGACTTTGACCTCACCCTGAACACCGACTCGCTGCTGCAGACCATCCTGCAGCTGGACTTCTGCCAGGGCAAAGGTAAACCACAAAACACACATTTCAATTTTCTATTAGTACAGTTAAATCCTAATATAGGATCCAATGTAAAAGCATTTGATTACTACAGAAGATTATTTCATGTTTTTCTAGGGCTCTTATTTTAATTTATACTCAGTTCTTTTCATTATCTGGTTGTCGGGTCAGCATTTGTTGTTTTAAAGAAGCACTACATCAATTGGACTTTTATAAAGGTGGGGGGACTCAGAAGAAAGAAGCAATATAAAGGAGCAACAAAGTAGGGCTGAGGGTTATGACTTTAAATCAATACCACGATTATTGAACGAATGAATAGTTTTGGGCGCTTTGACTCTCCGGGGATATTTTGCGATTAAGGGGCATCGTCCCCGAGCAGCAGCAAGATAAATCCTCCATGGAGTCCGCAGACCCCGGTGGCAGCGGCTGATGACTCGGCTGAGCCTGATGAAGAATGATGAAGCTGGTGAAACGCGGGGACTTGGTGGCGATGGGGAGGTGCGGGGTTGTGCGTAACAGTGCATGAACGCACTAAAGCTGAGTGGGAGAAAAGCACTTTTAAAAATTCTCAGCAGCGAGATAAAAACCTAACAAGGAAGGTTTGTCGCCGCGCTGTCGGACGGAGGAGACCGGTTGATATCAGTTGGCATCCTGGGAAATACACAGCTCTTCTATTATAATTCTCAGAGCCCAGCCAAACATCATCAGGGTTTATTTTTTTACAAAGGTTAGCAGTAGACCTGATGACCACTAAACTGACCTTCAAATGCAAAAATCCTTGAAACGCCCCTTTAGAACGGGCGCTATGAATAAATAAACCTGCACGCACAAACATACACAAACATCCTTGGATCCCAAGCCAAATGTGACCCTTGATAATATGTTTGCATTACAATGCACAGCATTTTTCTTTAAGATTCACAGCCATGTACAGAGTTAATAAGCATCCAGTGGCTGATGCAGCCAGCAGCCAGTTAGCGTGCATGAGTAAACACAGCTTCCTTTCTATTCCTTCCAGTGCAGTCACACAGATTACCCAGATGTATTGTTAATGCATAATAAATATGTAATGAGCAGTGTGCGTGATTTTTTTCCCCTACTGCTCCGCCGAGGCAATAAAGATGAAGATCTTTCCCTTGTAAATGTGGATTCAACACAGTGGCCTTGGCTGAAATGCCAAGTAAATGCTTCTTATTCTCTAATTTATATTAATAGTGCAGTGTGTGTAGGAAGTATGTATTCCTATTGAAAAGTGGAAGTCTAAGTGTATATTTTATGTTGCGTTGGACTGTTAGATAATCTTATTAGATAAATTTAACATTGGGTAAGAACTAACTACTTATACTTTTTCCTGTATAGTGTAACAACCTGGGCATGTTACAGTTATATGTGTTTATAAATAAATGAGTTCAGGCTCTGATTCTGTTGTAGTAGGTGATAGTGCTAGGATTTCCTGAAGGGTCTGTGAACGCATCTTGGAGTAGGACCTTTGTTAGCGTGAGGAATAAAGTAGCAGCTAAATGCTCCTTGATATGATAAATAGGCAGTCTCAAATAAATGTAGTGGACAAGAAAGTACGATATTTCCCTCCTAAATGGAGTGGAGTGGAAGTATAAAGTAGTAAAAAGGTATTCATGTTCCACTTCTGGTCATGTCCCAGGTTTATTTCTGTTGAAATAAATGAGGATTTCTTTTAAAATAATATGAGCTGCAGTCAATCTAATCTGAGAGGTTTTAAACGTCCTTTCTTTGTTCTTTATGGCTGGTGACTTGAAACCCATCTTCACGTTTCACCTCATCCACAGCTCAGTCGTCAGCCAGAACAAAGTGATGGAATTTAAAGACAGACCAGCGTCCTGGAATTCAGGATCTGAGATCCTGAGTAATGGCAGTGTAGGAGGTGTTTCTCGTTCACATTCAGCCTGAAATGATCCTTTATCGCCATTATTAAATTGTCTTTTACCATCTTTGCTGTATACACTGCTCTGGATCAGTGATGTTTTACGTACATACTCATTGTTATTAATTATTTACTCCCTGCATTACTACATCAAACCTCAGGAACAATACAAGACAGTTCAAATAAAACAAACATTTAATTCCAGCAGGGAAAAACGATTTTTACATCTGAGTCATGTTTTCTTAATTGCGTAAAAGGAATGTGTTTCCATTATTGATGCTATCCACTCTAATAGTTTTATGATCCACTGCTAAGTGGAAAAAGATTAGGGGTAAAGATGAGTTTTTTTATACCATGTAATGATTGAAGTTGCAGTTAACAGATTGTTTTACATCATAGCTACAATCACTTCCAAGACAACAACAACAAAAAAATTCCACAAACCTCAAATCCCCAGGTTGTTAATTATGTAAATTCTGAAAAAGTGAAATTCAGTTTTTGTCCTACATACTTGAAACTGTGTATCTCTGTTTTCTCCTATTGACCTAGATCACATATGCAAATCAAGCTGAGGTAACGTCACATACTTATTTTTAAGTCATTTTACGCCTTTTGTTAAAGATTTGACAGTAGAGTTGTGACAGGAAAGAAGAGGCGACGGGGTATGAAATGTGAGATATGAAGCAAAGGTCACAGGCAAGAATTATAATGAGCTTTGTTTCACGGTCCGTGTTCCCAACGCTTCCAAAACCACTGAGGCTGAAGCATGTGAATATGATTGCCCATGAAGCTTTATCTTTTCAGGAAGATCTTGTCATTTTTCGTCTTTGGTCACCACATTGCATCACTTTCTCTCATTACCATCTGCTTTATGTGCCGTCTTCTCTCCATGTGCTCTTGTATTAAAACCCCCCCGAACCCACGTCATATTTCCAGATGTGCAGGAGATTCCGTTATTGAAACAAATGCAGGCAGCAGGCAGTGGTGAAGCTGGGATGGAGACAGAGAGCCCAGGAGGTATTTCAGAGACATGACTTTCCAAAGTAAACCTCCGTTTTCCTCCCGTCAAATGAATTTGTCACTGCTCCCCCCTCCTCCCCCCACCTCAGTCCTGGTAGCCCTCACAGCTATTCCAGGTTGGAAACTCACTAGTCTTTTTTTTTTGTCCCCCCCAGCTAGTGGTCTATTTCCTCTGCATGGTTTCTGTTTTTCCAGCTCCTCTCCAGTGAATGGCACCTCTGCAGAATAGTGCTACTGTCACTGTCACAATTTTCCAAAAAGCTGAATGAAATTTGTAACCTTAAGTAGTTTTCTGGTTCTGATTCTAGCATCTTTATCCACTTTAATGTAGTGTTGAATGTAACAAAGACAGGAAATATGTATTAAAATATGATCCTTCCAGCAATTATTTTATCTATTAGACATTATGGAAAAATATGACAACATAAAAAATATTAAAATACCATATACATGTAAATCTATATTACTCTTGAAATACTATATGTAAAATACATAAAATATATATGATTTTATTGATTGAGAACCAATAAACCACATAGTTTAGTGGATGTACATGAATCAAAGAACTACTTTGGCTACAAATGCTGTTGAACGTGACACTACCTACAACACGGTTCCCTCTGTGCTGTCTGCTGCCTTCCCCCTGTGTTGTTGCCCCTCTTGCTTTGGAAAGATCACAGCAAATAAAGACCTGCCATGACTTCATTACCCTGAATTTCCACTTCTGTGCTCAAAAGGTTCTTTTTACCCTGTTTTCTGTGGTTTGTGTGTTTGTCTCAGCTTCTTTTGTAATGTTCTTTGTTAGCGTATTTGCCACGAGGGTTAAACAGATTCTGTTTTCTTCTGCTTGATGTGCTGCTACTTCCCGACTCTCTTGACTGTTACGCCCCCAGCGAGATATGTTCTACCTTAAGTCACCTTTACATTGTGTGATTTAGACTGAGGCTGAGTGGAAAAACTTGAGAGAAATATAGATGTCGCTATAGCCTTGTTTCCACTGTTGGTATGATACAGTACGGTCTGGTACACTTAATTTAGTACCTGTTACAGTACCTGTTACCAATTTAGTAACCCTTTTGGTTGGGGTTCCTAGAACACAGGACTGGTATCCTAGGGAGGAGCTCCTGTGTAAGTGCTGTACTATTCTGTCATGTACCATACTGTGTTGTACTGTATTGTACTACACTGTACCATACTGTACTGTACTTTGCAAAAGTGTACCATGCTATGTCGTACTATCCTTTCCCATATTGTACTGTGCTGTACTGTACTGTACTTTACTGTATTGTGCTGTACTATACTGTACTGTACTGTACTGTACTGCACTGTACCATACTGTACTGTACTGCACTGTACCATACTGTGCTGTACTGTACTGGGCTGTACTGTACTGTACAGTACCATATTGTGTTCTACTGTACTCTATTGTTGATGTACTGTACCCTACTGTGCTGTACTGTACTGGGCTGTACCGTCTAAAGACACTTTCAATGATTTAAAGATGAGTTTAGTGGAGTTTGTATCATATGATGACCTACATACTGTTTTTTCGGAACATATACTAAATACACGAACTATTTAGACTGCGTTCAAGTAAATGTCCAGAAGTATCCATATCCATATTAACCTTCAAAGCTGCTTTGTGGGATGTAATGTCCTCACATGGTGGAGTGTAAGCCTCCACTGATTCCCAGCTGTCCACAGCTGTCCTGTGAATGAACCCTGAGCTCTTTCACCTTGAGGCTCTTCTTTTCATCTCCCACTAGATCCACATTAAAGCTCCCGTTTCTCTCCCTTCAGTTTGTTTAAGGGCCAACCAGTCATCTGATGACGTCACCCCGTCTGTCTTTGCAGTTTTTTGTGCTCCTTTCTCCATTTCTTTCTTCATCCCAATGTCCCCGGTGAACCTATCCTCAGGTAAAAAAAAATAAATAATACTAATAATTACATCAGATTGATTCATCTCCTACCCTACAGTGGATCCTGGACCCTCCGTGCCCGCGGCTCCACTGCTGCAGCTGGAGAAATGCTGCACCAGGAACAACAGCGTCACGCTGGCCTGGAGGGTCACTGCGCCCCAAGTCACCCCCATCGAGGGATACATCCTGGAGCTGGATGACGGCAACGGAGGGCAGTACAGGGTCGGTGTAACACACACACACACACACACACACACACACACACACACACACACATTAAAAATACATATTGTGTGTAGAACCGAGTACATTGCTCAACACTTGTATGACTGCAATCTGATCCGAAATGCAGTAAATTATGTCACACAAGCATTTCTGTGGCGCTCGTTTCATTATTAATACTCCATATGCTGCTAAACTCAGAAAAAGGACAGATGGTAGTTTGTGTGTGTGTAGTTGACAGTGTTGGGCAAGTATTTTGTTATATTATAATATTATCGTATTTAAAATGCAAGGCATTATTTCTAAGTTACTCTCACCAAAATAACTATATTACTTTTTTGTTATTGCTGCTAGTCACAACAGGGATCTTGCTGGCCAGAGTGATTCCACTGTTGAATCATATCTTTAACAACATCCTTATTTTTCACCAACGTAAAGTAATGTAGCGCATGTCTATCTGGAGAATGTGTTATCTGATTAACAAATCAGATTAACAAATTAATTGTACCTGTTAGTGATATATACGTATCAAGTAAAATATTAGATATAAAATATTTTTTTCTGCAATGCCTTACATTACTGCATTAAAGCAAAAACTATTGCATTCCCAACACCCATAGATGAATACGTGTGTCTTCAACATATATTTTAAGTGCATTAGTACTTTACTGGTATTTACTGTATCTTAATGTGTGTGTGTGTGTGTGTGTGCCCTCAGGAGGTTTATGTGGGGAAGGAGACAGTTTGTACAGTGGACGGCCTCCATTTTAACAGCTCCTATAATGCCAGAGTAAAAGCCTATAATGCTGTCGGCGTTGGGCCGTACAGCAAGACAGTGGTGCTCAAGACTTCTGACGGTAGGTGGTGTGTGTGCGTGTGTGTGTGTGTGTGTGGTAGAGAAGAATGTCACGCTTTCCATTAAGTCCCTTTTATTGTCTCGTTATGTTTTTCATGAGCTTCATTAAGCAGGTTTCATGTTAATTAAGACAAGGGGAGGGGAGTAAGGGAAAGGCAAGACGAATGAAAAGTAAGAGAAATGAATAGGCAAAGGAAGAAAGCTAAAGGAAAGGGGTGAATATGAAACAAAAGGAGAGGAAGGAATGAAAAAGAACAACAAACAAAAAAATGAACAGGAAAACCCATGGTATGGAAGATAATTGTAGTAAAGTAAAAGAGAGGAAAGTAGGTAGCACAACCATCATAAAAAGAGATTCAATAAAAGCTGCACACACAGACACACACACACACACACACACACACACACACACACGGCTCCTGTTTGGCAGCCTCAGTAACAATGGGTATTACAATCTGTTTTGTGACTGATAACCGCTCATCCGTCCCAACATCTTCTCTCTCCCTCTTTTCTTTTTTTCTCGTTGCTGTCCACACCCATCCTCCTCTTCCTCCCCCCGTTCTCTTTGAGGAGTGCGGGGTTTCTCGCAGCCACATAAAGAAAGGAAATTATGGGATGTGACTATTGCTGGCTTAGCTTGACCAGCAAAAAAAAAATGGCTGTAAATCAATTAAATATGATGTAGAATTAAAAAAATGATCACGTATAGACACTGATTTCCATACAGAAGGCTGCAAATATATATATATATATATATATATATATATATATATATATATATATATATATATATATATATATATATATATATATATATATATATGTATATATATATAAATATATATTCTCATTTCTAGCTATTCATCAGTGGTAAGAAAGAGCTCATGAAAAGGTTTTCAGTTGTTTCATCTTCATCTTGTCTAAATATAGACAAACCTTCAATTGTTTTTACATAAAAATGACTAAAACAAAAATACTGTCCAAATAGTTGTGAATTTATGTCGATCAGCTGACTTAATTAAATAATAGACTGAGGACATACTTTTCAACAATATTACTACATGCTGATAAAATAAGATATCTATTATAGAACAGTGGAATATGCCAAATCTGCCATTTTTAACCAAATGTATCAGGCAAAAGCTTGACCTTTTAATGTCATATATTGTATGAATAAATTCAAATAAAATTATGCATTAACAAGAACTGCTCATTTTCTTGAGATCATCTGTAACAATGGTATTGTATTATCTTTTATAAAGGATATAAATGCAGTTATAATACAAACTTTAGATGATACATTAAGAAATGATACAAATCCATATGCAGCTCCCAGCATCACTCTCCTCAAGTCTTCTGCATTTCATGATATCTTCCTGTCTGAAAATTCAATACCCATAAATCGATTGAGCATCACGCCTGACCGCTGCTTCCTTCCTACAGTGGCCTGGTTCACCTTTGACCCCACCTCGGCTCACCGGGACATCGTTCTGACCAATGAGAACCAGACGGTCTCCTGCAACAGCTACGACGACCGCGTGGTGCTGGGAACCGCCGCCTTCTCCAAGGTGAAACACATTAACGCGCCACTTTTATAGCCGGATCGTGTTTCCACTTGTCCGTGCTCAGCCTGGAATGGCTTTTCCCGGAGGTTATTGCATTTATGCCATTTTCTGGGTGAATACGCTTTTCTGATTAGCCAGCAGGTGTTCCTCTAAACCATTTGACGTGCAAGCACTTTGCATCCCCGCCGCCCCGTCACGCGTCACAGCCATTAAACGCACCATTTCTCATTAATTAAAACCCCGCTCATTCTATACGCCTTGGACTCTCAGGGCATCCACTACTGGGAGATCAGCATCGATCGCTATGACAACCACCCGGACCCGGCGTTCGGCATAGCGAGGATCAACACCATGAAAGACATGATGCTGGGGAAGGATGACAAGGCCTGGGCCATGTACGTGGACAACAACCGCTCCTGGTTCATGCACAACAACTCCCACACCAACAGGTACGTGCTTCTGGAGCCCAAAGGTGAGTGTTCGTGGGAGTTAGCGGCGGTGACAGGAACAAAGAGGACTGTAATAAGGACGATCAGTTACAGCTTGTAAACTGGAGATAAAGGGACGCCTCATTAGAAAGTAGCATTTGAGCTGATTCACGAACAACATCCCTTGTGTCAACAAGAACAGCAGGAGGCCCTGTTTTCACCCAGTTCCTGTTATGTGTTCTTCTTTCCGAGGAAATAAACACACACACACACACACACGCACACAGGATGACAGTGGGACCTCCGGGGCTCCTGCAGTATCCACTAACAAACACACCAGGGAGCATTGAAGGCTGCAGGCTGCAGAACACATCAAAACATTAAGGAAGCGATCAAGCCCTCATTAAACATTTATTCCCAAGAAAACGTCTATTCTTCACTGGAACACGTAACATCGCACACTTTGGTCTCTCTTTTCACAGTCCGTGCAGACTACAGGTTTATTCACTGTGCCAATTATTTTCATACTGTTACTCATCTCATACCTGTGTGTTCCCAGTTATCTGCTACATATTGACTTCTTCTTCATCTCTCGCTCTGTTTATTGACGTTCACTCAGTCCAGACCTGAGGCAGGTGTAATTTAGAGAAACGTGGCTGTTTGCACATATGAAAGTAGTTCCACACCTCAGCTTTTAAGTTTTACAGTTACCATACTAGTGTATTAGCACGGTATCTAATTTTTGCATGAAGAGATGTTCATGTTTCTCACCCTTTACACAACATATACTCAACTGAACAGAGGCACAATACAATAAATACACATAAAATGTGTCCTGATTGTGTTTATAATAACAACAACATAAAAATGCTTAATGTATACCCAAAATCATTGTGTGTGTGTGTGTGTGTGTGTGTGTGTGTGTGTGTGTGTGTGTGTGTAGAGCGGAGGGAGGCATCACAAAGGGCTCGACTGTGGGCGTCCTGCTGGATCTGACTAAGCACACAGTGACTTTCTTCATCAACAAGGAACAGCATGGACCAACTGCCTTTGAGAACCTGGACGGGGTCTTCATGCCTGCAGTCAGCCTCAATAGAAACGTACAGGTCAGTGTGTGTGTGTGTGTGTGTGTGCGTGTGTGTTAGAGGTGGGCGGTGAGACTAAAAATTATTATTGGTGTTACAGTATTTGACTATTTTTTTCATGCATGGCTAGGTGTTAAACTTATTTCTAATAATTTAGAGAATAATGACTGCACTGAATTGGCTTTGAATGGCTTTTCTTATCGTAGGCCAAGGGTTTCAAACATGTGGCCTGGGGGCCAGTCAGGTCCACTGAATGATGACTGTAAAAAAAATGGACCAGTTCTGCTTAAAAAAACAAACAAAAATATAAATGTAACGCTACAACTCAAAGATCTAAAGCTTTTTCTACATATAATTTTTTTTTCTCAAATAATGTTCACAAATGTGAATGCGAGCTAAGCGATTTCTTCTTTACAGAGATAATCCATCCCACCTCACAGGTGTGACATGATATGTCAGAAGCTGGTTAGACAGCTGGGTTATTACACGTGTCCCTAGAATGGCCAACAATAAAAGGCCACTCTGAAACATGCAGTTTAGTTTTATTGGGGGGTCTGGGGATTCACAGCACCTGTCAGAATCTGGTGTGACCAACATTTGACTCAGATTGTGTGTGTGTGTGTGTGTCCTCAGCTGTAGCAGTGATGATCTCATTGTTGCGTCTCGTCTGCTTTTGTCCACTTCAGGTGACCTTACTGACGGGCATGGAGGTGCCAAAGAATATCAAACAGTAGGCTTTCCTCCCTCTGTCAGCGCGTCCTGGATATAAACCGAGCAATGTCATATATGCAGCCTCACCCGGCTCCCACGTGGATCTTTTAAAATCCAGTCAGATGGGATTTCCCCCCTCGCCCACCCTCGTCTCGGATACAACTTCAGTGTGAAACTCCATAATTTGCGATGAAGGAAGAAATCAGAGCTATTGGTTATAAATATTTTAATTTTTGAAGCTTGTGGATGTCACTACACAGTCATATGGATTGTCCAGTTTTTTTTCTTTTCTGTGAACTCCAGAATAATATCAGCACTTATTACTAAGGCTTGTGCCCTTCCAAAAAAAAAAAAAGTCACCAGGACACATCCAAAAGCCTCTTGAATCAACAATGAAAACTCTCAAACTGTGTAGTGGATTAATGTTGCTAGAAATGATATTTATTTTTTCTTTTTATTGCGATAACTGATTTCTGATCTGTTTAACCTTAAGATATACAATCAAAAAACATTCAAGCAACTAGGTGCTTTCACAAAGTGGGAAGGGGAAAAAAAGGGAGACATGATTCAGCAATGCTTATTGTTGCTCCGCTTTTCTCTAAGGTGAAAAGATTATTTTTTTTGTTTAGGAGTTAAAGTGGCACAGGGCTTGTTTCACTCATGAAATATTCAAAAGCTAAACTTTTTATCTGAACCAGTATCTTTTCTATTTTTCCCCCCCACCCCTTAAACGTATTTAAATGTGAGGCTGTTTCGTCGTCTGTGGGCAGGAATATCTGACACTATCAACTGTCAAGTGTCATTGTACGGTGCCGTTGTCAGAAAGGTTTACACACCGAGGCCGAGCCGATTTTAGCCACGTGGATCTTACTTTTAAAGAAGAGAAAAGTCTGTGATTTTCATCGTGCAGACATGGCAGGTTGGATGGACATGGCAGCAGCTTCAAAACTCAACCACTGTGACTAAGGATATAGGATAATGTCATTGAAACATGCGTCGCCCGTGTATATTTGATCACTCTCGGCTCACTGAGCAGAGACCGGTTGATTTTTAAATGAATTTAAGGTTATTTAATCTTTATTACAACATTGAAATATTTATATTCCTTATAATGTCCCGAGTAAATGAGAGAGAAGTCATTAGAAGAGTAGACAGACCTGTCATACAAATGTCAGGGCCCCTGTGTGTGTGTGTGTGTGTGTGTGTGTGTGTGTGTGTGTGTGTGAATCCACAAACTGTACATACTGATCATGATGTTTGATACCCAGCATGGATTAGGCCGACGCAGGAAAAAAAAAAGAAGTTTACAAAAATATCTGAAGCCGTACTGTAAATAGTGAACTGTCTTGTTACTGTTACTGCAACACGATGTTAAAGCCGACAGCAGCTCGCCCTCTGCTGCTGCACGCAGGAATGACACGATCCACGTGTTTCTAAACCTCATCCCCAGTGCTACACCCTGTGTTTTTCATACTTTGTAATTGTAGGATGTCGGCGAACATCGCGTCCGAAGAGGTGTCCTTTTTACCTCTGTCATGATATCCCCAACATTAAATCAGGGACATAAAACTCATCTTTTTTCTGTTTTACATGTATTTAACAGCAAGTTCCTACGTTTGCAGGCAACACATAAACACTTTAAATACACCAGGTGAAATAGGTATTTCTTACTGAAATTAAAAAGGTCTATTTTCAATAATATAACAGAAATATTATAAAACCCTCTAGTGTAGTGTATTATTTTTCAATTATGTTTTACTCTGCTTCCCAAATGGGTTGTGAAATACTGAAAAGTAATGATTGAACCTTCTTGGGAGCCAGAGATGGGGTTATATATTTTATTTTTCTAATCAAAGCTGTTGTCAAGATTGCTCAATCTACTGCATTTTATGATTCAGAGCAGCAAGCAGTCAGTATATTATTATTTTATGCTACACTGGAAGTCTGCAGCACATCTGACCGGCTTAACCGGCTCCCCGCAGCCAACGCTGCGTTCACAACGTTCTGAGGGGAAAAGTTCACCCGAAGTCACGAAAAACCGGAATTCAAGTTTTCTGCAGAGATCGGTTTCTCTTCTGCTCCGGAAGACTGAAACTGCAAAAGTAAAATAAATGAAAAACAACAAAATTATTAAGAAATGTGAGAATGAAAGGCTCAATTATTGAACAAATATGCAGGATGATTAAAACAAAATAATAAATATGCACTAGAATAGAAAATTAAACAACTTACATGTATTTTTGACAAATTGTTTATTGTATTTTCTGTTTATATTAATTTCCCCTTTTATTCATGTCCCTATTTATTTTTGTATATATTTATTTCTGTATCTTTTCACCCATATGTTAATGAGGCGGTTAAGTTTCTCATGTCTGTGGATATTTAATCAACCTGCACATTTATGTGTGAATTGAGTCATTTTTCTCTACATTTCTTTATGTCATTCACTTCTTTTTGATTATTGCAGATTCAGGCCTCTCCGGTTTTTCGGATCAAGAGAATGAAATCCATAATAAATACGTTTTAATTTGAAGTTCAGTCAGCATGCATCCATGTTTGACTGTACATTCACTTAAGTACTGTGGTGTTTTCCCACATGATTCTATTTGACAGCTTCAATCACTTTTCAAATTGTTTGACTATGCTACTTAAAATTAATATACTTTAATAATATTTTATCTATAGTCTATTAAATAGTTCTTTTATTTGCTGCACTTTATATGGAAGTCATCTATTATGATGCAGTGTACATTGATCAACTAAAACATAAACTCACATGCATTTAGTCAAACAGAAAAACTCGACCATAAATTTTTCTTTAGGATAGTTTATAACAGAAATTGTAGGAAACACATGGCGAAAATTATGGAGGAATGAAACTGAACAAAAATAAATGAGTGACTTGGTTCATGAAATGAGTACAGTAAAGGCACATATTTTTTAAATTTAATTTTATATTTAATTGCATTTATTTATTTGTGTATGTTTTCATTTTGCACATAAATGCTGCATTATTACATTTTTTATTTTATACATTTTTAAATGTATTAAATGGATTTTTATTTCTCTCTCCATTTCCACCTCAGTATATAAAACCTGAAATTAAATGAATTCATGTGCAAAGTGAAAATAACACACAAACACTAGGTTATGTTAATGGTTTATTAAATAAAGGAATTTATTTATTAGATAAGGGAGTCCTTATATTCTGACATTGTTCTGACATTGCCCCTACTATAATATAATGGTAGAGCAGCCTGTAAAATAAGTTCTTTTACTTTTGATACTAAAAGTAAATTTTACTGATAATTCTTCAGTACTTTTACTCAAGAAATACGTTCAGAAGATTTTATTCAATTGATAATTTTTTGACAATGTCGCTACTCAAGGATCCAAGTGCTTCGTCCACCACTTTGTATTTACAACCATGGCGGCATTAGTGTAAATGTCAGGATTTGAAAGCAGCCACCTGAGTATGTGGGCCTTTGTGACACGCTGCAGACTGCCAGGGGCCACGTTCGCATCATGTGAGGCATGACTGTCTCTCACCTCTCGCCAGCCCCCGTAACGCAGGAATACGTTCGGGTCCACGAGCAAAAGTGAGACACCCGACACGTTCCCTGGGAAAAGTCCGGACGATTTGGGGCTTCCGCGTCTCCGGGTCGCTCTGATTACGAACACGGCAACATCTCGACTGGAGGGAAATGAAAGCTGCTACCAAAAAGCTCAGGATTCAGAGGTTAAGAAGCCAGAGGGTATATCAGGTAGAATGGGGTCATTTCCTTCAAAACCGATGCTTTTCTGTCTCAGATACAGACCATAATAACACTTATTAAAAATGATTCACATTGTAGTCACTTTCTGTCTAGATGTGGTATTGTAAGAACGCTTGTAAGGCATGTCCCTTTTACCCCCACACATACCCACCCATGAATGTGACATATTTAATTTAACTTCAGGACAGGGCGGAAGAAGCATGTCACTGCAGTTATTTATCTTAAAACAAACAGCACAGGAAAAAAAGTCATTCAAAATGTAAATATATATTTAATTTAATTCCTGATGATATATTTCTGTCTGATTGAGAAGGGTTACAGGTTTTAAAAAAAAAAAAAAGCTCACAGCTTGAAAAATGTGTGATGTGCTGCAGATCCTAATGCCATTTTTTTTTAAATTATACATATAAATAACACAAAGAGCTGCTTCAAGGAAACTGCGTGAGAATTTGTGACCTCACCCAGCCGCACACTGCCAGATCACAGTCTCGTTTCGTTATCAACTCTTTTTTTTTCCCCTCCACTAAAATGGAAATAACTGGTTTGTGTCAACGTCTAGAATGAAAACCTCTCGAGGTGATGTAAATATTGCTTTTTAAGGGAGAAATACTGTATCGCCAAGACCTGATTCTGCTCCTTTTTCTTCGTTCCATTCTGTATGTTTATGCATTTCTTCATGAAAACATCTGCCAAGACTTAACTTGTGTATACATTTTTTTCCCCATCCGTCTCATTGAGATCTATTTGACCCCCTTCCCTTCCTGCTGAAATGTAAATGTTTTGTACGAGTACATGGTTTGTATATGAGAAATGCATTGTAACTGCGTGATTTAAAAAAAAAAAAAAAAAAAACCTTTGCAGTGTAAAACACAAAAATTGTCTTCTTTTTTTTTCTTTTGTTCATTTATAAAACAAAATAAATTAACTGTGATGGAACAGAAGCTCCGGTTGTTGTGCATGTTAACGTCCTGCAGCAGCAAGCGAACATCAAGAGTCCACTTTTTGAAGACTGATGAATCGGGTTCCTTTCAGTGACGTCGTCCAGTTCTTCCTCGTATGTTTTGGCTGCTGGCACTGCTCGGCTGATATTCTCCATTCTGAAGAATTATCTGTCACCTGCACACACGCACACATCTCTAATAACCTCAAGTCCTCGCTTTCAACTCCTCTCAGGTCATTTGTAGAAGGGGAACACACACACACACACCTATCGGCCTCCCTTCTTGCCTTTAATCTTCTGGATCTCCTTGGAGCTGAGGATGAGGAGGCCGTTCTTGAAGCGTCCCACCTGACCCGAGGGAGCCGAGGACGGGCCAGAGGACGCCTTCTTCTTGTCCCTGTTGGACACGCCACACAGATGGAAACGCGGGTTTTTAAGCACGTATGAACACGGGTCAATGTGTGATGTTTCTCTCCAAACTTCAAAAGATGCCACAAATATACTGATGAAAGATGAGAAGCAATTTGCTGCATTTCTATCCACTAGGACTAGGATGAATTCTTGTGCTTGGATGTACTTATGTAGATAATTATATACTACACGACTTCAAGGGCACTTAAGATCAGAAAATGTTTGCAGACATGCAAGTGAGCCTTTGACTTTACACCAGCCCGCTGCTGCTTTGTGAACCTTGAAGATGTGATAATGAAGGGAAATGTTTATAGTCCACCCACCTCTGATTATTCTGCTTCTTCTTTTTCTTCAGATCCTACAGAGCAAGGACACAGTTTACTTATCAATTCAGTTATCATTTAAAGGAGAATGATCTCTGCTATGCGGTTACCTTTTACCAAAACATTCAAACTAACTTAACATAGAGTGGTGTGAAAAAGTGATTTTTGTTTTTGCTAAGATAACACAAGGTAACACAAAAAGGTTTTTATTATAATGGGAATTGAACTTTTGCCTTTGATTTTCCCAATCATCAATTTGATCATCAAGATTTTTTTTCTGACAAAATTAAGACAAGCAAGAAACCTGGATAGAGGGCAAACAATTTCTCACACCACTGTACACTACCGGTCAAAAGTTTGTGATCACCTAGACAATTGTTTTCCATGAAATGTCACACTCTTAGAAGTAATGTTTTTTTATTTAAAGTAAAAATGTTCTCCTTCAAACTTTGCTTTTGTCAAAGAATGCTCCATCTAAATAGCTAAACTCTTTTCAGCTGTGCTCACATACTTATACAAGTGTTTTCTAATCATCCATTAGCTTCTAATGCGATTAACAAACACAATGTTGCATTAGAACACACGGGCCTATGTAGATATTGCATTAAAACAGACATTTACCACATTAACAATGTATAGAGAGCATTTCTAATTAGTTTATTATTATTTTCATTCGAAAACAATGCTTTTCATTTCAAAAGTAAGAGCATTTCTAAGTGAATGTAACTTTTTTTAATGGTAGCGTACCTGGCCTGCTCATATGTAAAAATTGAGCACACGGTTTTATGCAAAACACCTCAGGGTCTTACCGTTGGAATTTCCTCCTTCGCTTTCTGCTTCTTATCTTTGATCTGCTGCTGTAGCACCTTGTAGTTGGTATACTCCTTCTTAGCAGGCTAATTAGACAGGACAGTTTATGGGTACACGAACCAAAAAAAACAGCAAACTTTTGACAGTAATCAGGTCGTGAGGTTTTCCTAACGTTGGAGAAATGGAAGGAACGTTTCTCTTACTCTGGCTCCCAGCATGATCGCTCTGTCCTGTTCAAAAACACGCTGCTGCTCCTTTTTGTATCCGGTGATTCCGAACCGATGGACTTCCAGACGAGCCTAACACAACAGACACACACAAATAAATTATTTAAATGATGTTACTACATGCAGATATCCAAAAATAAGAATATTCACATAGCGTGGCTGCAAACAAATACACGGATGATTCCCAGACCAAATATCAGTCTCCACTGTTAGCCAGGCCACATCTCTGGAGAAACATCAATATAAATGAGTGTGAACAAACTGTTAACCTTTTCCAAATTGAGCTCTTCTTGCTGGTCACTTTGCTTCGTCTCCGTTATCAGGGTCTGCTGGGAGTGAGGCATCACATGCAAGAGGAGAAGAAGAACATGAATGGATGGTGACAAGAGAAGCATAAACAGAGAAGGTCAACGATGGGTCACAAAATAGCGGGGAGGCTGTCGGCTTTTAAACACGTCAAAACCGCTTTTCCCCCCGCGTCCTGTTGCTTTATGTTATCTCATCGCCTGCGAGAGAATAGAAACTTTGTTTCAGCCCTTCTATGATCATCTCTTTCGCTAGAAAATATTCCACTTTTATTGCTTCATGCTGTGAGGAAACAACTCTTTGTAAAACAAAGCCGTTTACCTTTGTGCTGTAGATTAAGCAGATTCATTACTAAATCTGACCGGAAAATGCAATGATGGTAAAAGATGAGAAGTTTCACAGTGCAGACAAGTGCTACAAGACATGTGAATTTAAATTGCATTGCACCCAATATAGGTTTGAATAGGTTAAAATAAATGAAAATAGATTATCTAAGAAAAAAGGACTGATTCCTGTCTAATCAAATTTTTAATGAAAATTACATTCAATAGACATCTTAAAAAAGAAAAGGTGCCCAGGCAGCTTTTGATTTTAGTTTTAAGACACATCATCCAACCCTGGACGTGTGATGTGATGCAACGTGCAACGTACATGCGGCAACGTGCATCTATCAGGAAATTTAGTGTTCCTAGATGACAGGATGCAGCTGGAGAGAAGCTGTACCTCTCTGCCTCTGTACCAGTATGAATATTTATCACCACACCAGGACTGAGGAAACTCATTACAGTGTGTGAAGGGGTAGCTTGTTCTGAACTAGCATTAGGGCGTCGATGAAGTTGCCTTCTTTCATTTTTCATAATTGGAATGATCAAGAGAATGAAGAAAAGGCAACGGTGTGCAACTAAAAAGGAAGACCCTACCTATAAAAAACAAGCAGAAAGAGCAGGGGGGGATTTGTTAAAACCAAGCCTCAGCTATGCTTTGATATATAAAGGATGAGTTCTTACAGAGATGTTGTCAGCTGCTGGCGCTGGCCTGGTCTTCTGTTTCTTGGCGGGGTCCTGGAAGGTCACGACCTCCACCTGCCGGGTGGCGGGACCTGAGGAGGACACAGATCGTTTAACACGCTGCAGCTGTGGATGGCGTACAGGAGGAGGGCTGAAATAAAACTGATTTTTTCAGCGATGGCCGACCTGTTTTCTGGGAAGAAGGCGCGCCGTCGGCCTTTGGCTGTTGCTGCCGGAGGGTAATGGCAGACTGCTCCGCTTCGTCTTCTTCGTCGTCAGCTGAACGGACGTCTTCTGTCTCCTCCTTCTCCTCACATCGCTTTCGTTTTTGCTTCTTCGAGGACTTCTTTTTGGCACCTGCACCATCAGCCAAAAGTTGAAATAATACTAATATTGATTTTTAACAGAATCAGCACTTTTGAATGGTGTAAATAAAAAAGAATGATACATATTAAATATTCAATCCACTGTAAAACTAGTTAATATCATGTGTTTTTTTATTTTGAAAACATTTTTCGAGAAGTAAAGTATCTGGCACCATGTTTTTAAGCTTACGCCACATGACAGTTTTGGCATTGTCCAGAGTACAGAAAGCATACATATTGGATTCCACACAGTGTAACTTTTACAAATATTATTTATTTTAACATTTTAGTGAAATGTACTGTCAACAAAAAAAAAAAAGAAGTGAAAGTGCTGAATGAAAAGTAAAAGTACATTGTTACTGTTATGAGGTTTACAAATTAATATGGTAATTAAATGGACTCATGTATGCTAGTTATTTCTCTAAAAAGGTTTACACAATAAACTATTTACATATTTGTGTTGCATTTGAATCATTGCATGGGTTTGTAGGTATCAGTAATGATAATCTGCTTAATGGGCTTCTCTATGTTACTTCAGGCTCAGCTCTCCTAGCTTCCGATTGGTTAGTTGAGTCACATGGGAGCTTGGAAGCAGGAAGTGTGGTTGCTGTGAGTGGTTTCAGCATGCACAGTAAAGTACTGCTTGAGGAAGGTATTCCTCTTCATTCTGATTTCATATTTTTTCCCCCACTCATCGAACTTCCAGGTTACATTATCAACAACAAAATATATTTGAGGTGTCTTTACGACTGAAATATTGATTAAAACCACAAAGTTCGATTGAATGATTTGGTGCAGTCAGAGACTGTCTGGATCCATGGATCACAGACAGTACACATGATTCACCATCTATAACATGAAACCTGCTGAATGTCAACACAAATGGGAATGAAGACGTATTCCCTGTATGGAGAATTATAAATTACTTCGATATAGAAGGTTTCTGTTAGCCTACAACCTAGCCGGCTAACTCGTTTAATGCGCTTACCGAAGTCGTACAGTTTGTCTAAAACATGTTCAAGAAACATGCAATCTTCATGCTCCTCTCCGTTGGATCTGGAGTTCATTTTAGTTAATTCTGCTACCAGGTTAACAGCAAAAAGAGAGCTAAACTGATGCTAATTCTGCTACACGCTAACAGCCCAGCCAGTGTAAATGAAAACAAATGGTGGAAGCACGTGGGGGCGGAGCTTCTCGGCTGCCGTAGTTTTGCGCGGAAAAGAACACACGGAAAAGAGGAAAAGGAGGAACACGCCCATGAGAAGTTCTCCAGCTCCTGTCATTAACTACAAACTGTTCTTTTTCTTTAAGCCAAGAAGCAGGAGCGTGGACAGTTTCGTGCACACATAACGCAGCGGGGAAGCGGCGTGTATGTGCCGGTAACCGCGACGTTGTCATGGCACCCGGTGCCGTTTGCTCGGTATGTATGCTAGCCGGGAGGCTAAGCTAACCTAGCTTTGGCCGCCTGACATTTGACATTTCATTCAAACAGGTGAATAACACGTGCATGTAAATTACGACACGGCTCCAGAACACACTTTTCCGTGCTGTTGCCGGAGGTGTCGCGGACATTAGCGAGGCAGTTTAATGTTTTAATGTTTTAATGTTACTTGAAGACTTTTATACTATTGCACAAACCGGGCGCGTTAACCCTTTCAGGTCAAGTCCCTGAAGCTGAAGTAAGCTATTCATCTGTTGCCTTATAAACTATGTAACCTTAACAGAGCTTTAAAGGTGAAGTTCACTGTCTTCCAAATCGTTCTTAACACAATTGTCATGTGCTTTTGAGAAACACTGAAACCGGTTTTTCTTGTAATCATCCCCCTGCTCTTACTGGCTCCCCTGATGATTATCAGGCGTCTGCAAAGCTTGATGAGGAGCTAGGATTAACAACACTTTTAGCTACTTCTTTTTGAAGCCCTTATTGGCACAAATGACTTTACATACAGGATTTTGTCCTCTATGTCTTCTTTTGGAATCACATGTGTAAGATCTTGTGAAAGCCAGAATGAACAAGAGGAATAATCACAAATGATCATGATGGTTATTATAATATAATTGCCTAGTTCTTTGAACAAATACTACAAATATTTCCTGGTTTCTTTACTCCTTGGTGATGTGGACTGTATGCAGACATTTGAGGACGTTTTGTTGCGCTATTGGAAACACTTCACGTCTTTTGACATTTTTATAGACTGAACTAATTAATAAATTGAGAAAATAATCAACATAAAAACACATGCTATCAACTAGTTTTACAGGCACATGCACAAATTGCACACACTTGCTGCTGCTATATGTATACTTATATTGTTATTGCAATAGCCATTACATTACAACAACTACCTCATAATGCACATAGCTGGGACAGTCAATGTTGTCTTTCCATACTACTTATGTCTTGCGATACTCATGTCTTGTCCTGTCATACCTGTTTGTTCGTTCCTAGTTTAGCAACACTAGGCAAACGTAGCCTTAAGCTACTGCACTTTACCATTGTTAAGAAACTAATTTAGGATTTTCTCATCTTGCGCACCTGAACTTCAATGTTGTTGTACATGTAAAACGCATAGGATAGTGAGAAATGCAATTTTGATTCCTTTGTATTTCAAGTACATGTGAAGAAATTGACAATAAAATTGACTTTGACTTGATTTGAGGTGGATTAAATATCTAAAATTGATCCCTTTTCAGTTACACCATTTGACATTTTGTCTCAACATCTGTGAATTTTGTGAAAAAAAAAAATGGACTTTTGAATGTCAAAAACCCAAAATGAACACATTTCAAGAGAACTGATGAATGTTTCTTAAAACTTATTGTTAAAAGTTGTTTCCTTCTCATCTTGCCAAACACTATTTATCACTGACCCAGTTACAGCCCTACTTTTATGACAATTTGAAAAACAAACCTTGAGATCAAGTAAAACACAAGGCTTCTTCAAAATAAACTGGGGCTATTTTATCTGTTTGCTTGGTCTATTAAATGTCAACCACTGTTTTCTCTCGCCCAATGTGACCTCTTCTAACAGATTTAATTTGGAAAACATTTCTTTTAAAGACATTTTTTTCTTGATTGACTAATCGATTAATCATTAAAGCCCAAAAATGAACTTTCAAACAGCGTTTTAAAGCAGTTCTACCTTGAACATCTCCAACCTTCAAATGCTGCTTGCTGATGTTGATCCAGTCAATACAAAGTACATACAAGGATATTATTACATTGAGGCATTACTAGGTTACATTTGTGTTTACTTTATATGAAGAAAGTCTTATCTTCATAATTTAAACTTTGTCACAATATCTGATGGGTTAAATAATTCAGGTTTTAGGTTCTGCTCTGTTACTTGTTACCAGAAGTCCATTACTTGAAAAAAGCAGACGTGTGACTACAATAATAAACAAATATTCTATCTATTTCTAACACAGTGTGACATTTTTGTGTTTATCTAGCATAGGGATCCTATGCTGAAGAAAAGAGATGATTTTGAAGACATGTTGGCGGAGAGGAGGAACTCCAGCGACCTCCGATACGCCCTCAGATGTTACACACCTGTTCTTTACAAAGGAGTGGCTCCCTGCAAGGCCCAGCAGCTGAAGAGCATGGTGCTGCAGTCGGATCAGATCCATTATGTCATCAATCAGGTAATTCACGGCTCATCTGACTCACCCCTCTGCAGTCCAGGGTAGCGACACCTTTATTTTTCAGCTGTCAAAACATCCTGTTCGGTACATTACACCGTCACGCAACAGAAAATAAAATTATACGGGATTGTGCAAAGAAAATGAAAATCAGTGTGTTATATTAATAGCAAATTTTAATATCAGTCTTAAATCGTGTATAAATTAGGTTATACGGGTTATTACGATAAAACTCGTTAGCTGTCAGGCTCATTGAGATAAAAGCCAACACAATGTCGAATGGGGTAACAAGAAAAATTAATAAGATTTAAACATTTAATCCACCTAGAATATAAAACTAGTTGATAGCATGTGTTTTTCCATTTTTAAAGCCTTTTTAAGAGAGTTAAACTATCTGGTGCCAAGTTTTTAGAGTTACACCACATGACAGTTTTGCCATTGTCTCATAAACGCTGTTGGTCTCTGATTATTTTTCTGATATCTTATTTCCCAAATTCATAGAAGTCATGACAATGAATGCCAGTCTTTATCTGAATATTAGGAAAGTATTGTCATAATTCCAACAAAAAAAATACATCTGTCCGTGCTTTGGCAAAATACACAGCGGCCAGATAGGTGAAAAACAAATCTTGTCGTCGGATGCACAAATTCCTTTACCACATGGTGCTGTACTGGGTAATATTTCTTTTTTATTTTTCGAAGATTTCCATGGAGACGGGCAAGGCTGCCGACGACGTCCAGGAGGAGGCGTCGGCCATCTTGGACGAGATGGCCCACCGCATGCAGCTCAGCACCGTTCGCTTCTTCGCCTTCGCGCTCAGCAAGGCCTTCAAAGCCCTGTTCAGGAGCATCTGTGTGAACGAGGAGGGCATCCAGAGAGTGAGTAGAGACGCAGGCGGGACACAGGAGAAGCCTTCCGACCCTTTGGACGCGCACGCCTGATATCCGTGTCTGCTTTCTCGTAGCTCCAACAGGCCATTCAGGAGCACCCGGTGGTCCTGCTGCCGAGCCACCGCAGTTACATGGACTTCCTGCTGATGTCGTACATCCTGTACACCTACGACCTGGCTCTGCCCGTCATCGCTGCTGGCATGGGTAAGAACTGGAAACAACACGCGCATACTGTTGTGTGAAATATCATAAATAAAGCCGATATCTTTATAATAATTTTTATTGCATTAGGAACACTGCATTTTATACCCTAGGTCAAAATGTGAAAAAAAGCACGTCAATTTTTAATTACTTTACAGAAAAAGAAGAAAAATGCACACGAGGCTTTAGGATTTAGTATTTTTGTGACTCACTGAACTAATATTTAGTAGTATACCTGTGGTTTCTGGCCGCTCCAGAACTTTAATTTTGTTGGTCTGGAGCAAAGATGCTGCTGGTTTACTGGTGCGTACGGGGTCGGTGTTTTGTTGAAATTCATATTTTAAGGGCATTTCCTCTTCGAGATAAGGCAACATGACCCTTTCAAGTATTTTGATATAGGCAAGCTGATCCATGATCCCTCATCTTCATGCTGAAGAGGAAACAATGAACACATCGATTGGCCCAATAGACAAATGGATAAAACATTGCTGAAAGTAAAATTTTTCTGTTGGGTCTGAGTTCCTTTAGTCAGTTTGTCAGATGACAACAAACACAGAATTTAAGTCAGAGTTCACTCTCAAGACAGTGAAGCATCATGACATGGGAATGTTTCTTCTCCTCAAACAGTATATGGTACAGTGTTTATTAAGTACACATGTACAAGCTTATAATAAGATTCTGATTACTTTTCAACTTGGTTCAGCAGCTTCACACTGTTTGCACATACATTTATTGCTAATTTTTTTTCCCCTGTAGACTTCATGGGGATGAAATTTGTTGGGGAGATGTTGCGCATGTCTGGAGCGTTCTTTATCCGCCGTTCGTTTGGCGGAGACAAACTTTACTGGGCCGTTTTCTCAGAGTACGTTAAGACCATGCTCAAGGTGAGGATACTGCTTTTTTTTTGTTTTTTACCCAATTGTTGTACCTGACAATTGTTGTACCTGATCCAATATGTTAAAGGTCTGAAGGTTTGATCAGGAAAAAAACTGAAAAAGTGAACCTAGTGTTCTGTATTTTAACAAAGTAAATGTAAAGTGTTATTTTTTTTTCTTCCACTGCAGAATGGACTGGCACCAGTGGAATTTTTCCTTGAGGGGACCAGAAGCCGAACCTGCAAGTCTTTGACTCCAAAATTGGGTAAGTCCTATTAAAAAGCATCAAGCTCTCCTAGGATGCAGTTTTAAGGCATAAGTTCATGAAGTTGCCCCTTTTTTGGTAATTATGTATTTGGGGTACAATAGATTACCACATTTTTAAAAAATGTAATAAGCAATATTGTCCTGACTGCTATCCCTAAACTTTGCTTCTTCAACCAGGCCTGTTGAACATAGCGATGGAGCCATTCTTCAAAGGGGAGGTGTATGACATTAACTTGGTGCCAGTCAGTATCAGCTACGAGAGGATCTTGGAGGAATCGCTGTACGCCAGGGAACTCCTGGGTGTGCCTAAACCCAAGGAGTCAACCTCAGTGAGTCGCTTCAGATTCAGGAAAATCCCAAATCAGTGTAAAAATCCAATAAGCACTGCAATATTTTTGCATAAAATCCATAACAGCCCTGTATTGAAAAAGCATTTGGCAGTCCGAAAGAAAAGTGATGGAGAAAGTGGAGTTTTCTGGCACAGAGGAGTTCATATGTGCAGTATTTGCTGAAGTGTTTGAATCCTCGGTCATCATCATCATCATCATCATCTCTCCACTGCAGGGTCTGTTTAAAGCCAGAAAGGTCCTCAGTGAAGACTACGGCAGTATCCATGTGTACTTTGGTCAACCCGTGTCAGTCAGAAGTTTAGCCCAAGGCAGAGTTAACCGGTGCCAGTTCAACCTGAAGCCGAGGTATGTGTGACGCACAGTGGCGTGAAAACAAAAGCAACGCTCAGGCATCCAGCGTAATTACTGCTGTTTTAGTTTTACGACATGAACAGTTTTTAAATGAGCACATATCACGTCATGTTGTCATGATGGAATGGAACTTTGGTCTTTTATAGTGGAGTAAATGTAGCTAAAAGGTGTTTTCTTTAACCTGTTAAAATCCAAAACTCCTTGTTACTGAGTTTCATGCATAGTTTATTAGTTAATTCATGCAAAATATTTTTGTGTGTTGTGAAAACGCAGTGTTACTGTTACGGTATCAAAATATACCATCATATTACACATATGTAAACGTATTCCAAAATATATTTTTCATGGTCTGTAATGATCCTCAGTGTGATTTCTATAATTTATGGACAAATAACTGATCTTTGAACTCGTTGTACTAACTTATTTGAAGTTTTAAGTGGGTTAAGTGATGCACATACAAAAATTCCTTGTACCCTGCAACATATTTTGTGCAGTTCCTTGTGGCCTGACCGTGAGCTTTTCCCTCCCAGACACATTCCCAGGAGGCCCAGCGTGGAGGTCCAGAGCTTTGTCAACGACTCTGCGTACCGGCTGCTGAGAGCCCAGGAGGAGAACATGGCCCTGAAGCCGTGGGTCCTCCTGGCCTGCCTGCTGCTCCAGAACCACCACCAGCACCAGCACCAGCCGGCGGCGGGGGGCCACGAGCGGGGGATGGCGCTGGACGAGCTGACCGAGAACGTGGTGTGGCTCAGGGACCTTTGCCGGCAGTATGGCGGCTTCCTCCACTGGCCTGGTACGGTATGAACCGGGTCCTCCGTGCCCGCACTGATAACTGGGGACTTTGTGCTCAAGTAAGCTGATGAACAACAGGCCTTTGTTGAATTTCAAATGTGGGGGTTGAAAGGAGCTGCTTGCTGGGCGCTGAAGTGATTTAAGTCATTTAGATGTAACCGAAGATCATAATGTAGCGACATTAATATTTTAGACAAGAATAAAGATTAATACATCCTCATGGAAAAGATTATCTTAGAGCTTGATGAATGCATTTCACTGGTTCTTGAGAATTGGGATAGAACATTTCCCACTAATAAAAATGCTTAATCACTAGTATTTCCATCTGAAAAAGTAATAGAACTTATAATCACATATGTTATTTCATAAGCTTCTATCTGGGACAATGCCAAAATGTCACGTGGTGTCACTCTAAAAACTTGGTATCAGATTTCTAATCTTGCCAGCCATGATAAGACCTTGGTCTATAATTTAAGTGTTTTTTTTTTTTCCTCAAAATTAAATTCAGTTTTATCCTAATACTCAAGAGTCATTGCTTTGCATATCGAATAGTTTTAGTATCTCTTGTTCATGCCTTCTCATTTCCCGATCCCTTGTCAATAAGCCTTCTGAATTCTCTCCTCCAGTCCACACACGTCCATCAGAGGTAGTTTCCTCCAGTCTCTCCCTGCATCAGGGTCTGGTGAGGGTCACTGAGGGAAGAGTCCAGCTGGCAGTGGGACATGGTGCGTATTTAACTTTTCATTCATTTATTATTATTATTTTTTTGCTTTCCTGAATTTTTCAGTTCTTGTTATATCAGGGGATTCCTGCAATTTACAGTGTGTAATTTAGGCATCTATCTTTTGCTAACAGGGCGTTTTTTTTATTTATTTTTTTTATAAATAGCTTTGTGTGAGATGTACTGACATCATTTAGTAAATATATTAAAGACATTTTGGTTAATGTTTCTTAAATATTAAGGTTTTACTTTTTTTGAGAAATATTGGAGGGTTTTACCCATTTACCTGAACCTTGGACAGTTATTGATTTAAAAACATGTGAGGGAATATTTAGAGAGGAAATGTATCTTTGGTGAAACTACTGACAACTCTGAAACATAGCAAGAAAATACAACAGAACATTGGTTATTAATAAGGAGCCACAAACCAAGAGGGTTGTGAGCGGAATTTATAATTTTGTATAGCAACATCATCCTACTGATATGCTGTAAAATTACTGTGAACTTTCCTCAGAATTGAAGCTTTCACCATAAACAATGTGTCCCCACGTTGCTAATCCACCGTCATTCTCCGTGGACTGTGTTAGGGACCGTCTGCGAGTTACGTAGTATGAATTAGTTGATAATATTCACCATAAGTAAACTAAATAATCAAAATTTCCCTACTTTGGTACTACACCATATTTTACAATGCCCTAACTACTAAAAGTGAGCCATAGAAAAAAAATGTATATGCACTTAGTATGTATTTAATACCTAAAAATATTCAATAAAAACTGTGGCGTCTTAGTTTGAATTATTGCTGTTGATTTTCATAGTTTTTTGCTCTTTATTGTTCAGGATTGGTTTTAATAAATCAATTAAAAAATGAAAATAGAATAATTTTTTAGGTAGATCTATGAAATAAGCCGTGTAATATGTATTAGGTTTTCTATAGACATTGTTTTAAAAAGGTCTTACCCCCTTAATGCCTGAATTTATATAGCTGTATATAAAAAAAAATGTTTTATGTGTTTTTGCCTTTTAAGTAGATGGTAAATAATGTTGAGATTATTCATTTTACTTTTGCACAAAAAATAAATAGAAAATGTCGTATGTTGCAAATTTGCAACAACAGGCATAATTGTCAATAATAAGATAACAATAAAACAGTAATATAACAGTAATAAAACAATGTTTTATTTATTCATCCTTTTTTTTTTTACTCATTTATATAAATGTAAAAACCTTATGTAAAACAGTCAAATATTCTTTGCCTTTACGCTTTGCCTCCACCATGATGTTGAAGCAGGACAGGCGGCGCCGCCCAGCAGCATCGCTCCAGAGGAGGCCCTCCTGAGCCAGGCGGTCAGCGTGCTCTCCTGCGCCTCCTACAGGAACCAGGCGCTACACGTCTTCGTCCGCCCGGCGCTGCTGGCCTGTGCCGTCCACGCCGCCTCCTCCAACAAGAAACGTAAGCGCGGCGCGTCCCGTCTGCTGAGGTAGTGTCGTTGAATGTTGCAGAGCAACGCGGCCCGAGCAAGTAATGAGAATAATCCTACAAATTTATTCAGTTTTTTTAGTTTTCAGGAATATTCTGTGTTTGGATGAACATGCGCTTGAATTAAGATATTTCAATTTGGGTTTTATGGCAGAAAATGGGATGAACACCTTTCACAGACACTCCATAACAGGCAGATTTCTATGTGGGAATTTATATATATATTTATACAAAAAAAGAAAAAGCTCTGCCTCAGGCAACTAAAGGCTCACACACCCTCAAAAGGGCTCAGAAATTCCATAAAATGCATAAGATTTAAATCCCTTCTAAGGACTCTTGTGCCTATTTTCCACTCTTATTTCTACTAGAAAGCCACATGGTACGGGTGGATTTTTTTTAATGCTAATGCATGTAAATCAATGTGCGTTTTCCAGAGGAGATCTATAACAGTTTCTGCTTCCTGAGAAACATGTTCTCCAACGAGTTCATCCTCGCTCCTGGAGCCACGGTGCAGGTGAGGAACATTTGAGTGTTAAAAAGTTATAGTAAATATCTCTTTAAGGTACATTTATAACGGATAAGAATGATGATTCAAATTTAATTATTTTTTCACATGTTTATTTGATTTAAATTCAGGATTTTGAGGAGGCCTGTTACCTGCTGGGTAAGACTGGAGCTCTGCAGGTTATCCAGCAGGAAGTTCTTGTAACAGAAAGAGGACACAGAACCATGAACTTCCTCATCAACCTGCTGGACCCCTTTCTCCAAGGTTACCAGGTGAGGAAGACACAGTGTTGGCTGGTTGTGTGCAAATGCGTTACTTGGTTTGGGTGCAGGATAACAGATTCTGATATGGAACAGTCTATTCATCTGTATCAGGCATTGTTTGGAATACTTAGATGTGTTGGGGTTGAAACATTGGAAAAAGTTTCTTGCTGCTTATCAGTTAATTTGCTGTTTCCAATATACAAATCTAAAAATCTTCTTCGTTTCTTCATCATCCTAGAGGCTCTAGTTTAAATGTAAGTCTGTATTGTATCCGGATTATTTTTTCTTTCATTATTCCAGAAAACATTGTATATCATGCTGCAGCAGAAGCAAATGGTATTTTTCAGTTTTACAGATTTATTAGATGTAAAGTTAAGTCTCATTGAAGATATCTCATGACATACTTATGCATATGCACATGTTTTAAACATGAGCAAAAGTGCATGCAAACATCAAGGCTTCATTTATTAAGAGAGTAACATCAGATGTCCTTATTAGAGGGTGTCGTCAAAGTGTCTTTAAGGTTAATAGCGGTGTGTGTGTGTGTGTGTGTGTGTGTGTGTGTGTGTGTGTGTGTGTGTGTGTGTGTGTGTGTGTGTGTGTGTGTGTGTGTGTGTGTGTGTGTGTGTGTGTGTGTGTGTGTGTGTGTGTGTGTGTGTGTGTGTGTGTGTGTGTGTGTGTGTGTGTGTGTGTGTGTGTGTGTGTTGGGTCCAGGTGGTGTGTCGGTTCCTGTGTGAAGAGGCCACTGAGGCTCTGACAGAAAAGCTGTTCATCCCTTCTGTCCGGAAATTCATCATCAAGCAACTCCTTGCAGGTTTTTTTTTTTTTTTTTTTCTCTCATTCAGATTTTTTTTTTGCCAAACTGTTTCTTGTGCATTCTTACTTCCACCTTCCACGAAAAACACTGATTGTGTGTGTGTGTGTGTGTGTGTGTGTGTGTGTGTGTGTTCTCCAGGTAGACTAAGATACACTGAGGTGCTGTCATCTGACCTGCAGAAAAACTCCCTGGCAGCTTTGCTGAGACTGGGAGCTGTACAGAAAGTCAAAGGGTATGTCCACTGTCCCCGTGTCCCGACTAAAACCCAACTCTCTGATTACAGCTATACAGCATTTAATGAGAAATTTAAATGTCTGGAAACTAACAGAACCTTGACTGATATAACCAGGGGTGGAGATAGTAAAAAAAAAAAAAATCTAATTTGTGAGTAATGAGAAAGAGGAAAAATTCTAGATTTTTTATTCTTTTAATGTCACCAACTTTCCCTTTCAGCTATTTCAAGCTGGGTGTGATTGTCCCAGACCCCTAAATAAATTCAACTAGAAATACTGTTACCTTGATAAAATTTTACTCAAGTAGAAGTAACTTTCTTTAACTCTCCCTTTCTTTTTGTACTATTCATCTTTCTTTTTTTTCTTTTTCCATCAGTCTGATGTTGAGACTAATTATGAGTCATGATATGAACAGTATGTGAAGGTTAAGCGTGGCCCCCATATCACCTTACTGAATGAAACATGTCCACCAGTGGAATTTCTATTTGGCAAATTTGGCAAAAACTGCATGCTCAATTACCCACTCTGACATTGCATGAATGGGACATGCATAAAAAAAATTGTGCTGTCAAGTGATTTTAAAAATGATTGATTAATCTAAAACTAACACATTTATCATCATTTTCTATAAGAAGCATTGAATATTTCAATTCAGATATATTGTGGTTATTTTAATAGACATAAAGAATTTCTGGTTGATGTTTGTGAACACTGCAATCATAGCTATGGATAACATTTGTGTTAAGTCTGTTTTATTTAGTAATTCATGTTTTGCTCTGCAAATAATAATTTGTTTCACTGTCTTCACCGCAGAGCGGAGCAGGGGACGTTGAAGGTGGACAAGGTGATGGTGAACTCGCTAGAAGACACTCTAGGTGAGACACATCATGAAAAGTGTCCTGTTTGTCTCCAGGGTTTGTTATTTTTGATGATGACAATGATGTCTCTATTTGTCCAGGAGGGAAACTCCCCACTCAGAAAGCTGCCGTGGCTCGACTCTAAGTTCACCGACCTCATTAGCCAAAAATAACGGGACCGAGAAGGCTGTTTTAACCGCACAGGCAAAAACGCAGCGATTTCTCCTCCCACGAAGTCAAGCAGCTCCTGCAGGAGATGGAACACGAGAGGTGCCGTCTGACAACCTCTTTTCATTTCTTTCTCTTCGCCTCTCCTTTTGAAAAATGCTTTTTTTCTTTCCTTTATGCCACTCTCCTGTTATAAAAACCCCTTTCTTTACCTACATGAAGCCAAATGACGAGTTAGAACTTTGAAGGTGAATTTGCTTGTGCATAAGCGACTCTCTGCTATGAGCAGCCTTGTGGAAGCCTCTGAATGGTAGCTATTCTTCCCATGAATGCATTTGATACATATCCTCTGTGTGGCTTTTCTGTGTTTATTTTCAATTTGTTTGCACTTAATCTCTCTCATTCTTGTCCACTTTTTTTTGGTGTTTTTTTTTTTTAGCACTTTAATGAATTTCTTTATGCAATGTGGTGTGGACCTATAACTCCTAACTCTTTTTCTTTTTTTGGAACAAAAGTTGCTAAAATGGGTGGACGACTGGATGAATTTTAGCTTTTGGGTAAAAAAAACAACAAAAGACTGTTTCTATTGTTCTGTATGAACTAAACACTTTATATATCTGAGTTGATCGTGCCACGGGGCCGACTTCCAGAGCAGCTGTGCCAGGTTGTATGTTTGGAACGAAGCCACCGCGGGTTTGTCTGCAGCTCTCCTTCAGTCCTCTTGCCAACACTCGCAGCTACACGTGCGAGCGGCGCATTCATCTTTGTTTACACAGTGGAGATAAATCCCACATTATTGCCAAACTCCAGATAAAATTGCCATGAGTTTTCCTGAAGCACTACCAGCTACACCAAAGCAATGCACTGCACATACTTTGACAAGGTCTCAGATAAATTTTTTGTTTTCTCTCTAAAAATAGTTGCTGAAGTTGCAGCATAGTTACAGAATTTTCTTTTTTTTTTTTTGTTTAAGTCAGGATTTGTTGTTTAATACACTGTCTTTATGTAGGCAGGTAGGCTATTTTTGTTACAAGGGAATAAAGGAGAATATGAACTTGAACACAGATACTCAGCTGTTAAAAGGTCATTAACACAGGAATAACGGGCGATTTTTTTTTTTTTTTTTTTTTTTTTTTTTTAATTCGCATTGTGTAAATTTATATGAAGACTAGATATGATCTCATATTTAAGCTATTTATTTGGTAGTTTGGTAACATCAGATTGTATTTTTTTTTTTTTTTGGTCAGAGCTGCTTTGGAGGCAGAAACCTCATTGGTTGAGTTCCACCTTCACACAGAAAGTCCCATTCCAACTGCAGCAACATGTCAAAGCTCCAATTTAGGTCACAAGGCAGCGTTCACATGGGATTACACGGCATCCGTCACGTCCATTGACGAGCTTGAATCGGAGCATTATGGGATGCATTATTTGTGTGCGGGCTTTGAAAGCGGCTCCCGTTGAAACATTCCAACTGCTTCCAGGTTCTGAGTGGCCGTGTCTCCTTATCGAGTCACATCTGGTTTACGTTGAACAAAGCAGGATCCACAAATGTATTTTTGATTCATATATAAATGACTCAACAAAAATATTTTTCATCGCACACAAATATTTATCGTTGTAACATAAGTAACTTGTCCAAAATAATAATAAATTTAAAAAAACGCCACACAAATGTAGTTTACAAATCACTAATAAAACCTGACTTTGGCAGAATTGTGCCTTAACTTTGGCATTTTTTTCTTGCATAAATTCATTCATAAACTATAACTTTCATCCGTTGAAGCATGGGGGTCATTTTAAGTTTAAATGCACAGATCATAATCCGCTTCCTCCTCTCTACCTTTTTTGCTTATATCAACACTACCTATAAGTCGAACGAATGAATGATGTAGGCGGAGTGTATTTGGATTCTAATACATGTTGTGATTGACAGAAAGACAGAACAATGCAGCAGTGGTAGGAGTGTAAAGTTTTATATATGTATAATATCTCAATTTGGCCAAAAGATGTATGCAGTTATGCTATGAGGCTAATGATATCCCAAATGCGGGCATGAAATGTCATCAAATTATCCTGGAAAAAAAAAAAAACAACAACCGTACTGTTCTAAAACTTAAAGAACGCCTCGGTTTTTCTCACTAAGGCCGTCTCAACCAACACCAAAGCAGCTCTGCGTCACAGATTGCTAGAAGTAAAACCTGCAATGCCAACATGGGTCATCCAAAGTGCAAGTTGTCAGTGTGAGTGCTTTTCTTATTGAATTGTTTTCCCCCCAAATAAGAGCTTTTATACTATGCCTAATATGTCTTTGTATGTGTGTGTGTGTGCATTCATCATTAGAACTATGTGTAAGTGTGTGTGTGTTTGGCGAGGCCTTTTCGTACTTGAACAGCGTATGGGCTAATGAAGTAGAAGAGCATGTTAATAAAATGTTTTGAAATACAAGCTACAGGGAGCCCTGATGCTGTTATTTCTTTTTTTTTTTTTGGTCAAGATGTACTCAGTCATTCTCTCAACGATCAACAGCTGAAACGCTTTTTTTTCTCTCCTCCATATAGAATCTAGGCCTCTTTTACTGATGGGTACAATATGGTGCTTTCTCTCCATCACTGGTTTTCGAGAGTTGTGACCGTGACCCTGTGAAATAAAGCAATATCTCCGTGTGACCCTTCGTCACATGTTGCATATCTGAGTCGTGAACAGTTGAACCCGAGAGGAATCATTTTCTCTTCCTTGCACGTTTTCAGTTAAAGATTTTTTTTCTTTTTTTTTTTTTGTAAAGGTCTAAAGAGGTGAAATCATCCAGTATTTTACAAAGAGAAGGGGAAAAAAATCAGAAAATATCATGGCCATGTACAGCCTTCTTATTGATTAGTATATAACCACAACAAGGTTATGTAAGGGAAAACACATTTCTTCATTGAAAGCAGTGAGATTCTATGTTGCTTTTAAATACCGTATTTTTCCACTTTTAGATACAGTTTTCTCATTTTATGTTATCGAGGCCGAGTCAACACATAGATTTACTCTATTGAATGGAAAAAAATATTATTATTAATTATTTATTTAGGGTATATATCCCCTACACGCCACCCCCTGCACCTATGCAAGTGAGCGTAGTGCAATGGTAATGTGAAGAATAACCGCATGGTTTAATGTAATTGTGCCACATACAATACACACGTGTTGTATGTAGAGCTGAGGTGTGTGAGTGGAAATAAGATATGAAACACGACGCTTTGTCTCAGGGCAGAGAGAGAACAGTAGACACAAACTCCCTCTAGGTGTCAGACTTGCCTCACTCTGATCCTCTCAGTTCTTAGATTTTTGATACACACACACACACACACACACACACACACACCCACACACACCCTATCACAGCAGCATTCTTCATCATGTTTTGTGGCTCATGCTGCTGAGTAAGAGACTGCTGCCAGCAAATCCACCACTTTCCATCCATATTGCCCTTTCTCTCGTACTCACTCACTCTCTGACAAATTATAGGTTTGTCCAAAGTTGCTGTACCAAATTGCTTATATACACACTCCAGTCCATCCATCTGTCCATCCCTCCTTCCTCCTCCTCGACTTTCTCTCCATCCACATCCGTCTCCCAGGTGGTGCTGTATAAGAGTGTCAGCCGCGGCCGTATCAGCACTTTATCTGCTACATTATGACTGGATCTATTGGAGGGGGGGGGGGGGGGGCGGCGTGCATGCACGCCCCTCGTGCACGATTACAGGAGAAACGGCGCCCTCGTCGACTTGCCGACACACGCTGACGGGAGACCTGAAAAAGCAGCAGACGGCCGTGGTTTGGTGAGCAGAGGCTTGGTTTGCTTTTCTGCCCCATGTGATTCTTTTTGGAATACTTTTCTGTCCGTGTTTGCACCAACAGACCAGAGTGCACGCCGACCCGGTGCTGTGCCCCGAGGGGGGTTTGTGGAAGGTCTATATGTTGGGGGGGGGGGGAATTGATTGAAAGAAAAGAGACCCCGGTGTGTAATGTTTCAGCAGTTAACCTTAGTTAATGGTAGGTTGATGGATTCAGCTCATTAGCTCCGGCAGATCCTGTTTATCAGCGCTGTGCTGGAGGCTGAGCGTTTCCATTCAGGAGGAGGAGGAGGAGGAGGAGGAAGGGGGGGGGGGCAGCAGTCAAAGTCAAAGTCTGGAACCGCCAAGCATCCCCGGGGAGAGTCCAGGAGCCCCCAATTACCACACATTTAAAGGATTTCTCAATCAAACCACATATAGGAGGGCTAAAGGCTTCAACGGCATTTCAGGATTCTCCTCATGGGAAAGGAGGAAAAAAAAAACCTTTGTCCTCAATGTTCTTGCCCCTAAACCACTCATGCTCATGTCATTCTTTTATTGGCAGCTTGGAGACGAAAAAAGGTGTTTTCTGAGAGCTTGTCTTGGCATGTATTTAAAAAAAAAAAAAAAGTCACATCTCAGGAACTGAAATAAAATTATATCCATAAGTCAGACAATAATTTAACGCTGAGGTCCAGCAGTATGTTCCAGTTCTGGAAGGAAAACGGTTACAAAGATAAAGTGACTTTAAATAGTGTGAGAAACATCAGGGTCATGGGGACAATTTTCTGACACAAAGTAGCATAAAAAATGTTTCAGATAAGGTGGCTGTGATTATATTTGATGCATATTTTTGCACAGAGGGAGCAGCAATTGTCATATCTGCACATTGTTCTGCGTGCACTGGTGAAGAAGTCTTATCTACTACTAGGTAATTTCCTCATAAACCTTTTTCTTTCTTATTCTGATTTAAATGTAATCTCTAAACAGGAAATGTATATTTTTCCAAATCAAACGATGCAGATATAAATGACATTTTTTGGGATAGTGAAATTGTTTTATATAATGACCCCGGGGGAAACTGGCAATATAAACTAGAAAAACAGACCTCCACCAAGCATATTGCGACTCCCACCCGACATTCCAAAAACAAACAAAAAAACGCCCCAAACGACAGCGACTGTTTGAAGGTCCATTTGCTGCAATGTTACCCAAACTACATTGCGGCAACTTCCGGATCATTACCGAAATGTAACCATCTGTTCACGGCACCATGGTCCCAATATTGGCTGAAGATTTGACAAAAATCTGGCCAAAACTTTTAGAAGAATCTTGCAAACCGACAGACAGACGCCAATAAAAACATAACCTGCTTGGTGAAGGTAGTTTTTACCTCAACTTAAAGTACTTACATTACTATAGTATCATGCACTTTTCTGGGTTTTATTCAAAGGATTTATACACCTAACATCATATATCAGCAATTTAAGGTGCACAAATTCAAGAAACCAATACACATTTCAATTGTTGGAATATTTTCATATGACCTCATCTAGCGTCAAAAACCAATACGTCAAAGTAGCTTTTTGAATGATATTTGACTTTATCATGCATTCTGTCAACAACCTAAAGATGTAATATTTATCTAAATAGAACTCATAGATCAAGAGTTCAATTTTTTATGTTCTATAATGCATCAAACGTAAGCTCCTAAGATGAGCTCCTCTAAGATCAGTGATTAGTGCAGAATGAAACATTTACATGTGTATATCTGCATAACAGACATGTATGGATGTGATATAGTCTGCTATGAGTATGTTTTCCTGTTCGCTCCACGTCCACAATACACACACACACACACACATATTCCTGTCTCTCTGGAATTCTACGAGCTGCCAGTTCTTGACAGCAAGATAAATAATAATCCTATGATGGATGCTGCCATGAAGTGAAAGCTCAAAGAAGATTTAATAAAATCCAATAGAATCTAATTGCTGTGTGTGTGTGTGTGTGTGTGTGTGTGTGTGTGTGTGTGTGTGTGTGTGTGTGTGTGTGTGTGTGTGTGTGTGTGTGTGTGTGTGTGTGTGAGGGTGAACAGCGAGCAGGTGAATGTGTGTGTCTGCATGTGTTTGTAATGGAACATCCTTTGTAGATCAAAGTTTGTGATTTTTTGGAACAGATTTTTTTTTTATTCACAGGTTCAGCTAAACCCATCTGTCTGTTTTCTATTGAACACCTGGTGCTTGTGTGTTCGTGTTATTAGTATTTGTAAGAAAAAAAAAAGGAGAATGTCTTTAACAAGTCCATAAGAACAAAATGACCTGGAACTAGAACTGAATCAAGTTGTTCTGATAACATTTGTAAACCCTAGGATGGAATTACACATACTTCAACAGCTATCAAAGTAATTCCCACTTTATTAGCAGAGGAGAACGCATCAGTTGTTCTAACCCCCGATAATTAAACCGTTCATCTAAAGGTGCACTCAGCGATTCTAATCCAATGCATTTTTTTTTTGCCATATTCAGCGAATATCCTCGTGGTTTGCCAGCTGTCTGTTCGCCGCCGCTCACCCCTCAGTGCCGAAGGAGCGCCGAGGGAGCGGAGTACTGTTTGTGTTCAAATACCACCAATCTTTCCCTTTCCAGAATCGCTGACTCCACCTTTTTAACAGAAAATTATAAACCGGAGCTAATTCCGGTCGGGGCGTTCGGGGGGGGGGGGGGGTTGATTACTTTTCTGTATAATCTTTCCATTAAAAACCTATTTTATTTATTTAAAAGGGCTGCGTCACAGAGAGGAAATTGCTTCTCCTGATCTTTGTAAAGCAGGAAAAAAGGTCCCGCTGACAATGTTAATGAGTTGACATTAGTGACCTTTTTTGGGCCTCTGCTATGTTCTCCATAACAGGAAAAAAAAAAGGAAGCTTGCAGGCATAAGGTGATAACATTTAGTCCGAAACCTCAGGTCGAGCCGTGTTTCCCGTTAGCAGGCTGCGCTCTGAAACAAAAAAAACAACGGCGCCAAACAAACTCCTGTAGTCCTCCGCGGGGCCTTTTTAGAATCGCGAAAGCTAAATCTGGACCTATTTAAAATGACAGGACGGCTAACCCTCCTCTCCCCCCCCAGCATCGTGAGTGCTCTCCGGGGCCGATGCATCTTCCGTAACGATGACTGAGTTGATCGTTGACTCTGCCTCCATCAGGAGGGGGCTGTTAGGAGGACGGTGCAGGACAGCTTGTGAATGGACTGTATTGTACAGTTTAGTCGACAAATTCAGCGGCGCTATATAGACAGTGAAGGGAGCGTTTTGACCTGAGTCCAACAGATAAAGTGAGAAAGTCCGGAATGTTTGTTGGGTTTGTTAGTTTTATGATTTTGTATTTCAGACACCAGCTTTCTAAAATCTGGAAATATGTCTCAACAATGCTAAAACATGGCGTTGTGCAACCGTTTGTCCAGATTAAAATGCTCTTGGTAAACCTCTTTACTTCTTCTTCAAGTTAAATGCATGACATTTGTCACCAATGACAAGTCCATTAGAATGTCCAAAGGTCAGAGGTCATTTCTCATACATTTGCCAAATGTCCTTTTAATTATCTTAGCTGAAGAACCATGGACGTTCGGCATGAATGAGCAACTCATTCAGATGCATGACAAACGTCCAGAGGTAAAGGGGCATTTCTCATGCATGTCCTTTAGTTTAGGTAATTGAAAGACTTTCGGCATTAACCCCAACCCATTCTGAGGGACAAAAACCCAGAATTCCATTAACCTAGCCTAACCCTTCGCTATTCTAATCCTAACTCTATTCATGGTTCTATTTTTTCTAAAGATCTTTTTGTATTTCTAGTATTTGTTGGTTTAAATATTTAGACTAAAACATTCATGAACTTGTAAATAGAAATTGACAAAAGGTTTTACAATTCTGTTACAATAAAAAATAAATAATAATTCAAAAGAACTCTATATATTTTAAGTTAACAATGGAATATGCATCAACAGTAACATTTGACACCACAACTAACTTGATTTTTACCAAATCTGATGATAAAAGTAAAAAACACTGAAGGAAAGTGGTTCCTTTTGGGGAAAAAAACTAATTTTATCTAAGCTTGTTGCTCTTAACATTCATACGTCACAAAATCAATCAACCAGTTTCAGATTTATTTCAACCAAAAGAAACCGTCCCCGGATGTAAAAAAGTGTAAATGTATCTGCAGTTGGAAGTATGGGTTGAGAGCAAAAAAAACACACACATATACATATATATATATTGTGTTAATTACAAGCATAGCAATACAGCGACTGTGCATATGTGTGAACTCACTATAATCAGCATTTGAATTAGATCAAATGATAATTGCTATTATTAGCTTAGACCTTTATGCTATTTCTACACTAATAGAGGATTGACTCCTGAGTGCTGTTCAAGTAGAACTGTCTCGAATACAGTACTAATATAAATAAAGAGATATGCAATAAATAGGCTGTTGGGCGCATCTATAAAATATATATATATATATATATATATATATAGCCAGGTGGGTGGCATGTGGCGATGAGAGGACCGATGTACCCACATGTCAGAAAATGAATATGATTGGTTCAACTTAAAGCAGGCGTCTATTAATTATATCCAAGAAAAAGGCCTTTTTCCAAGGCCTGAGATTGTTGATGACGTGACAAGACAAGGACCACAAAAAGGTGAGTCTGTTCCCTCTGTGTTTGTCCACACTTACTGTATAAAGAAAGTACAAAATAAATGATTCAAGAAGGACGACTGACTTCCTTCTTGATCGAGATGAAATACTGCTCTCTAAATGTTTCTGAAGGCACAGTCCGTCATCAAAAGCAACAGTTTATAAAAAAAACTTACTGATTATTATTATATTATAAGCTATTGGTTCCATACCAGACATGAGTACTTATACTTGGGTAAAATTGCCACTGATACCATGACACCGATAACACTTTACGAATCTCCGGCGGAGTCACAAAATCTACAGCTTGCAACACAAGTGACTTAATTAAAAATGTAAAACCACCATGGTGCAAAATATTGTGAGTTTACTAAGAAGAGACGACCAAATTTTGCAGCAGACGTTGGCTTAGCAAAATTGACTGCCCATGACCAATGACTGGCATTACCATTGGTATCTGTATTAGTGAGTATTCAAATGCAAAATTGCTATTGGTGCACCTTTAGTTGCCATCTTTAACATTCTGATTTGCAGCAGGGAAAAGAAAAGCTGTTCCTTCACAACTTTTCGCACCTTTATCCCGATGTAGCGTCCCTCCGTGGGCTGTTCCTGCCGCTGCGAGGTTTTTTGCTTGGCGAGTTCCCCCTTGTGTTCTCTGAGGGTCGAGGAAGCCTCCCGTCTCCTCCTGCGCGGCGGCGGGGAGGGCGGGCGGCTTTGCGATAACCTTGCCCTGTCATTGCGTTCTTAGAACAAATCTGCTCTTATCAGGATCTTGTAGCAGGCAGCAAATGCAATTTCCCGGCCTTCCCTCCCCCCTCCCCACCCCACCCTGGCGGGTGCCTTCCCTCAAATCCTCCGCGGACAATCTGCCCGTGTGATCTGACGTCTTTAAGAGGGACTTGAACTGAGGCGACATTAGCCCGTCTGACAACTAGCTGCGCCTGTGACAAAGCAACAGCCGCGTCCAGCGTGCCCCCCCCCCCCCCCCCCCCCCATACTCGTTCTCTTTCATTTTCACACTGATTGCTTTCTGTCTCTTTCATCCTTTTTTTTTGTTTTCTCTTTTTTAGCGTATTAGCATCGCTCCCGTCGCTTTTCTTTCTGGTGCCACTCGTCCGTCGTCGGGCCACAGATCACAGGAATGCATTAGCAACTCCTCTTGTCCATCATGCCTCTTTCCCCCCTCTTTGCACGCCACTTCTCTATTCTCCCATTCATCCACTTTACACCGGATCGGTGCAGACAGGCCGCTGGAGCGAAGTGTGTGTGTGTGTGTGTGACTCATGTTTCATGGTACAAGCCTGATCCTTCAAATAAACTACCTTTACACTTTATGCCCGGAGCGATGAAGCAAAAAATGGGCCCGGTCATCATTTTTGTTCCTGATTGTACCAATTTATTTATGATTATTCTCCCGCCGCCACAAGCAAGGAGAAAATAGCCGTTCAATTATATCAAACATCCGAGAGCCCTGGAAGCTAATCGCTACACTAAGTTGTGAGGAACCCAAACGGGACTCGTATTGACCCCAAATCCCAAAGTGGGGCAGCCACGAGGAAAAAATCACATCCCGATTAAAATGTAATGTAATAGTGAAACACTGCTTAATGCGGCTTTGGAATAAGATGGCCAATAATGTTTTTTTCTGATTGGTTCATCTGGTCTTTTATCGGCTGATGATCCTTCCTTTGTTTCAACAGGTTGGTTGTGCTAACTGCCTCATCATTGTTATTTTTATCTATCAAACGTAAAAAAAAAAAACAATAGCCAAAGCTCTGAGATGGCATTAAGATTTTATGATATTGTCACTGAAGTTATTACATTTGATCCTATGGGGGAAATTAAAGCTGCAGCGTAAAGGATTTTTACACATAAATGAACTGTGAGTCTGTGAGAGTGGAGCCAAACGAGTTCAATCGATGCTGATTAAGCCCATTGCTGCCAGGTAAATCTCTCTGTGTTTCCCATCTGACAGGTACACAAGAGGTTTTAATCTTGTGTGACATTCCTGTATTGGCACGCCGTGTGTTTTACATCAACCGGCAATGATTAGTTTTCTCGAAGCTGAGGAGTGAAGACGTGCAGCTCAGAGACTTCTGGCCCGGCCTCTGCAAAATTTGAGGGATAAAATAATTGAATCCTGCAATGGGCTCTTTACACATAACTCCTGTCTTTTCTATGTGCAGATTTTGACGTATGCATCTGTAGAACTTTGATATGTGCTTTGTGTTCTGCAGCAGGTCGGCTTTGTTCTGTGATTTAATATGTTTCAGGGAATATCGATTGTTATGCATCCTGATAAATGTATGCAATGCAGGGGTGGCTGTATTGGATATTCTGTGTGTTATAATGTGTTGATTACAATTAAATAATTGCAAAGCTGGGTGCTTTTCTAGTTTTAAGATACTTTACTTTGGTCAAAGTGATGCACAGATGAGACAATGTTTCCTCTCCTCCATCACATTGCTGTCAGAGGAATTATTGCCAAGATAGAAATTAGAGACAAACTTTTTATTGAAGTTAACTTGCCATGAGCAGAACTCATGTCTTTTATCATTGCATTTATAGTGATAAATTTCAGTTGTTTAGCTCATTGTTATTAAAAGCTGTTTGAGGGAAATACATTATTGTTTCAGGTAATTAACGGATATATTACTATTTGCATTATTTCCAAGAATAGGATAAAAAGACTGATGCCACCATCACGCCTGTTTCTTAATAACAGTAAAGCTTGCTGTGCTCTCCCATTAAGAATTCTGAAACTCCTCATGTGCCCAACAAAACTCACCACATTAATATAATCAATAAAGATAAACCAGTGCCAACCTGTCAGTCATGGTCTGACTGGCTCATAACACTTAATCAATTGATAGTAACATGTATATGTGCGTGTGAGACTGCATTTAGGTGTTTTTTTTCGGCCATACACTGATCTGCATTGTGACCTTTGCGGTGACTCACAGTTTTCCCCGTTACGTGTTACTGTATAGGCAGCAGAGATGGAGGTGTTGAAGCCTTGGTTGAAAGTCATATTTTAGAAAAATGTCTGTCCTGCGGTAGTTTGACCTTTGGAGATTTGAGCCAATCAAAATGTAGGACATCATTACCCTCACCTCCCACTTTGTTGATCTGACCCAACTAATTCAGGACAGTAAAGCAAAACACGAGTAGCTAATTATTGGATAGAAACACAAGTTCCAGCCAATAAAAGCGCCAGCAGGGCTGTGAAGTAAACGTGAGCGTACGTTTCAAAGTCATTTTGAACCAGTGTGATGTGTGTGTGTGTGTGTGTGTGTCAGCTGCTGCAAGATTTAAGTGCACCATCACAGAGTGATTGTGTCAGGAGTCAAGACAAGCTGATGATAGTCAAAGGTGACAGAGTGCCAGGGAAGGAGTGTGTGAGGTGTGAGCGTGTGTGTGTGTGTGTGTGTGTGTGAAGCCTGACTCCAGATAGGTGTCAACGCTCTCGCTTGTTCCACGAAAACTCATGAGAGGGAACCGCATTTTTCTATGTTTGTCCTCTGTGAAGCTTTAATTGAGCTGCGAGTCGTCACGCGGGCGGGAAAAAAAAAACCTCCACTGAATTCACTAATTAACTTCCGTGAAAGTGCACGTCAGGGTTGGAGACTGTCACGATAAGTGGCGATCACGGCGTCACGCTTTTGATTGGATTGGTGAGGAACAGAGACGTGGGCCTGACCTTGGCTGGCAGGACATTCTGAATGACTCACATCGGATGACACAATCGACATTAAAGGGGACGTGTCATGTTTGTGTTTTTTTTTTCTCCTTCATTTTTCTTTTGTTATTTTTTAATCGATGAACCTGAACACGACCTCTGTGATCAGGCTGCAGTTTGCATTTAATGGGGGCAATCGGCCCTGCAGAATTCAGCATAAATGGCTGCTGTTAGATATACTTGTATACTGTATGTACTCTGGTTACCACCTGAATAGAAACTAGACTAGGATAAGAGGATACTGGCGGCTGTAGGATTGTTCCCTCTGGCTCTTGTGATTTGTGAAACAGCCTGCATCAGACTGGGGTGTGTTGTAAAATTGAAGAATTCAACATTTTTTTTTAATTTTTAAAAAAGTGGGGGGGGGAAAAAAGGATGAAATCACTTTTCAAACACATTTTAACCCGACAAAGTACTCGGTCTCAATTATTTCTGACCCTCAAAACATTTACTGTAGTCAGGAACAAATCTATTTAAGCCAAACCAAACTTTTCACTGCTACAACTGCCAGTTTCCAAATTTAACAGATACTCTCCTATATTCAGTTGTGCTTTTGCAAAAATGTTTGCACTTGCAAATGTATTTAGTCATTACAGGTAATGAGTGGATAACAGAGGAGCCCCTTGAAGAAGAATTTACAAGTGCCAGATATGCAAGAGCCAGATATCTTGCTTGTTTGTAGGTGACCAAATACTAAATTTACTGAGGAATTTACCAATTACATATATATATATATATATACTAAAATCTATCTATTCTTTCCCCCTCATTCTATCTCTCATAGTTGAAGTGTACCTCTGATGAAAACTACAGGCCTTTCTCATCTTTTTAAATGGAAGAACCTGCACAACCCCACTGATCATCAACCACACATGCAATTTAATGCTCTTTATTTTGGATTTTTTTTTTCCAAAGCAACATGCTTTTCGCAACAGTAAAGACATCCCTCCTGTATTTCTGCTCTTCTGATCCAGCCTGAAGACACAGGTAGACATCAGCAGGACTCATTTATAATGGCCTCTGTCCTCCCGTGTGTCTGCGTGTGGACAGACAGACAGACAGACGAGGGAGGGGTTGGTTCAGAAGACGCACGGCGGCGTCTGTCTGACAGGCGGGGCCCGTCGCCACGAACGGGTCCCGTCACTCTCGGCGAGAGAAAGCGGGCGCCGGTCGAGAGAGAGACGGAGGTGGAGCGGCAGAGTAAAAGTCCAGAGAAGAATGTGTCAAGGCGTGAGCTTTGAAGGCTTAGGGCTGTCAAAATCTTAATCTATCTGTCATTGGGGCGCGTGGACGCTGGGCTTAAAGTTTGGCGGGATGTTGGACTCGTGTCATCTGGACAGCCGGCACTTGTCACCAGCTGACACGTTATTCTCCTACGCAGGACCTTCTCTGTCAGGGGGAGAACGAGTGTTCATTCTTTTGGGGGAAGGTGTAGGCTACAAACAATCAGACAGAAAAAAATATATACTAATGCCAATAATTGAACAATGCAGGAAAAAAATTGAAATATTCCATCAGTGGAAAACAAGTTCAAATGTAAATGATTTTAACCTCTGTTGATGTAAAAATTTTGATTTTTTATTGAATTCTAGTCACCAGAAGACTAACAAATGTTTGTCCAAAAGCCCAAAATCCTGAAAAATCAGACTTCTAATACATATATACATGTATTATATACATATACATATATCAGAAACAAATGTTTTGGCCTGCATCACTTTGCCCATAGAAAGCTGTTTCAGGATATCTTCAGACCCCAAATCTTCGGCAGATCAACAAATAAAAAAAAGCACCTTGGGTTAGCTTTATTAACTGTAACAAAAATCTGACAAAAATTCAAAAATAAAAGTAAATCCTTAATTAAATATTTTTCGACTGGCTGTGTCAATACTGAGGAATAAAGTTACATAAAATCAGCTTATCAGCGTGATTGGGGTGTAATGTCTTTAACTTCTTTGTCTTCATGCTGTCCGCTGCCAACATTTTAAACACAGTAACACACCGGTCTTTCACAGTGAACCAAGCGCTACATACGCTGAGGGTCTGCTACACTTTGTGTCTACACTTCATACTCATACTCTGTGCTGTATGCTCCCTGCGCACACTCACCAATGAGAGCGCTACTGTCCCCTAATGTAGTGGAGGTGCAAATGCACTTTATTCTAGGATAGTATAAACAAAATCTAAATAAAAAAGTGTTTAACTCGAGTGTTACCATTAGTTTTATTGGCTCTGGGTTAGCATTAGCTTCAGGGCTTCAGTGTAGCTTGTATATGCATATAGTTTGTATATTTTTGGGTGTGTATTCTTGTAGCTGTTTCAACCGTTTCCTGACAAACTGAAACTCTCTTGTTTTAAAACGTACTAATTTTTACATTGATATGATAAATATCATAGACTATTTGTCTCATTGATCACCGTATAACATTTGGGAAGATGTTGTTTGCTATTAGGCCGACAACATTGTGCTGACTCTGGAATCATGAGTTATATTTGCATTGTCAGTTTGACGGTTTCACTTGATGAGTGTAACTGGTACAAATCTGATGTGAGAGAGAAAATGAAAGGTATAAATTTTACATCAGCAGTAGAGCGGACAGGCCCTGGTTTATTGTACTGACTTGATGTGTGTGTGTGTGTGTGTGTGTTTGTCTGATAGCCAGGGGGAATACTTGACAGTTTGTGTATGTTTAAGTGCATGTGTGTGTGTGCATGTCTGCAAATGTGTTATTGGCGTGTGTGTGTGTGTGTGTGTGTGTGTGTGTGTGTGTGTGTGTGTGTGTGTGTGTGTGTGTGTGTGTGAGTGATATAGTGCCTGTAGGGGTAAATTAAATCATTTCTCAAGGCCTCTCCAGTCTAGTCTGTGACACAGAGAGATAACGCTGTCCATGCAGCCTCATCTTCACAAAACAGACTATGGATGAACTACGGTAACTGGTTTGGGACAAAAACAATCCAATAATCCAGCGTTCATCTTTTTCTACATTTCTGTCAACCCAAAAACAAAGACATCCTCTGCTGATGGTTAAAATTAAAATGCAGTTTGCTCTTTTTTCCTCGATCATATATTCTCAATAAACAATATTTGATCTACAGTCATGAATGAGGAAAAAAGTTGTTGATATTCCATTGTGCTGTTTGTCTTATTTCTAGTATGAATTTCAACATTTTCAGGCCTTGAATTAACTTAGATAAATTAAACATTGACTTCATATGAATTAATATCACCAACCCACATCAATAGTGGAAAGTACATTTACTTAAATATAATTTGGAGTACATACACTTTACTTGGTGTGCTACTTTATACTTCCTCTGTGCTACACTTCAGAGGAAAATATCGTACATTCTACGGCACTACATTTATTTGACAACTTTAATTACTTTTCAGATGCAGAACTGACACAATGGATAATATAACACGCTTCTGATATACAACACGCTGTTAAAGATTAAAGCAGTGTGTAGTCGGGTCACATTTCAGGTGTCTGAGTTGTTAACAGCTCCACCAAACACTGACTTTTCCCTCTAAACTTGTCACATGGTTTCATTTCGATGAATGTTCATATAAAGTAGTTGAAGCTAGAGCTGCCTCCAGCAGCTACAATAGTATCTTGTAACTATAAAATTTCCTCTAGGGAAGTATTGAAGGGGCTCCAGGGGCTACTGCTGGAGTGTATTCACTAGCTTCTACAGAGATTTCAAAACAAATAATACTAATAAATTAATGCTAATATATACAAGGAGCTCACCTACAGAAAACATTTTATTCCTGTTACTCATTCAGCAACTTATGCCCCTTCAATAGGTTTACTATACGCATTTGACAGTTCAAAATTATATTCTTTTTTCCAGATTTCTCATAGGAAAAATAAATTGTATGAAGTAACATGTGTGTTGAGCTGACCTGCATTCTGTCAGTGTGATTCCTCATATGTGTGTGTGTGGTTCATTGTTTAAACAGGTTAACGAGCCCCAGGTGTAGGATTATAAACCTTAACGAGCTGTGGCCTGAGCCCCAAAGGTTACCATGGCAACTTGAACTTGCCATAGAGGACGGCTGCACTGCAGGTAGAGGCAGACAGAAAAGTGGAAAAAGCAGCATTTTTCTCCCTCTGCGCTGGTCTCCCATTTGAGCTTCAACTGACCAAATGGTAGCTGCTAAAATAACAAAGTAAGTAAGTGCTTTAAGAAAGTTTTGGTGCGATTTGGTGTTTCTACAGAAAATATTCTGAAGACATTGGCAAGTTTAAAACAGAGGTCTGTTCTGCTTCTCTCTGAAAATCTTTGTATTGGAGTCAATGAGGAGCAGGGACAGAAGTTGTCGCACTTAGAGGCTGATTCAGGAAATCTCGCATATATTTTGGGCAAATTGTGAGAATCGGAACAAGTTTTTTTACAAAGTCAAAAGTATATGTAATGTGTTCATATTGTAAAATTGTTGCTGGGAAAATAGTGGAAAGAGATTGGAATTATTGATTTGTATTGTTTACCTGATGTTACGCACTGAAGCATTCCTTCCTATAGGTTCCCATTTTAAACTCGGATTTTCTGCAAAAATGATCGTGGTCATCGATCAGTGATTGATCAAAAACTAAATACCTATAAAAATGTGCAATAATACATTAATACACAAGTATAAATAGGTGAAAGTATGCCTGAGCCGTATGCAGCAGTTGTTAGAGTAAAACTCTTTTGGAAAAAAAAAAACCCAAAAACTTCTGATGATTTGTTAATTTTTTGACCTTGTCCCATTCATGAGAAACCTTGCAGAGTTTTATTCATATTTTTGCAGATAAATGAAATAGCACCATTCCTGATCAAGATACATGTTTTGATATATAATATGCTTGGGTCCTCTCAAAGCTGAAATCCACCTGGAATAGGAATACAAAAAATCCACTGAATAGACTCAGTGCCCTAATAATTATTAATATAAAATAATATATATAGACATATGCAAAATGAGCAAAGAACATGATGTAAGCATCATATTCAAATTGGCACATCCTTGTATGAGTGATTTGTATAAACACAACAATAGAACAGAATTTCTTTGACAAATTACAGGTATTAGGAGTTCAGCCAGTGCTGTGATGATGGATTTTAAGTGATAAATTATGAGTAAAACTCTATGGTGGTCATTATATATGGGATATGAAATAACTTATCATTTTAAAGTGTCTAAATATTATATTATATCTCCCTGTGAAAAAATGAAAACCCCTTATTAGCATTCAGCAGGAGCTGTGCTATCATAAGACAGATGAAATAATTATGAGTGAATGGATTCGCTGATTATTTGGTTGACTGACTAGATGATGAGTGATGAACTATTCCGGATTGCCCCCTTTGTTCAATGCATGAACAGGTTCCCTACGAAAAACAGCAGGCCCAGTACATCTTTTTACTTGAGATGCTGCTGAAGTGTTTAGTAGCATTTAGTGGAGAACCGCAAATCCGAGCGCTGACACGAGCCGTGGTTAGATAGATGGAACCTTGTCTTGCCATAAATCACACTCTTATTAACCCGAGTGAGCCTCGGGGGAGCTGCAACAAAAGGCTTTTTTGCTTGGTGTTTGTGCTTGTTTTTGGCCCCTCGCTCTGCACTCGTGGTCAAATTGAATTCACAGCACACACAGTGTATGTGCATGCATGTGTGTAAATGTATTGATGTTTGCACACACACGCATTTTACAGTACATCTTTATTTTCTCATACAGGATGCTCTGTGCTATTGTTTCCTAATGCGGGAGCAATTCTCCGACTTGTTTTTGTTCCAATATGAAAAAGCGTCTGTCTTCACTGTCAGCTTTTAAAGCACCAGTCTAGAGCAAAATGTCTGAGCCCTCCTGTTGTGTTTCGTTCAAATTGGACCGATTTATCAGAATCAGAATGAGCTTTATTGGCCAATGCACTGTTCGAGGGATTTGACATAGTTCTTTCCTTTTTTTCTCCTACTAACAGGATAGGGCAACAAGACAGTGCTACAGGAAAAAAAGACAATATTGCATACAAAAGATGTGGGAGAGGTGGAGAATTTTTTTTTACTTAATTTGATTTTCATAAGGTCATAATGTTCTATGAATTTGTCCACAAAGAACTTCAGAACACACACACACACACACACACACACACACACACACACACACACACACACACACACACACACACACAATACATTCTGATAATTTTCATTATATTTCGGGTGTTTTATTAAACTTTTGTACTCATGTGCTGCTTCTGGTCTTGTCTGGGAGATTAACTTAAAATTTTGGCCTAATATTCCCAGATTATTCTAAGCAATACACAATTGTCCTTTACAAGCAGGGGAGCGTGTTCATGCTCAGCTATAGAGAAGTAGCTCTGCAGCTGGGTGTAAATTCCACAAGATAGCCACAAAACTTACTCTTTAATTCACACACACACACACACACACACACACACACACACACACACACACACACACACACACACACACACACACAAGCCTTTCTACCTGCCAATATATCACAGCCCCTAGGTGGGAAGATTGATGGCATTAAATTGCTTCTATCCAGGTTTTTTATCAGGATTTACAGGCGCCGCTGTACCAAGAGCTTTCCAGCACCACTCCCTTCCATAAATCATGCTTTTTCACCTTAACGCCACTCTCTCCACACACATACATACATACATACACACCCGAGCACACACAGGGGCCGCACGCATGCACAAGCACCACGGCGAAACATGCGCGCATAACGTACACGCACCTAGACTTTGGGATATGGCGGTAACAAGATGGACGACCTCCTTGCCGTCTGCCGCTGAAAACCAACCTCAAACCCACACACACACACGCACAGGCACAAACACAGCAACGTAGAGGGAGCAACACATGTACATTTTGACTCTGTAATGGAAAATGTCAATCTCTGCCAATGGCGGGCGCTGGAAACGCACTGACTCCTTGCCTTCCACCCATCGCTCTCATTATAGGAAAATGTCACCTCATTTCCCAAGTACATGTTCCCTGATTAATTTCTGAAAAAGGGGGGAATGACAGAGAGACAGAGATGGCGCGACAAGGGGGGGGGCATCCGTCTCGGAGGCTGTTGCCGGCGTTGCTTCCATAAGAACATATGTTTGTGTGGCATAAGAGTCACGGCGTGTGTGTGTCCTTAGGACGCGGCGAGGTGGCTGACCCCGTCCGGGCTGCGGAAGCGCAATCTCTTTGGTGGCGGGAGGTTAAGAAGAGTCGAGTGGGCATCCGTCATTCTCCGGCTCGCCCTAACCAGACGGGATACATGATTCTACTGGGATGTGTCTGGAATACCTACAGTACACAGGAAATGAAAATATATACATTAAGGAGCACATTTCAGTGCACAGTGGTGCACCACTACCCCATTGAAGCTGAACCGTCACCTTTCTATGTCTGAAAGTGAGGAAGTGGAAGCTTGGTGTGAGTTTAGTGCAACGTTGAGCTGTTGACAGGGATGTGCAGGCACTTCGGGCAGCAGGTGCTCACACACTGATAATAACTTCACATTACGCATCTGTTGGGTTGTCTCATTGATCAGCAGGCAGCACAGTGATGGTTGTGAGTGTGCGCACCCACACACACACACACACACACACACACACACAGTTAACAGAGGTTAAAGGAAAGAAATACAATTAATAGGGAATCAATCACACTGTCAAACCGTGCCTCATCAAAACAGATCCTACCTTTTAAAAAAAAAAATAATAATATTTAAGAAAAAAATCAATCCGAACTATTTAAAGGTGACATTTAATTAGGCCTATTTATTTTGTGCACAACAAAGATAAAAAAAAATCCCAATAAAAGGGTTCAACATCAGCACAAAGGGAAAATCAGTTTCCCTTAAAACATAAAAAATAAGTGGTCAAATATGTGCTAGTGTGTTTATGCTGACTAACAATTGTGCTGGAACTTTAGCTCAGAATCAGCTGCTTTTCACAGGGCACTGACACGACGTCTTCTCAGTCATTCGTTCAGCATCAGCACTTTAAACTTAGACTTGAACCTCTACCTCTTATTTTGATTGACAGCTAAATGAGCGAATCAGCAATCTCTAGATATAAACCGAAACAGCTGCAGTGTTTTTCCAAGTTTCATTCCGTTGTTCTGAAATGAGTTGATGTGGAGGCTGAGAGCAAAATGAGCGTCCCCTCCTTAAAAAGACCAGCAGCCGCCACTGTTACAGCTTGACCTCTAACGCCTTCAGTTGATGGGAATCTGCCAAAGCGACGGAAGACTTTAATCCATGAAATGACTATGGTTACCTTTGGCTGTCAAAATCAAGGCAGGGAGACGTGGGTCATGCTGCCATTGGCATGTACGAGATGGGGCAGATTCATGGACTGTCCACACCACTGCGGGCCTTTTTGAAACTGAAGTTTCACAGTTTCAACCTTTCATCCACAGGTAATTGCACTTGTTGGCTCCTGAAATCAGAATCCACTGTAAACCTTTTTTCAGGTTCCAGCAGTCCATGTGGATTGGGAAAACGTCAAAGTTCTTCTTGTTTTTTGGGTATAGGGTTTTTGGGTAAGTTGCATTGCTGCCATCTGCAGGACGTGTACTTTATTATACTACTTTACTATATAATCCAGAAGAAGCTTTACAGAAGTTTTACAGCGACACCTCTTACAAGTCCTTACAATCTCCTGCAACTGTCTGATCAACTCTTGTTTTTGGTGGATGTAATTTCCACAAAAAAATAAAACGTGTACCACGCCCTGTGAGTCCTGTCAACACCTACAGTTTTGACATTGATTAAGGAGGATTTTGCAGCTTCATATGGTCTTAGCTATTTTTTTTATCATACGGGTGGTGTGGACAGGATTTTTTTTTTTTTACCAGGGACCATAAAAGATCGATACCCATGTGGACTTTGCCTTGAATTGAAATGCAGTTGTCAGCCATTACAATATTTAAGCTCTAACATTTAATGCTATACACCAAATTTAACAAATAAGCAAAATATACAATTAGGATCACGAAAAAAAGTGTCTTCCAAAAATGGGACACATCTAGTACACAGGTTTGGGTGTCTGGATGCGTTATATTAGCCAAAGTCACTGCAGAGCTGTTAAAGCTGACTGACCGCTGATCCAACCGTGTTTCTCCATTTTTGACCATTGCACACAGCCCATACATTCAGACCGTGTGCCTTTTAAAATAACTGTCAGCACTCCAGTGAAGTTGTGATGTCACATAGGTGTCCAGTATGGGAACTTTGAGGTGGCTCGTAAAGCTAAGCTGTGTTATAGCCCATTGATCTTCTCAGCTAATTCTTGGCAAGACTGGCAAAACATTTCCCCAAAATGTCTGGAGTTTTCCATTAAAAAGACGCTGCTACCAGTGACTGCAGGTGACAACAAAGGCATTATGGGGAGGAGGAGGAGGGAAGCGAGGGAACAAAAAAAAAAAAAAAGGACAATGGCAGAAAATGAGTTTGAGGCAAACAGGAGCGGCAGCGACAAGTGTTTTACAGCTGCTAAATAATTAGAAGCAGATACAACAGTGACATTCTCCCTCCCCGCCTGTCATAAACTGGATAATGCAAACAAATGACCCTCAAATTGAAAACTGTGGGACAACACTGGCGAGTACCCTGTCTCATCAGAGTTACACACACGCGCGCGCGCACACACACCTCGAGTCCTACTGAAAAGACACGGTTTACAATCCAAATTATATTGTGATGACAGTCCAATTCTTTTCAATTTAAATACTGATTAAATCCCCCTGTTGCTTTTAGCTGTCACCCACCACGTGTCCTGGGTGTGTGTGCGCATGTGTGTGTGTGTGTTTTTGTGTGTAAGGCCGCACCACACAATTGAATATTGAATTACTGTAGCTTCAATCAAAAGTAAAGTTCCAGGTGCTTTGTTTTGAACACCGATATTTCATCAGCTTCTCCAAACAGGAGGCATTGTAAGCAAGACTGAATACCACCTTCATAATCATTACCAGCCTAATGCTGCTCCGCTGATGTTAATGAACATCATTTGGAGCTTCAACTGACCATATCACAGAATAATAAGAAATTTCACGTCCTCCAGAAGTATGTATGGATGTATGAAAGGCGACAGCAATGAATGCCCGCCCTGCTATCGGGTTGTAGATCTTCAGATTGTTCCCCGTTCCGCCGTCCGCGGGATCGCAGATGAAAAATTTAATAAGGAAAAAAATACAAATGAAGATAAATGAACAAAGGATGTAAGATAAACGGGAAAGGCGTTCGTTGCACAGAGAAGTTATAGACTACTAAGTAGTTTCTTTACATAAAATTTCTGGGATATTAGCAGTTATTCTCGATTCCATTCCACAAGAATTGTGAGCATGTGGAGCAACTCGTCCGCTGCCCGGGGGTTCGGTGGTCAGATTCCTGGCTCCGTGTGTCCAAATGTCATTGAACAAGACACCGAACCCCAAATTAGTCCCGACGGCCTTGCATGGCACCGTCGGTGGTGGGCGATTGTGTGTAAATGAGGCAAATTGTGAAAGGCCTCTGTTTGCTGAAGGTGGCGCGGCACATTCCCGGCACACAGTCCATTTCCCATTTCCCATCCAAGCAGCAGATGGCTGGTGTAAAGAGACCCTGTCTCCGAGAAATTACATTCACACACTACTAAAGTACAACCGTTTTGCTGGTTCCATCATATTTTCTCCCAAGCATAATGAGAAATAATGGTAAAAATGTTAATATTGATTTAAAAAGTCTATGGTTCTATAGTTATTTTCCCCCATAACAATAAATATGTGATCTTGCAGTACAGTCCCTGTTCGGATTGTTGAGCCTGCAGGTGCTTTGGTGAAGGGATGTTAATGGTGGAATGGTTTATTCCTAAAAGTCAAAGCCCTTATCTCCGGTCAAAGTGGAATTTAATTGGAGAAAGGCCTCATCACAACCACTCGCCAACTCGTCAAACACTGGCCCATGCTCAAATTCTGCTCAAATTCGGTTCTGAAATTCACTCTCAACATCTTTGACCTGTTTAAAAAAGGAAATGGGCGATCCGAGTCTATGTCCATGTAGAGGTGAGTTCTGATCGGAATCAGCCGAGTGTGTGGCTTTAATTCAGGAAAACTAATCGATTAGTCCTCATTCATACCATCATTTCCTAACCTTAATGAAGCAGTATAAATTAATCTGAGGCTCCAATAGACCAGATCAAGACATTTTATTCACTTCTATAAAGACGTGTAACAATGGGACAATTTGTAAAAATGCATGATTGTTTGAAAGCAGCCAACCCTTTTACTCCCTTAAGAATTAGCCACTCGCACAGCACGTCAAGGCAGGCATTTGAGGTTAAAAAAAAAGGAATCTGGAAGATCTCAAATCATTTTTGGTGGGTTTCGCTCGGGCCCTCAATACGCTTTTCTGTGTTCTGTCATTCCTCTGCAGCCCTCTGCCTTTCATTCTCCTGCTCAGCGGTGCAGGAGGTGTACAGTGAAATTGAAACACTGACAAAAGATGGGGAGATTTCAGATGAGTTTCCTGCATGTGTGTGTGTGTTTGTGTGTGTCAGAGGTGAAGAGTATTCCTTATATCACACCGCTGTCTGACCGATGACTATATATATATTATATATATTGCAATATTGATTTCAACCACTGCCTGGTCCACAATATTGTAGACATGATAGTAGCTCAAATATGGACAAAAAGAAAGCACATGAGCTGTAACCTTAAAGATAAAGCTTACATTATTCTATATTCCCATAAATAGACCCAAAACCTCAGTAGTCTCCTACCTTGTAGCTCTCAGCCCTAAGACCACGCATTTCTACTCAAGATGTAAATCTTTAAAGAAAATGGTTACCAATATATTCGGCTGCAGATTACTGCAACATTCATGTGCTGGTGAGAGAGTTTGTGGGATCCTCTAAAAATAGACGACAGTGTCTGTGTTCATGACGTGAAGGAACATGTCAGCCAGTGCAAACGCGTGGCTCATTGATATGGTTTTAAAGGGTTGGCGATAACAGACACTCTATAGCACAGGAGAATAAGACACTGTATAACAGGCCTCTGACAGGCAATGCAACAATCCATTGTTTTGGTCTTTTGATGGAATATGTTGACAAAAAGACAAATATAGGATAATGTCTTCAAGGCAAGCGAAAACTATTTATATAGCAAAATTCGCTGTAACAGTAACATGATGCATGAAGCCAAGCTCTACAGGAGCAGCCCGGAACCCAAGACGCAGGCTGTGCAAAGCCCCAGAGACGGTTCACAGCGGATAGGAGCACGTTGTAAGATGCTGGATGGGAGAACGTGCACGGAGAGGCGCGACCACCATCCCACGCTGGAACATCTGCGCCCGGTAGAAGTAGCCAGTTCCCAAGAGAAGGTGGGTGAGCGCAGCGTAACCAAGGTGCTGTGGGATATCAACTTGCAGACTGCACTGAAAAAAAAAGTTTTTAGTTCATAAAATTCAATCCAATCCAATAAAAAAAAAAAACGGTAATGAAAAATTGGCATCTATATTGTATAACCTGAGCCAATGGAAAAAAAATTGTCTCAAACTGTATTTTCTAGTAGAGTGTCAATGAAAAAAGTACATTTTCTTGTTTAAGAAATTCGGTAAATGAAAGAATATACTGGATAATGACTTCTGTACTGTTACAAAAGTAACAACTTTTGAAAAATGCAAAGCATGTGAATCACAGAATAACAAAGTGTGTATCCTAGTGATGGGTTACCATGGTAAGTAGCTTTTAAAATTTGACTTAAAATCAATATACTTTTTTTTTTTTCCTTTATTCCTTTGTTACATTGGCTGCATGTTCAGTGCAGGAAGAAACGGAACAACAGAGCTTTGAATTGTAACTAAAGTGTTAGGAAACAGCATGAGGAGGAACCGTGATACAGAGCTTTACACTGTAATGAAAGGTAGCACCTTGATATGTAAGTCTCTTTGCTTTTAAGCTGAGGTTGATCTGACAAACAGAGAGATATCTGAGACACAGACACACACACTCCTTGTTTTACAGACAGACTTAAAGTGTGTATCCTAGTGATGTGTTACTATGGAAGGCAGATTTTAATATTTGACTTAAAATCTATATACTTTTATTTCTATCTATCTATCTATCTATCTATCTATCTATCTATCTATCTATCTATCTATCTATCTATCTATCTATCTATCTATCTATCTATCTATCTATCTATCTATCTATCTATCTATCTATCTATCTATCTATCTATCTATCTATCTATCTATCTATCTATCTATCTATCTATCTATCTATCTATCTATCTAAAATGTCTACTTCATGTGAAAGGTGCCTTATATTATGATGCACTACATTTACTTACTAATCTAAAAAAGAATCTTAAATTAGCTTTACATTGATAACCGTAAAACTAAATAATTTTAAGCATTTGGTGATTTAAAATTAAAGAATATACTGGATAATGACCTTTTTTTCTTTTGATAGTTTAAGATCATTTTGCATATAAAACTTCTGTACTGTTACTAAAGTAACAACTTTTGAAAAATGCAAAGCATGTGAATCACAGAATAACAAAGTGTGTATCCTAGTGATGGGTTACCATGGTAAGTAGCTTTTAAAACTTGACTTAAAATCAATATACTTTTTTTTTTTCCTTTATTCCTTTGTTACATTGGCTGCATGTTCAGTGCAGGAAGAAACAGAACAACAGAGCTTTGAATTGTAACTAAAGTGTTAGGAAACAGCATGAGGAGGAACCGTGATACAGAGCTTTACACTGTAATAAAAGTGCTGCTGCAAAGTAGCACCTTGATATGTAAGTCTCTTTGCTTTTAAGCTGAGGTTGATCTGACAAACAGAGAGATATCTGAGACACAGACACACACTCTCCTTGTTTTATAGACAGACTTAAAGTGTGTATCCTAGTGATGTGCTACTATGGAAGGCAGATTTTAATATTTGACTTAAAATCTATATACTTTTATTTCTATCTATCTATCTATCTATCTATCTATCTATCTATCTATCTATCTATCTATCTATCTATCTATCTATCTATCTATCTATCTATCTATCTATCTATCTATCTATCTATCTATCTATCTATCTATCTATCTATCTATCTATCTATTTAAAATTTCTACTTCATGTGAAAGGTGCCTTATATTATGATGCACTACATTTACTTACTAATCTAAAAAAGAATCTTAAATTAGCTTTACATTGATAACCGTAAAACTAAATAATTTTAAGCATTTGGTGATTTAAAATTAAAGAATATACTGGATAATGACCTTTTTTTCTTTTGATAGTTTAAGATCATTTTGCATATAAAACTTCTGTACTGTTACTAAAGTAACAACTTTTGAAAAATGCAAAGCATGTGAATCACAGAATAACAAAGTGTGTATCCTAGTGATGGGTTACCATGGTAAGTAGCTTTTAAAATTTGACTTAAAATCAATATACTTTTTTTTTTTCCTTTATTCCTTTGTTACATTGGTTGCATGTTCAGTGCAGGAAGAAACAGAACAACAGAGCTTTGAATTGTAACTAAAGTGTTAGGAAACAGCATGAGGAGGAACCGTGATACAGAGCTTTACACTGTAATAAAAGTGCTGCTGCAAAGTAGCACCTTGATATGTAAGTCTCTTTGCTTTTAAGCTGAGGTTGATCTGACAAACAGAGAGATATCTGAGACACAGACACACACTCTCCTTGTTTTATAGACAGACTTAAAGTGTGTATCCTAGTGATGTGCTACTATGGAAGGCAGATTTTAATATTTGACTTAAAATCTATATACTTTTATTTCTATCTATCTATCTATCTATCTATCTATCTATCTATCTATCTATCTATCTATCTATCTATCTATCTATCTATCTATCTATCTATCTATCTATCTATCTATCTATCTATCTATCTATCTATCTATCTATTTAAAATTTCTACTTCATGTGAAAGGTGCCTTATATTATGATGCACTACATTTACTTACTAATCTAAAAAAGAATCTTAAATTAGCTTTACATTGATAACCGTAAAACTAAATAATTTTAAGCATTTGGTGATTTAAAATTAAAGAATATACTGGATAATGACCTTTTTTTCTTTTGATAGTTTAAGATCATTTTGCATATAAAACTTCTGTACTGTTACTAAAGTAACAACTTTTGAAAAATGCAAAGCATGTGAATCACAGAATAACAAATTGTGTATCCTAGTGATGGGTTACCATGGTAAGTAGCTTTTAAAATTTGACTTAAAATCAATATACTTTTTTTTCCCTTTATTCCTTTGTTACATTGGCTGCATGTTCAGTGCAGGAAGAAACAGAACAACAGAGCTTTGAATTGTAACTAAAGTGTTAGGAAACAGCATGAGGAGGAACCGTGATACAGAGCTTTACACTGTAATAAAAGTGCTGCTGCAAAGTAGCACCTTGATATGTAAGTCTCTTTGCTTTTAAGCTGAGGTTGATCTGACAAACAGAGAGATATCTGAGACACAGACACACACTCTCCTTGTTTTATAGACAGACTTAAAGTGTGTATCCTAGTGATGTGCTACTATGGAAGGCAGATTTTAATATTTGACTTAAAATCTATATACTTTTATTTCTATCTATCTATCTATCTATCTATCTATCTATCTATCTATCTATCTATCTATCTATCTATCTATCTATCTATCTATCTATCTATCTATCTATCTATCTATCTATCTATCTATCTATCTATCTATCTATCTATCTATCTTCTTTTTAAAATTTCTACTTCATGTGAAAGGTGCCTTATATTATGATGCACTACATTTACTTACTAATCTAAAAAAGAATCTTAAATTAGCTTTACATTGATAACCGTAAAACTAAATAATTTTAAGCATTTGGTGATTTAAAATTAAAGAATATACTGGATAATGACCTTTTTTTCTTTTGATAGTTTAAGATCATTTTGCATATAAAACTTCTGTACTGTTACAAAAGTAACAACTTTTGAAAAATGCAAAGCATGTGAATCACAGAATGACAAAGTGTGTATCCTAGTGATGGGTTACCATGGTAAGTAGCTTTTAAAATTTGACTTAAAATCAACATACATTTATTTCTATCTATCTATCTATCTATCTATCTATCTATCTATCTATCTATCTATCTATCTATCTATCTATCTATCTATCTATCTATCTATCTATCTATCTATCTATCTATCTATCTATCTATCTATCTATCTATCTATCTATCTTCTTTTTAAAATTTCTACTTCATGTGAAAGGTGCCTTTTATTATGAGTTATCATGGTAAGTAGCTTTTAAAATTTGACTTCAAATCAATATACTTTTTTTTTTTCCTTTAATCCTTTGTTACATTGGCTGCATGTGCAACAGAGCTTTGAATTGTAACTAAAGTGTTAGGAAACAGCATGAGGAGGAACCGTGATACAGAGCTTTACACTGTAATGAAAGGTAGCACCTTGATATGTAAGTCTCTTTGCTTTTAAGCTGAGGTTGATCTGACAAACAGAGAGATATCTGAGACACAGACACACACACTCCTTGTTTTATAGACAAACTTATAGGGATATTTTGTCTTTTGGTGTGAACAACAGACCTGAATATTTCATCCCTGACTAACACCTCACTCCATGTTTCCTGAATACCTTAATATCTCAATATAGGTTTTTACTGAATTATACTCTCTTTTTTCTTTTCTTTTTTTTTCTTTTACCTTTAATACATACTTATGGAACCAAACATTCATCTCCTATTTGCACTTCTGCACAGTCTGAATAGAGCTGCTCTGCTCTTCAGAGACATTTAAATTGGCAAGTTCAGTGCTTAATGGAAACATTGAGACAGTCAGGAGATACCGTGTAATATACTGTGTGTGTGTGTGTCTGTATATGTGTGTGTATATGTGTCGTGCCTATTGAGAAGTCAAGGGCTCTTTGTCGGCCAGGAAAAAAGTTAAATGTCACCTTCCCGTCGGGGTTGCCGTGCTCAGACTGAAGAGGGAGGGCTGACGGTGTAACTGTATGTAAGGGTTGAAAAGGTAAGTCTGTTCTCTTTGTCTCTTTTTATCTTTGATTCGTTGTCGCTCCCGTATGTCACCAACCCCTCTTAGTCGCTCTGACCTTGTTGTAAATTCACATCTTCCAAACTAATGTGGCTCGCCTCCTCCGAAACCATTAAACTCTGCCTCAAACCTTCCGGGGATTGTATAAATGTTTACAAGTCTGAGGCGGATCCGCTGCCGGTCACACAGCGTCACCCAGACGAGGGTTTAAATGGCTGAACATATTCTGATATATTCTAATAATTATAATAATTCTGGTCCATCTGTGGAGTCTCATCTGAAGATAAAACAATCCGCCCACAAAACTAACAAAAAAACGCCAGCGACGCTTTCTGAATAAATAATGTTCACTGGGTAAAGAAATATTCATCCTGATAGTACACAGAGTCTGAGGGGGGAAAGATTCATATCGAAGTGGGCCCAAAAAATCATATGTGTGAATTAAAATGGGAATAGTCACGAAAATGCATGGCAGAAAATCTGAATCAAAAGTTTACATTCAAGAGATATTTCATTTATTAATTCATTTATTCATTAATTTTCAATTAAAATACATACAAAGGGATTAGTATTTATTATAGACAATATCCCAAATAATAATGCCACATTATAAATCCAGGAAATTATTTGGAAATGGCTTGAAAAAAGTGCTGATGAACCTTTAAGAACAGATTGTTTTTTCCTCATATTCCTTTCCTAACAGTAAGGAAGCTGCAACTGTTCGCAGACATATTTGACATATTTGGTATAGACAGTGTAAGAGACTACATCAGGTCACACACACACACACACACACACACACACACACACACACACACACACACACACACACACACACACACACACCTACCTGAAAATGCCTCCTGTAGTTTTTTTGTTTTGTTTTGTTTTTTTTACACAACATATTTCCCGCATCATCTCTGTGTCACACATTTGCAAAACATATTTCTCTTAAGCCGTGACATTTGAGCTCCATGGCAACATGTTGTCATAGCGAACTGCATCACTCATGTCACTCCGTCCCACTCAGTTCCCATCTGCAGCTGCAGAACATAAACATATTAGTATTTTTTTTTTTTAATATATATATTTGATCGGATTGCTGTAATAATCACGAGTTTTCACCAGCTGAGCTACCTGATAATTTCCCTACAAGCCTTTAACGGGGAAACCATCAGTATCAACAGGAACGCTGATGCTGGGCTCGTATCACCCACACCTTCACATGCTATTTACGTCTCACTCCCTGTCAGGAGTATGGTGCACTTACCAAGCAGAAAGCAATTACAAAGTGTGCAGATCATTTCATTTACACTTACTCCACACACACACACACACACACACACACAAACACGCACACACACACACACAAACACGCACACACACACACATACACACACACAGGCCAGATTGTTTCAGTGGTGTTGATTTGTTTTTTCTTATTTTAGATTTCAACTTCCTCCTTCTCTGATCCAAATCTAATTTCCTGACACTTAGCCCACTGGGAGCTCCATGTACAAATGTCCATTTGTGTGTGTTTGTGTGTGTGTGTGCGCATGCGTGTGTGCTTGTGTGTGTGTTTGTTTGACCCCAGCGATGCACGGCGCACAGATGGTTTTCTTCCAGACATATTGACGGACCGATGAGATGTTGAAAGCAGAGACACCCGAGATTCGCCAAACTCATAGAAAGTTCAAATGATCTCACACGACTGATAAAAGAGAGAAAAGCTCTCGCTGTTTGACGAGAATCTACTAAATCAAAGCCTTTAATTAAGGAATACACTGATATAAAACACCCCATTGTTGTCTGGCTGTCTCCTCCATGCACTCAGGGTTTACAGTTTAGGACGCCTCTCCTTTTGAGAACGTGGAAGGTCAAGTCAGCCTTTGTTGTGGGGCTTCAAAAGGAAAATTATTTAAAAAAAAAAAAGGCAGAAAGCAGACAGGTGGGCCAGAGGATGCAGACCCAAGCGGCTCGGAGGGAGCACATGTTCTTTCTTCATGCAGATCGCTCAGCTTTGTCTCACTGCCAGAGGAGTTTCTTATCAAGGCCGTCGATAAATACTGTTTCATCCCTGCAACTCACACACCGAGTAACAAAATATGGCAAACCAGACTTTTATATTTGCTCCAATGTGGGCCCACTTTTATATTTGTCACATTTCCTAACTTCAATTCTGTTAGTTTTAGTTTGTTCCTTTCCTCAATGTGTAATTATGACGCCCGCAACACACTGATAAAAAAAAAAAATAGGAAACTCAAACATCTGGAGTATATCACTGACTTTACAGAAAAATGCCGCAATTTTGCAAAAAGTACAACTTTCTCCTTAAAGCAGCCACTCGAGCTGTTGCGCTGCACCTCTGGTGCGAGCGCCGGCGGATCGACGGCGGGTCTTTTGTGGCATTATGCTCCACATTTCTCTCTGATCTCCGAGATGAAGCGCCCTGCAGAAAACGGCAGAAGACATTCCTCTGGAGGGATTATTCTCTTCCATACATCATCATTTTGTCCTGCCGGGGCTTTTCCTTCGCTCCGCTCTTCAATTCCAATTGGACCTGAGACACCGGCATGAATCTTTCCTCGGAGCATCAGTGTAAAATATTATCATTTTGACACGACTATCCTTTACGAATGTGCGTCAGCGCGCGTGGGTGTTTGAGTTGTGTAATTTGCTTGCACTGTTACTGAATTATCAAAGGCAGACTATAGGGCCGCGCTGTGACGCGTCTTGCACGCGGGCGTAGACGTAAAAATGCGCGAGTCCAAAAAAACAAAGACAAAGATAGGGAGAAACAAAGAGCTGTCATGTCAGCTTTGTGCCGCCTCAGTTAAGGCGGCTGTCATCTCTTATCCCTGCTTTGTGTGTCTGTCACCGATGACACTTTTATTCGTTCAATGGCGGAATCCAAAAAAAAAGACTTGTATAAGAGTTTTATGGTCTTCTACTCCCTATGGTCAGAATATAAGACCCAATAATTGTCCAGTATGATCAACATATGATGCATTAGATCACATGCATCATATCTTTGATCTAATGATCCAATTAAATCCAACAATTAGCTAACTAAAGGCGTCATAAGTTTGGGCATTCCTAATCCTCCCTGGATGTGGACCCTCTGATCAGTGTGCTGGTGGTCATTTAGGACATTTTTTTTTTTTTTTGCTGCTCCGTTAATACGATTTTAAGACATAGTGGCTGTGATGTGTTCCCTGTGGGCTGTGATTGACGTTTGGCTCCACGGCCGCTCGGCTCACACTGAGTCAGGCTATAAGCGGCTTTGGATTCTTCCCCAGATGCTGTCACACAACATTTCCCGAAGTTTAATGTTCAATCTTCATTAGGATGCACTGTTGTTTTTTCTCACTGCATCGTCGTCTTTCAGACCACTCTTAGGTGTTTATTTTATTCCACTTTGTCTGTTTTTTTTTAACATTGAAGCAGAAATCTTCACTTCAGCAGCACTTGCATACTACAAACTATCCATTTCTATTCCACGGAATATTCTTAAGGGTTTTATACCATTCATAGGCTCATTTATAGAAGATTTTATATCTAAAAACATGGTGGAACCAGATTATTGCTTTCGGGCTGTTGACAGGGCAGCTGTAGAGCGATAAATAGACATATCCATAATCCTCTGTAAAAAAAATATTTCACATCATATTTCAACACAACGATAGTAAAAATGAAAGGAATTCAGAACCTAGCATTATCAATGTGGACATTTCTGGTCTGGAAATGCATTTTATTTTATTTCAATGTTTATTTGACATGGACCATGCTGCCTCAGAAAGGGGAAATATGATGCACATAAGAGGTCTGTCTTCAGCGCAATGACACAGATACAGTGAATAATGCAAATTATTATTTTTACTTGCATATTTAAACAAACAATTTCAGAAAACTCGTAATACAAAATTGTCCTAATGTAATACATCAATCAAGGAAGTGTCAGGGTGATCGTGAATCTATTAGTCACAACTATGACTCTGTAATTTTGTAGTTTTTGGGTCATGTTTAAACAAAACTATGATGATTAATTAACTTCAACCAAAGTGCCTTTGACGCCTGAATCTAAACCGCAGAAATTAAATGCTGTGTCCACAATCCATAAATGTCACACTGTAAAAAGTTACCATCAACTTTACAGTAATTAACTGGCAGCAATTATCCAGAAGGCTACTGCAATCATTTCTTACAGTAGGAGTATTACAGTAGCATTTTCCTGTAAAATGATGAAATTAAATTTTTTTTTTTAATTTCCCTAATAATAAATATACAACATGAGAGGCGCCTACAGAAGTGTCAGAATTAATTGATGTTGCTGTTAAAGAGCAAATACAGTTAGAATATTGCAAAAGTAAATATACATAAAAAATCTAACATTACTACAGAAACAGAAATACATTATATAAAACTTAAAATGATACCATCCATCCATCCATCCATTTTCTATCCCGCTTATTCCCTTTCGGGGTCGCAGGGGTCTGCTGGAGCCTATCCCAGCGCATTTTATGGCGAGAGGCAGGGATACACCCCAGATGGTCGCCAGCCAATCGTGGGGCACACACACCATTCACACACACACTCACACCTATGGGCAATTTAGATTTGCCAATTAACCTGAGCATGTTTTGTATTGTGGGAGGAAGCCGGAGTACCCGGTGAAAACCCACGCAGACACGGGGAGAACATGCAAACTCCACACAGAAAGGTCCCAGACCCAGGCCCCAAGGCGGTCTTGAACCTGCGACCTTCTTGCTGTGAGGCAGCAGTGCTACCCACTGCTCCACCGTGTCGCCCTAAAATGATACCAAAGAGACCCAAATAAAAAAAAACAAAGAAAGAAAATAAACTTATAATAAGCTTAAATATCTGCAAGGCAAAGTTCAAAGATTAGATAAGAGTTCAAAGATAAGTTATTCATCCATAGAATCATAGAAATCAATCAATACGGAACATGAAGAATATATTCTGTAAGATGTTCAAAAAGAAGATTATGTATGACCCAATTAAATAATCACACATACAGCTCAAATCTAAATTAAATATCAAAACAGTGGTTAGTTGCAGCCCTACTGCTGATATTATATTGAACCATTTTCTCATTGTACTGATGATGTGGATACCGATGCTGCTGCAACAGTAACATTGTGTTTTACTACAGATATAAATACTTCAGTTCATGCTAGAGCTCATGTGATATATGGATAGAACTGTTTACAGTATTAGGTGATTATTGAATACAGCCGCTCTCTGACCCCCGTGATCTATTATAAAGTATCATATTATTAATATGTTTAACACGGCAAATAACATATTAGAAACTTTTTTCCACGTTCTAAAATCCAGGAGCGATTGCATTCCCCGTGGCAGCGTAATTATGTTTCTAGGAGACAGAGTTGTTCAAGGAAACCAACTGTTGGTAGGAGACAGAACATTTTTAGTATTTGAACAAATGACCGGAGCTCGTCTCGTCTGTCTGGCGAGAAGGAGCGACATGGCCGCACACGGCCGCCCGCCGCGCCGGTCCATTTAAAATCTATCTTCCACCCCGCACACACACACACACACACACACACACACACACACACACACACACTCCCGCCCCCGCTTCCTCTCTTTGCTCTTCCTTCATAATAGGATTCGAGGATCCGGAGACATGTCCGACTCAATTCGGACAATGGGGGACTCTCGACACCCACCAGGAAAAAATAGGGACTCCAGTAGCAAATAGGAATTTCCGACTCACTGTCGTGTGTGTGTGTCCGTGTATTGTGTGTGTGTGTGTGTGTGTGTGTGCGGACATACGATTGAGGAATCACAGTGCCCCAGTAGCCTATGCTATCATCACGGGTGACTGCCCGATATGACAAATGTGAGGAGACAGGCTATAATGAGAAACATAGTTGGAAGAGAGGAAACGATGGACGACCGGATGTGTGTGTGTGTGCGCGCGCGTGTGTGTGTGAAAGTAAGTTAGAATACAAGAAAGGAAAAGAAAAAAGAAGTGACATGAGGAGAAAGTCCCTTAGAAATAGCGGCAACAAGCCTTTCCTAATGACTTTTTGTTTCCCCTCATCTTCTCCTCCGTGTACTCACATCAACTCTGTAACTCGCCAGAACTAATGTCTAGATGACTCAGAGAGAGGGTGAGGAGTATTTCTGGACCCCCCCCACCGTCCCCCCCACCCCCCCAAGACTTCCAATTATGAGCCCATTTGGTCATGGATATTTGAGGAGCGAGAGAAAAAGGGTGAGAGGGAGAGAGATTTGAATATTTGGATATTCCCCCCCCCTTCCGTCTCCACCGCCGCTCGCCGGGATCACTCCTCTCCCCATCATCGCTCGCCGCCGATCAATTTCCCATCCCCATAACCTTGGAAACGGTTTAGGGTCACGTTGAATCAATGAGCTCTCTCCCTCATGGAAAACGGAATAATTATCCAAACTCTATGAATCGGAGAGATTGGGGTTAGCGTATGATTTATTCATGCGTTTGTTATTTTATTGAGGCGGCGCTGCATTAATAGAGCCGTAACAAACGAGATGGATGCTGACGGCTTTAAAATAAAGAGAGAGGGAGAGACAGACAGGGGAGATGAAAGGGAAAAGGAGAGGCCGGCTGTCAGGATTGATTGAGTCAAATGGACTGATGTACAGTTTTTGTTCTCTCTCTGTGCTGCAGACGTACACCATGAGTCATCCAAGCCACTCATTTATTGCAACTTTTTTTTCTCCACTTAGAAAGTAAGACTGAGGGGGCAATGCAGAAGTCCCTCTAATGCAGTGCTTCTCAATTATTTTCTGTCGCGCCCCCCCCTATGGAAGAAGAAAATATCTTGCACCCCCCCCACGCGACTATAAATAGTATCATTTGTCTATGAGATTACACTGTATCCTTATTAACGTATAGGAGAATAAAAAGAGAAAGAATTATGGACCAACTTATAACAAAGAATAGCTTTATAAACTAACAGAAAAGAAATAAATCGCATCTGATTTAAGAAAAAATAACAATAAACATTTTTTGACTGACCATGACAAACCATATGATACTGAAAAATAAAATAACATAAAATTGGCTTTATCCGCCTGATTGGGGTGTAATATCTTTAAGTGATGCATTAATTGGTTTGCCTTCATGCTTTCCTCCATTTTAGACATAGTAACACACCAGTCTTTCACAATGAACCAAGCGCTACATATGTTTTTAAATACTCATCGCTGTTAAATATGTTTTCATGTTGTCACTTGAGGGTCTGCTACACTTCGTGTCTACACTTCATACTCATACTCTGTGCTGTATGCTCCCTGTGCACACTCTACCAATGAGAGCGCTACTGTCCCCTAAGGAGTGGAGGTGCAATTGCACTTTATTCTAGGACCCTAAATAAAAAAAAAATAAATAAAGCATGCTCCCTGAGGCCCCATTAATGGACTATTTGAGAACCACTGCTCTAATGAATAGAAGGGGGCGATTCCATTGGTTGGTTTTTATGCAAGTATGAGAAAATTACCCAACTTCGTCCGTTGATTTATCACCACTTTCCTAATTAGTTTTAAATCTTCCTCACCTTTTATTCAGCAAACTCTGTCTCCATTTAGATTAAACGGTGATCTCGACTTGCTACAACCCCTCGATAAAGACGCAGTAAATTTAGTGCATGTTTAGTCAGTGGTGTGCACAGTGGAGTTTTGACGGGTGGGGGTTGAATGTAAAAAAAGGGCACCTATGTTGTATTTTATGTCTATTATATGTGACTAATAGTCAATAACATTTCTCGTGTTCTGCTGCATTTTAACACCATGTCAGTGGCAGATGATCCAACCTGGCTCCAGGAGATGCAGTTTTGAGTCAAAATATATGGAGCAAAAAAAATGGTCCATCCATCCATCCATTCATCCATCCATCCATCCATCCATCCATCCATCCATCCATTCAACATTAGTGTTGGGATTTCCTGAGGTTTGTGAACACATCTTGAAGTTTCTTATGAAATGTGTTGTTTTGGCATATGTTAACATCAAGGATAAAGGAGCAGCTAAATTGAGTACTTACTTTCACAACGTTGGAGCACAATGGTGCTCCAATGGTAATGAAACCGGTGGGATGTAATCAGCGTTGATTTACTGTATATAAAGAGGCCATGAGAATCCTTTAACAGGGAATCAAAACTACTGAACTACTACTGAGAGGCGACACAAGGGAAAACCTGAATTTTGCTTTGTAAGACTCTGTTTTACGTCACTTAAGATCCTCTCTGTGCTTTTCCTCTTCCTCCCACAGGTCAGATTTATTTGCTCGTGTTTCTTTGTGCTGCTCGGCTTCTTCTGACATCCGCGGCGATCCATGGATCCGTGTTCACTGTCCAATAAGTACAAACCGGGAGAAGCCTGGCTGTTGGGTTTCGTCCTGGGGGAGACCATGGATGATCACACCGATGACTAACACTGACCTGTATTGATCACAGAGAGAAGACCTTTCAACACGCTCTCGCAGAGCAGCGCCTTATGTGTCTGTGTATGACTATGTGTGTGTGTCTGCCGCAGAGAAGCCGTCTGCTAGACAGTATTATGGTCTGGACGCCCTGTTGACAGCTCTTCAGGACGTCTTCTCTCTGTGCATCACCAGCTCTCATCAAACTCAGCCGATGGAGCAGAAACGCGAGGACGTGTGTTGGACTCCAGCAGCTTTGGTTTCTTTCCACCAAACAGGCATATAATATTGACTTACTCACATAACCATTTAAAAAAAGGAGTTATTGGAACAATGATCATATTAAAATCAACTCCTGCAGACAGCTGGCGATGCAAATATAAAATATATATATATATTATTCAGCCATATCAGCCACTATTTTAGTGTTGATGAACATACCAATTATATGAATGAAGAGAATAATTATGGATTATGCTCTAGGAAACTTTTGGTGCATTAAAATAATTAGTATTTAGTTGACCTACCTAAACCACCACTAAAACAATGAGATTGCAATTTTCTAAGTGTGTTTTAGACGTAAAGTGAGTAAATGCAGATTTCAACCAGCTCAGCACCCTGAAAAAAAAAAACACTAAAAAACTATTATGATTTAATTGTGTACCAATTAAATGACACTTGTGAATTTATACCCCACTAGGTGTTTTACACATGACCTTTAAAACAAGTCAGGCATCCAAAATAAACACTTCCTTGCTTGCATTTAGATTATTGTGGTTCTTTATCAGTTATACACACATCCAAAAATGGTGTTTAAATATCACACATAAAAATTATAAATGCTAAATAGAGGGATATTAACTTCAGTGTCACCACTTTTTTCTGTGTATTTTCAAATACAAATAAAATATTAACAGTATAGGAACTTGTCCATTTTGGTAAATGAATATCTTGATATTTAATTTTGCAGATGCATTTTTATTGAGTCTATAAAAGAAGGTAAACAGGCAGACAATTATTTGGTGATTGGTGTTTTATACCCAAAGGCTTATTTATATTCATCAGGAAAATGTTTTTCACAGCTTCGACCTGCAGGAGGAGGTGGTGGCGTTATTGGTCTCAAAGGTACTTTTAACTCCTAAATGCCACTGTAATACATACGATAATGTGTACATTATGATCTAAGACGCACAAACACAAACGTGCACACACACACACACAGAAATACGCACGTACACACACATACACACACACACACACACACACACACACACTGCTTTACAGGCTGCAGGGACCATAATAATGCATCATAAGAGCAAAAGGAATATTCCCTGAAGCGAACTGAAATGAAAGCCATTGTAGCCCACACTAAATCATCTGTTGGCTCTGGTACTTTGCGAGACTGAAGAAAAGGAGGGTGCACAGAGAGAGAAAGTGGGCATGATTGTTCTATTGTTGGCGAATCGCTCCCTTCTAAATGGAAAGCGGTCTGTTCCGATCTCACAAATTCACATATTCAAAAAAACATTTCATCTCACATTTAGGAGGATTCCTTAATAGCACTAAACATTGGGAGCTGCGAGTTTCCTCCTACAACCTGTTCACAAAGACCAACTTTTATTATAGATTGTGTTTTTTTTTCCAATATTTGCCTCATTTTAATGATTCACAGTGGTGAAACAAACACAATCATTGTATCATCTATTTATATCTAATCACATCTGCCTTATTTATATAAGTATAGGTTGTATTTCCATTGATATTTTAACAGTGCATTCAACCTGATGTGTGTACAAATATGCATAAAAAACAAACCCATCATCAATTGTGTAATAAATAAAAAAAATGACAGAATTGTCTCTTGATTTTTGTCTTACATAAATGTGAACTTTTATTTATCATATCTTTAAGAAAAAAGGTAATTTTATGTTCAAATACACAGTTCATAATCCATTTGAATGACACTGAAGAAATACTAAGAGATATCATTTAAAGAGTGTAATAATGATGATGCAGCAGTGAAGAGTAAAGTTATTAAAGTATCTCAGTTTGGCTAAAAAATGACTGAGGAAATTATGCTGAGGTAAAAAACATATTATAATACAGTGATATGACTACTTTTACTACTGCTATTAATACTATTCTAATAGTACTGCTGATAATAATGATTATAGTAATAGTAATAATATTGATGATGATACTAGCAACATTCACAATCTTTTTCATGCCTCATAAAAATACACAGATAAAATGGATGAATTCTGTTCTGTTCAGGGTCAACAGTTCATCATTGTTCATCCTAACAATGCATTGAAATAACTACTTGAAGCATGGGGTTCAGGTTCAGATTCATTGTGTTTTTCCACATCCCACATCTGCTGTCCCTCTTCCTCATCATCTTCCTCTCCCTCGTTCCTTCCCTCTTCCTGTTGCTCTACAAACCTCTGCCCCATACAACTGAAGACAGCCGGAAAAAACCTGCGTGCGTGAGCACTTTTAGACACTTTCAACATTTTCCATAATGAATGTTTGCCTCATTCTGTGGCGGCATAGGAAGGCATGTATGAAATATTATACCTCTGAAATGAACCCTCTTATTTATGCATTTTTTTGGGCATTCTTCATTGTTTGTTTCATAAAAGAAATGCAACCGAGTATGTGTGCGTGCACGGCTGAATACGCTGAACAAATGTCCGCTGAAAGGTATGCAGCATCCTTTGATTTGGGCTGTGTTAATCCATACGACATCGCGGATCTCAGTTCGGAGGCGCATGTCATTTCCAAGGAGGAGAAACGGCTGTAACCTTCAGATGATGAAGAGATCCGGGTTATTGGTTGTGCGAGGCAGGAGGGAACAGGGGAGTGAGGCGGAGAAAGGATGAGAAGGTATGCGATGAAAGAAAAAGGTGCACGGAGGAAACTAGAAAGTAACATCAGGCCATTAGATTCATTGTCTCTGAGAGGAAGGAGGAGAGATGAAGGGAGAGGCCGATTTAAAGTGACAGAAGCAATGGGTGAGTTCTCTGGGAAAAAGCTCCTATATGGTCATGGGAACAACCCTCCAGCCGGTGCATGTGTGTGTGTGTGTGTGTGTGTGTGTGTGTGTGTGTGTTTCTCTACTGTAGCAGTGTGAAATGGATTCATTACTGTTTGAAATTGATGTCATTGTTCAACTTTAATTCATCTAGATAAAGTTGTCTGAACTGTGTGTTGCTGAGCTGCAGATATTTCATGTAACTATCAAACACCCAGTAAAATATGAACTACATGTCCAATATATACATTAAATAGGGCTGAAGTAATTGGTTAATTAACTGATAAGCTGAGAACTCAACCTATCTAAGAAAATATGAGAAAAGTGAAATGTAGACATTATGTGTTTTGTCTCCATTTTTCACACATTATCAGACTACAACCTCTAATGGGAAAAATGCAGTGAATTTTGGAAATGCGTCATAATTTTTTCACCCAAGCTTTTCCACCGATATATATGTTAATTTCAAAGAAGGAAGGAACAGAGGGAGCTGTTCAATCACCCAAACTTTACATTTCTCCTCAAAAAATGGCTGTGATCTTGCAGAATGATGCATGAGGTTGTAATGTAATTCTATGTCTTGCAAATATTATAGAATAGAAGCCTGAAATCATCCCGAAATTGGCGATTTTCTTTTTTATTAGTATTAACACAAATTGTATGGACAATACTATTTCTTATATACTATTTCGTATTCATTATATGGTGCTGTTTGCTTTCTTATGACTTTTCATTCACTACTTCTCTATATAATAAGAAGAGGTTTTGTAACTGAATTCCAAGATGCTGCTACCCTCCCCTTCTAGAATGTCTTGAATGGAACAGGTGAAATATCAATATTGCCATGTTTATTTTGTACATTTTTCATGAAGTAAAATGAAAGAAAGTAGTTCCGGTGGTAGCTTTCACACAGTTTTCATCAGCTGAGCAGGTGAAGACACGTCAGGTCAGCATCACAGAACCATCACATTACGTCCTGTGGTACATGTGGCACAATTAAGGATCTCTCCTTCATGTGCTACAGGCCTGTGTTATGCCTGCAAATGTCTCCTGACTCAAACTGACATGAGGAAAAGTTGAAAGCCGAGTTCACACAAAGCTCACTGTTTATCACAGGGACCGGATGTCAGTTCTCTGCAGCAGTAAAAACATGGATGGATCTAAACCTTGTTGCTGAACTTTGGTGACATATTATAGTATGACCGTTTTTGAGTGACATAGTATGATATGACCGTTTTAGGCCGACATACTGTAGTATGACCTTTTTTGAGCGACATGCTATAGTATGACCGTTTTTGAGGGACAAACTATAGTATGACCATTGTTGAGGGAAATACCATAATATAAGCTTTTTTGGGCGACATACTATAGTATGACCGTTTTTGAGCGACATAGTATAGTATGACCGTTTGTGGGCGTTATATTATAGTATGACCGTTTTTGGGCAAAAAACTATAATATGACTGTTTTTGGGCAACATACTGCAGTATGACCTTTTTGAGTGACATGCTATAGTATGACCCTTTTTGAGTAGAATTTGTTGATCCGCATACACAGTATGCATTATGGACATAGAATGGAGAGAAAATGCTAATAAATAGTAAGAAAAGAGTATGCATAAGCAAGGCATATATACATATATACATACACGTACATACCTACATACATACACATACACACATATTTGCATATATATATATGGACATACATATCCACGCACATATCCACATGTACACATACATAGCCAATGCACACTTAAGGTGCAGGGTGTGTGTGAAGAGAAAAAGTGACCAGTGAAAAAGTGACAGAGTGACTACAGTGAGGTTTATGTTTATGTTATGTTATAGAGTCTTATTGCTGTCGGGATGAATGATCTGCGAAAGCGCTCCTTCTTGCAGCGAGGGTGTTGGAGTCTCTGGCTGAAGGAGCTGCTCAGCGCACCCACTACCCCATGCAGAGGGTGATGGGGGTTGTCCATGATGGATGTCAGCTTTGCCAACATCCTCCTCTCTCCCACCACCACCACAGACTCCAGAGGACATCCCAGTACAGAGCTAGACTTCCGCACCAGTTTGTCAATTTTCCTTCTGTCCCCGTCTGAGCATCCGCCCCCCCCAGCAGACTACTGCGTAGAACAGGGCAGATGCTACGACGGAGTCATAGAAGGTCTTTAACAGGGAGGACTATAGTATTTTTTTTTGAGCGACATACTATAGTATGACCGGTTTAGAGCAACATACTATAGTATGACCGTTTTTGAGCGACATACTATAGTATGACCGTTTTTGAACAACATACTATGGTATGACCGTTTTTTAACGACATACTATAGTATGACCGTTTTTGAGCGACATGCTATAGTTAGACCGTTTTTTGGGCGACATACTATAGTATGACCTTATTTGAGCGACATACTATAGTATGACCTTTTTTGAGCAACATACCATAATATGACCGTTTTTGGGCGACATAGTATAGTATGACCGGTTTAGAGCAACATACTATAGTATGACCGTTTTTGAGCGACATACTATAGTATGACTGTTTTTGGGCGACATACTATAGTATGACCGTTTTTGAGCGACATACTATAGTATGACCGTTTTTGAGTGACATACTATAGTTTGACCGTTTTGCAGAGATATACTATAGTATGACCGTTTTTGAGCGACATACTATAGTATGATTGTTTTTGGGCGACATACTATAGTATGACCTTTTTTGGGCGACATACCATAGTATGACCTTTTTTGAGCAACATACCATATTATGACCGTTTTTTGGGCGACATAGTATAGTATGACCGTTTTTGAGCGACATACTATAGTTAGACCGTTTTTTGGGCGACATACTATAGTATGACCGTTTTTTGGGCGACATACTATAATATGACCTTTTTTGAGCGACATACTATAGTATGACCTTATTTGAGCGACATACTATAGTATGACCTTTTTTGAGCGACATACTATAGCATGACCTTTTTTGAGCAACATACCATAATATGACCGTTTTTGGGCGACATACTATAGTATGACCGGTTTAGAGCAACATACTATAGTATGACCGTTTTTGAGCGACATACTATAGTATGACCTTATTTGAGCGACATACTATAGTATGACCTTTTTTGAGCAACATACCATAATATGACCGTTTTTGGGCGACATAGTATAGTATGACCGGTTTAGAGCAACATACTATAGTATGACCGTTTTTGAGCGACATACTATAGTATGACTGTTTTTGGGCGACATACTATAGTATGACCGTTTTTGAGCCACATACTATAGTATGACCGTTTTTGAGCGACATACTATAGTATGACCGTTTTTGAGTGACATACTATAGTTTGACCGTTTTGCAGAGATATACTATAGTATGACCGTTTTTGAGCGACATACTATAGTATGATTGTTTTTGGGCGACATACTATAGTATGACCTTTTTTGGGCGACATACCATAGTATGACCTTTTTTGAGCAACATACCATATTATGACCGTTTTTTGGGCGACATAGTATAGTATGACCGTTTTTGAGCGACATACTATAGTTAGACCGTTTTTTGGGCGACATACTATAGTATGACCGTTTTTTGGGCGACATACTATAATATGACCTTTTTTGAGCGACATACTATAGTATGACCTTATTTGAGCGACATACTATAGTATGACCTTTTTTGAGCGACATACTATAGCATGACCTTTTTTGAGCAACATACCATAATATGACCGTTTTTGGGCGACATACTATAGTATGACCGGTTTAGAGCAACATACTATAGTATGACCGTTTTTGAGCGACATACTATAGTATGACCTTATTTGAGCGACATACTATAGTATGACCTTTTTTGAGCAACATACCATAATATGACCGTTTTTGGGCGACATAGTATAGTATGACCGGTTTAGAGCAACATACTATAGTATGACCGTTTTTGAGCGACATACTATAGTATGACTGTTTTTGGGCGACATACTATAGTATGACCGTTTTTGAGCCACATACTATAGTATGACCGTTTTTGAGCGACATACTATAGTATGACCGTTTTTGAGTGACATACTATAGTTTGACCGTTTTGCAGAGATATACTATAGTATGACCGTTTTTGAGCGACATACTATAGTATGATTGTTTTTGGGCGACATACTATAGTATGACCTTTTTTGGGCGACATACCATAGTATGACCTTTTTTGAGCAACATACCATATTATGACCGTTTTTTGGGCGACATAGTATAGTATGACCGTTTTTGAGCGACATACTATAGTTAGACCGTTTTTTGGGCGACATACTATAGTATGACCGTTTTTTGGGCGACATACTATAATATGACCTTTTTTGAGCGACATACTATAGTATGACCTTATTTGAGCGACATACTATAGTATGACCTTTTTTGAGCGACATACTATAGCATGACCTTTTTTGAGCAACATACCATAATATGACCGTTTTTGGGCGACATACTATAGTATGACCGGTTTAGAGCAACATACTATAGTATGACCGTTTTTGAGCAACATACTATAGTATGACCGTTTTTTAACGACATACTATAGTATGACCTTTTTTGAGCGACATACTATAGTATGACCGTTTTTGGGCGACATACTATAGTGTGACCTTTTTTGGGCGACATACTATAGTATGACCTTATTTGAGCGACATACTATAGTATGACTGTTTTTGGGCGACATACTATAGTATGACCGTTTTTGAGCGACATACTATAGTATGACCGTTTTTGAGTGACATACTATAGTATGACCGTTTTGCAGAGATATACTATAGTATGACCGTTTTTGAGCGACATACTATAGTATGACCGTTTTTGGGCGACATACTATAGTATGACCTTTTTTGGGCGACATACCATAGTATGACCTTTTTTGAGCAACATACCATAATATGACCGTTTTTTGGGCGACATAGTATAGTATGACCGTTTTTGAGCGACATACTATAGTGTGACCGTTTTTGAGCGAAATACTATAGTAAGACCGTTTTTGAGCGACATACTATAGTATGACCGTTTTTGAGCGACATACTATAGTATGACCGTTTTGCAGAGATATACTATAGTATGACCGTTTTTGGGGACATACTATAGTATGACCGTTTTTGGGCGACATACTGCAGTATGACCTTTTTGGAGCGACATACTGTAGGATGACCGATTATGGGTGAAATACTGTAGTATGACCTATTTGAAGCGACAAACTATAGTATGACTGTTTTCTGGCAACATGCTGTAGTATGACCTTTTTTGAGCAACATACCATAATATTGTTGACTGTTTTTGAGCCAAATCCAACAAAATGGAAAGAAAGTTAATTCAACAAGAATAAATAAAGGAAGTAAGCAAGAAGTAATGTGGACACCCGGCCTCTCACCTTATAACATAACATCTCTTTATTTTATTTTTTATTTGCTTCATACAGACAGGAACTGCTGCTGAAAATCTACAATAGTATACAAGAGTCATATTGCCGTCATCTCTGGGTGTTTTTTTTTGGGGGGGGACAGCTGTCATGTGGCCTGCATTGTCCATTATGTCCACGCTGAGTTTCCACTGTACACATACATAACCCCAGAGAGTTCTTCCCCTTCACTTTTTGACGGTTTGGGTTCAACCTTTGGATATAACCCCATTAAAATCTCCCGAGCCTTTTTTCAGCCTAAACAGTGTCCTCCTCTACAGTCGACAGGCCAATAACCACGATAAACATGTCTCTTATAATAAAAAAAACAAAAACAAAAAAACACATTACATTGTTCAGGTCCTTGTACTGTTTTTCATGTTCAAACCATGCAACACATACATGTCTGTGGTCCAGGTCTTGTTGCATGTGTATCCATGCATTCATATTAATGTGTGGGTATGCACAGTCACTCCCTGCCATCAACCATACAGAATAAAGTCTTTTTTTCTCTGTTTTTTTTCTCCATAGATATACGCAGGTAAATGCTTTATGCGTACGCCTGTGTCATTTTTATGTCCAGTGCATGTGTGAGCTTTATAGTCTCACAAATGTCCACGGTCAGTGTCTGTGTTTGTGTGTGTGTTTTGTCCTCATGGCGCCTTCACACAAACACACACACGCGCGCACGAACGTCTCACGCTCCCTCCTCAAAGTGTACATCCCTGAACCTTCACAGCCGCTCGATGTCCCTGTATTTCTTCCTCAGGATGGAAACCTGGTCCCTGAACAGCACGGGGTCCAGCCTCATCTGGGAGTGCACCAGGGGCATGAAGCCCAGCCAGTGACTGAAGGCGTTCATGCAGGTCTGGCGCTGGGCGAAGTGGTCCGGGTCGGCCCACCTGGACGCCTTGGAGCCCTGCGGATTTCAAAAAGAGAGTAGGGGAGACATATACACATAATATGTATGAGAGCGAGTTACAGTTTTCCCGTTTGTTAACCTTCAATAAAACATCAGAAGCTAATATCTTGAAGTTGTTTTGGTTATGCGAGGGAATTGGTCCACACACCACTACACCACCCTCATTCGTTCCCAATGAGAGCTAAATGAGAGGATGAGGGAGCCACGGCTGCAGCGAGCAACGCGATGCTGGCGCCTGGAGCGAGAAATGAGAGTCAAGATTCCTTTACCTCCATGCAAAATGAGCAGCAACTGCACCGAAGCTTTGGCCTTCCTGTAGATTCACTACTAGTCACTTATAATAGTACCAATAAAACAGGGGACTTGTCAGTGACATATTCCACCCCCCCACGTGCTGTTCCCCTCACTGGTCGGAGCATTTGAAGCCCTCTGAGCAGACTCCATGATGCTATCGCCATCACGCTGCTCCGCGACCTCACCTGGTTATCTGAGACTGAAAGCCGAGTCCCTGGTGGCTGCTGGTAGATGAGTTGGGGAGTAAGGGGTGGGGTGTTGGTGGGGGGGGTGCAGCCGCAGCTGCGGGCGGGGGCGGAGGCCAGCGAGCCTTTTTGATAAGCTGTGGCACCGGGGGCGAGGAGTCGAAGCAGATTCACAAGGCGGGGGGAAGGGACTGGTGGTCAGGTTGAGAAAGGAAACTACGAGGAAAATAAAGTGGCCCAATGCTGCAAAATATGAAATAAATAAATTCTAATGAAAGTGATGATGTCCTCAGAGCTGTTTATGCTGGACAAAGTTTCCCAAAAAGTTGTCAGCGTCTTCTTCTCACTTCTCTGCGGGAAATATCGACAGAATCCGCTGTCGCTTGGAGCGAAGTAACAAATCAGAACTGGGAGGGAGGCACAGTAGGAAAAGAAAGAGGCTCAAAAAGGAGAGAAGGACAGAAAGAAAGATAGAAAGGGGGCGATTTGGAAGGAGGGAGTAAATCGAGGTTTTTCGGTGCTGCCTTCACAATTAAGACATTAATCACTGAGTCCATACTGCAGAGTCATCGTCCTGCCTGTGGTCAGGCCATCAATCACGGCCTGACATTGGCCTGGCCACACCAAGCACATGCTGACACACACAAACGCATGCATGCACTCACACACACACACACATGCACAGACACACACACACAGGGATTTCCCGAAGAGAAGGTCAGTGCTGTACAGTGAGCACCCTGAAGCGTCCCCCCCCTCTACCACTCATGCATCACGAGCAGAGGTGAATCTCTTCTCTGTCACTTCTCTGTTTAAATGGCGGCCAGGAAATGAATCTGGTGTCTGGCCCCTGTAAAAACGCTGCTCTGATGAAACAGGTCTCTTGTTTGTTAGACACAAACCCGGTTTGTAGAAATTTCCCAGCAGAAGACAGGGAGGAAAAAGACAGTCTGTATTAGCAGCGAATAACACAGTTTTAAAAATGTAAAAAAAAAAAAAATAAAATAAAAAATTTACTTTAAGTGTATAAACCACATACTTTCTCATCAACCTGAATACTGGTACTGCATGTGCAGAGTTTCATACGAGTGTTTTAATATTCATCTGCTGCCGGTGGGAAAAGTCAAATCACAAGTGTGATGTGATGTTTGAAACTTGGACGGTGCAGCTGGAGCCGTCTTATGTCCAGCAATTAAATATACTTTGCGTATTTGCATATTCATATGAAATCAGCACTTTTTAATAAGGTTAGCAACTCAATGTCACTATCAGATGATAGTAATGAAAAGCAATGGATCTATTGATGAATACTGTTATATCACAGGAGGATTTTTTGCAGCTTTTTCCTTTAAATACGAGTTAAAACGGACCTGAACAGCATCTTCCCAGGAACAAGGACTGCAACAGAAAGCCTCACTGTACCTGACTCATCATGGTTTCCTTGTACTGCTTCTTCTGCGTGACTTTGATGGGCGGTTGCTTGGTAACGGCCGAAACCAGGAAATTCATCAGGATGTCCTCGCAGTTGGCCATGCGGTCCACCGTGGACAGCAGGCCGGCCGGGACGTAGTGCGTAAACAAGTAGTGGTAATACCTGGTGTTAGAAAGACAGAAGAGGCATTTCTGTTTTATTTCATTTCTCAAAGCTGCATGTCTTTTTCATTTTGGTCGCCGATCGCCGTGTTGCACGCTCAGCAGCCGGAGAGCGCCGGCTCACTAGATCACTGTCAACTCTGTTACCACCCCGCCAAGGTCTGCTGTCCCTCACAGGCACACACACACACACACACACGCACACACACACTTTCTAACTCTTCCTTTCACACTCTCCAACACATTTTTTGTTCCTCTGCCTCGTGCCGGCATTTGTAATTGAAAATAACAAAAAAAGTTCATCTGCATGACAAGGTGCTTCAAAATCCTTCCCACAATATAAGTGCTTTGACAATCATGTCATGACACAACAGATAGTTGGAGAAAAATGCCACAGTTTTTTTCTTTTTTCTGCTAAAAAAAAAGATTGGTGAGAGACAGCTTTTAATAGCGTCTTATGGAAACACTGTAAAGTATTTATTTGAAGTTGGAATAGAACATCTATCTGTCTGTCTTTTTAAATGAAGTAATCATTAGCTCTTTTATAAGTGTTTAAATGAATGCTGCAGGTTGGCATCAGTGAAATGAGAACCACAAAAACCTCCTCTCAATAGACAGGACTCTGAATTATGACCTTCAGGCAATAATAAAAAGATTAGTGAAACAGCTTTTATACTTTATATTACAAAGCTGCTGATAGAATTATTATGGCAGTTATTTGCTTTCATAGATAAGAAGCAACATGTTTGGTGAGTGATATGATTTATTTTATGATTTACAGCCATGTGAATTAACAATATTTCTTTCTTTAATAAGACATGCATTCAATGTCCACGCATTTTATGTTACTTGATCCACTTTATCAAAAGGAGGATTGCAATAACTTTTTTATTGTTTATTATCCTAATAAATGATTTTTATTAGCGATTTTCTCAGTAGTGCATCTGCAATGAGAATGAAAGCACTTTAACGATTTCCTTTTAGCAGCAAAAGATGTAAATCCTGACTTGTATGAACCAGGAGGGAAGAACAACACTCCTGAGGGCTGTTTCTGACAGCACATCATGCTTTTTTGTACCTGTGGTAGAAAGCTGCTCCTGTAAGGACCATGGAGTAGTCGTTGGTCCATTTGGAGGTGTAGCCCCAGCGGGATCTGGAACTATCCCAGTAGTGGCTCCTCGCTGGATACCCTATGATACGCTCCGGGAAACTTTGCCACACAATGAAGGCAAAATCCACCTGTGGGAGCAGAAAGAAAGGAAAGAGAAAGAAGAGGAAGAGGAGCAAAAATGAACAAAGGGACGACATGTTGACTCAAAACTAATCAACATCAGTGTTCCCATTCAGAATTCAAACTAGACTTGGCCTGAAATCGAATTTATAGATTCAGGCTTCATGGCTCCAGGTTTGAAATCAGAAGATGTAAAACATTTATAGTGTTGTCGTTGCTATGGTTGCATGCAAACGAGGAGTCCATGTGGAGAGCTGCACGGAGGTAGCCTGACAAACACCTGATTACAGAGGTCAGAGATATGAGCCGTTTAATGGGCATTATAAATGTTGGTTTAACTTTTAAAAGAATAGGTATACCCAGGTTAGGACGGGAGGGAAAACATTGACCAAATGATATCTTGGTACTCGCGGGAGTTTCATTTCGTTTGAACCAATAAGAGACCAACAGTGTCTAGAACCAGATATCCACAGGCTCCATTGGAAGCAGAGGGAATATTGGAGCTCGCTGCTAAGGTGTTAGTCAGCATGTTCCGTGACTCTTTGTGTCTTTATCCTCTTTCCCCGATCAAAAAATGTGTTGAGATTAAAAAGTAAACATTTCCTCTCTCCCTTTTGCATGTATTCTAACCATCTGTACGAAATAATAAACTCTTCTAGCCTCAATTTGTGTTGACTACTCTGACATCTTTTCTCTGATTCTATAAATACAAGCTCTTCCTCTGCAAATCATTATAAATATACATATACTGTATGTATTTATATATAAATACATACATTACTGTGTCATGTCATATCCTACTTTTTAAATACATGATTCTCCAGTAAACTCGAGTGCTTTCATGTTGTTGGACACACCTGGTGTCCTTGAAAAAGCTGGAGAAAGACCGTCTTCTGAATTCCAAAACACCACTGAGATGTGCAGGCAGACACACCAGAGAATGAGGGGATCAGCACATAATGAAATTGGTAATACACACGAACGTGTGTGCACACACACACACATGCACACACACACACACACACACACACAACCTCAGGAGCCATGGGAGAAAATTAATTACCAGAATAGTAGAGCTGGAGAGACAGATCCGGGGGGAGGGGGCTGAAAGTGGATGTTCTTTAACGATACCTCGCGGCTTCTGTCATGAATTGTGTGAGCAATTACTGTAAAGCGCCGGCGCTAAGCCGAGAGAAAGGTTGGAGCTGCCATTCTCGGCGTAGCCCCTGATGAACTGACGTGCTAGCTGTGTACGGGCCTAGTGTGTGACTGTGTGTGTGTGTGTGTTTCCTTGTACATGTGTTTGTATTTCTGATGTGTGAGATGTCCCTGCAACTCTTCTAAAATGGATTAATGATATCATGCAAATATAATTTGACTTTGCGAGATTAACAGGCTCTTCACGATGTGAAATGACGCATGTGTGTGTATCTGAGTTTATAAACCAGTGAGGGAGAGTGACAAAAAACATTTTTTGCAATCATAATTTGTCTTAATTACAGTTTGAAAAAAAAAGAGGCTCGATATGGCTGAGTGACAGAGTGTGTGTGTGTTACCGTAATACACACTAATAGATTCTACAAGGCCAACATTGATCCGTGCAGCAGAGGGTCAATCGAGTAATACATCAGTTATAAATCTCTCCCGACATTTGGGTTTAACACGTCCAGCGTGATGTCATACTTCATGAAACCTGAGTCTCCCTCTCACGTCGCGGTCGTTTCCGGTGTGTTGTGAAAAGTTTGTGAATTCAATCATTTTTCTCTTACCCAGCCCGCTGTGAAACAATGCTTTCGCTCGCGACGTCCCCCCGACTTCTGGGGGGGAGATGAAAGCAAAGGCAAATGTGTCTTCAGACTGGGCTCGTATCCAGCCGTTTTTAGAGTGCTTCCGCTGATGAAATGTTGTCAACACCCTCGGCGTGATCCGAGACGACCAGTCGGGGCGTATGAGGTCCACGCTGTGGCTACTTCGGGTTTATGTTCTGCAAAAGCTTTTGAAATATGGCTCCTCTTGCTGGGCCCTTGCACTGGCTTAGAGACATGTCTTGTTCAGACAAATCTAAGCCTTCAAAGAACACTCTGTCCTGTCCCAGGTGTCCAATGGTAGTAGGAGGTCTAATTAAATCCCTAACCCTAACCCTAACCCTAACCCTAACCCTACACCATCAAACTACACCTGGCTTTTAAAGGGGGATAGGAGATGAATTGTGTTCAGGTTCTGCCTGAAACACACCTTTGAATAATTAAGAAAACCAAGATTAGCTCTGTTTACCCTTTAGAGCAGGGGGGCCTAATGCTGAGAGCTACTCCCCAACCCAACACACCACAAGACATTGACAAGCTTCAGCTCCATGATAATGAGTTGATAGTCAGAATCAAAATGTTCTGATGTGGAGATTCCTAAATCACTTTATGAAAAGCATCTTAGGATGCCTTTGTATTTTCCTGGAAATATTCAGTTTGGTTTTAGGTAAGGGAGGTGGAAATCGTGCAAGGTTACCAACTCAAGTGGGTAACAGACAAGGGGGAAATCTTTGTCTGTGCTCAAGATCATATTGTTTTATAGAGACATTTACACATTTAATTTTATGTTTCGTCAGATCGATTTTAGTTTGTGCATGTATTGTACGCAAGGATGAATCCTCCGTGAGATGAAGTTAGACACTAAACACCCCAAGGTTATTTGCTCGGACCAGTACCATTCCTTATGTGAGCTCCCTTCAGATAATATTATTAGGAAGCACTGCATTAATTATTATTGGTATGTAGCCAATACACAGTTGTATTCATCAATGAAGCCAGATGTAACCAATCAGTTAGCAAAACTTCCAAGCATGTCCCAACTTTAGAATTAATTAGATTGGCCAGCTCCCCTTCGTCCTGTGAATCACACTGTATCCTTCTTTATTATTGACCTTCTGTAGGTGCTGGGGAACCTGTTTGTTGTGTGCTTTTGAGCTCACCTTCACTCCCTAAAGCTCATTTCTTGTGATGCTGATGATCAAGGGGGACAACGCATTTATTTTTGTCATCTGGCGGCACCTTGAAGTCGCCGTCCTGTGAATCAGATGCTTTGCATTTCTTATCAATCCATATATGTCTGCCCATGCTGTATTTCTATAATTCTGTAAAGGTTGAGGTTACTTCCATTTTTAGTCTCCATTAAAGTTCAATCATTTTCCCTCTGTAAGCATTTTGCACGTATTGGACAGATCGTAAAGTCTCCTGAGGCAAATGCGAATCGTGATGTTGGGTTATTTAAATAAAAAAATGAAATGAATTTGTAAGATGCTGTGGCAAAGTTGTAAATTAAAATAGTCATTGGACTGAGATACAGTAACATCATTATCCTTTCTATGAATTTAAACCAGTTAAATCCATATTAAAACCTTATATACTCAAGAAAATCACAATCACTTTAAAAAGTGCCTACGGAATAAAGAAATGTCTTTAAGTCATTGCTGTTAGGATGCCATTTCCATATCCGACATATTGGAAATATCTTCCAAAGGGCACAACACAGCGGCATGCTTGGCTGCCCAATGGGAGACAAAAGCTTCTTCAGGATTATTTCAGTCATATCCCCGCCTTCTAATCTCTCTTCATGGAATAATCATACATTTAATGAGCTGAAACAATGTAATTATGAAATTGGCACAGTCCATTCTTCCACTGAGGTATTATAATAAGAAAAGTCCTATTAAAAGTGTAATGCTCTCCTTGCATATTTCCCCTCACTTGACATATTTCGTCTCCTTTAAATAAATCCCCACATGGCGTTAAAAGGGCAATAAGGGCAGCGGGTTACCGAGCACGAAGAAGATTCCCTCCACTTCGCCCTAATACTTCCTCTCTCTTCCTGTGACATCTTCCTCCTCCTCCTCTCATTTCATAAAACAAGCCATGTGCACATAAAAGGTTAGTTGTAGACTAAACTTTTATGGGCACGGCTCGTATTGCTGTGCCACAAATTGTGGCGCCATAAAGCGTAATTGTGATCCGGTTAGCGTAGAAAAGGTGAACATTGACTTGGCTCTGATCAATAAAACGTCGCGGGGTTTAAAGATATATTGAATCTCTTGGGCTCATTGGGCCTCACAATTCATTGTGAATCACACATTTTACTTGCTGAACACTTGTAGAGGAACAAGGTTGAGACTGATGATGACTCCACAACTAGAAGCACTGATTTAACATCAGATGATCACCTCTGTTCTCTTCTATTCAAGAGATTTTAAACCAAGAAAAAAAGTTTATAGTCATAACTCATCTTTTTGGTGAAAAGGGTATCTGCAAGAGATAATATACTTTTAAAAAAGTGTGAGTTTTTACCCAAATGAAAGATGTCAATATCCATATTTTATAAAGATAGTGAGTAAGCTGACATCATATGAAACTAGAAGACCTAGTGCACCCATTGGTGAACCATGTAATGTTGAACATTGGCAAGCACTGGCATGGTTCCTCTGGTAAGAACACAAACTTGGGTCCAAATGAAGGGATCCTAACTCTTTCATAGCCAACACTGTGGGAAAAATGTTCATCCAACATGACCTGATTTATGAAAATCGTCTCTGCCTGAAACAATGCGCTATGCGCTATATTTGGTGATTCCAGTACATCCGCATGTTGTTCTCCAGACACAGCAGTAGCAATGTGCATATGTGTCGCTCCATACTAAGTCAGAACTGGTGATTATTTCTATTGGAAGAGCAACATTGCTAAAATGTCAGTCAATCAATGAGGTTATGAAAGCGGACCACACTGGAGCATATATGCTCCACAGTAAAAATCGTATTGGTTCCGATCAAATAATCAAACCAACGGTGTGAAGGTGCCCTAAATTTTTGCTTAAAAACAATAAAAAGAAAGGTGTGTGAAGTACGGGAACTCTAGTTTGTGCATTTTTACTTCATACTTGTTAATACTGCATGTTATGGGTTAACCTCTGCCCATATCCTAGTTCTTACCCAATAATCCTACGAATACAGATAATTTGGTGGGTTGACAAAGATAACCACAGTATTTAGCTCTAGTGTCCTTTAATGTGAGTGTTATCTAATGTGTCTGACTGTACAAATTGGATATTTATTGCTGTGAAATTCATTTCTATTTAGGTTGATTCCATTTAAATATTGTCCTGTATTTTTTATGATGTAATGTCTTATTTGTAGATCTCTATAGGGGCTCGTTCCGGGGCTCTCAGACTTTAAAAACCCTGCCTTAAAGATTTCACTGGCTTTTAATTTGATCTAAATCAAGTGTCAGTGTAACAAACCACCAGGGTGTTTCGCATCCTCTCTTTTAAATAACAAGTAAGGTTTTAATCAAAGAGGTGCTCTGTGTTTTGACAGTCTAATGATACCGACACAGAGGTAATGGTTAGGTAATGACTCTGTGAAAGCACTTTGTTTTTCATTATATCCTCTTAAATCCTCCTTTCTCCTTTCCTTTTATCCTTGAGCTTTGATTTTCCCGTAATTTTCCCCGTGTTTCCCCAACTTTCTCCGCTTCCTTCTCCCTTTCCTTTCCTAACTCCCACTTGGCAAGTTTCTTTTCGATTTGTTCTCGATTTTCCCTTCTTTTCTTCTCAGTGTGAAGTGAGATTAAAAGAAGACAATATTACATGTCATGTACACAAATACAAACACACTCACGCAGATAACAGAGCTTATATAACGATAACAGGGTTGGGATAGTGCCTTTTTCGTGGAAATTGTGCAGCGCTAAAGATTCATGAAGATATCTGCGCAAAGGTGTTTGAATAAAGCTGGACGTGCAAGCGACATCTTGGTTATTGCACCTCCACTCGTGGATGTGTGACAAGCACGTCTGTAATTTAACCACAGGAAGACGGACGTGTGGTGACCACAGAGCCAAAGTGAATCGATGGCGTGACCGCTGCGGTGCGTTGAGCAAGAGCAAATGTACCAATGATTTTTGTGAAGTTCGGGGCATTAGATGTGTGTCATTAAAATGAATATTAAAATGGCCTATTATAATGATGCAGTCAGCATTTTTTTCTATTTAACCTTCATTCTAGAGGTTGACCGATACTGGATTTTTGGGGCAATGCCAATATCAATAGGAGTCACAAATTCCAATAATTGACAATTCATTACATGTAATTATGATTTTAAGCGTACTATAACAATAAACTATGTTTTTATTTGTTGAACATGACACTAGTGCAATAAAACTGTAACTTTAATTTGGAATTATAAAGAACATATAACAATTTATCGAAGAATACACTGTAAATTCAAATTTAATCAAGAAAAAGGATCAAATATAAATGCTTCATTTAGTCTCGCTTCGACAGACAACAGAATCAGGTAATCTTTCCTCGATTTTTTCAGGGTCTGTTTGGATAGGATTTTTTACTTCTTGATTGAGAACAGGAATGATGAATGTATTAACCTGATTCATAGGAAAGCAATTTGGAACAGAATTATTGTCATGAGAGAGTCCATACCCATCAGAATGGACTGTGCGGTAACCACTTATATGCAGTAATAATATTATGAAAATGATGAAATTACAGAGAATAGAGTTACAATTGAGTTTGAAATAATATGTTAGAGTGGTTACCTGTATTGGACATAGGCTTTATCAGTCGCAGGAAGCAGCAATAAGGAATATGACAGATTGGCAGCTAATAACTTACTACCAGATAGATTTAATAAACTCCATCAGATCCAGCAGATTCAGGTTGGCTCCAAAAGAGATGAAATTATTACACCAAATTCAGAAAAGCATTTAGATTGAAGCCAGGATAGAAATGAAACTTTGGGTCATACAGGATATGTAATTACAAAGAACGCATACATAGTATTCTCCTGATGGTTTTTCATGGCACAATTCATTGGCTGCGGGGCCATTTCTGCTATTCGGTTAAAACAGCCTGTTGTTTGCTTCCAAGATGGTTCTACATCAACAATCGCTCCCTTCAAGCTTTGCTCCCTCTCCTAGAAATAAATCCTTGAGCTGCCTAAGTGGCCTGCCCTGGTCCCTAAATCAAACACACCTCCACTGTACTCAGTGTCAGTTCTGTTGTACTGCTGTGTAAATATTGTAAATATGTAAAGAGATTCCAGATTCCCATTGTGATGTCGCCAGCAGTTTCCTCCAACACTCAGCTTGATGCTACATGATTCATGGTATTTATATTAGTCTTGAAGACCTGAAAAAAACATTGTACCTCAACAACATTGATGTCTGTAATAAGACCTTTGTTACTACAGCCAGACTTTGTGTTCATCCTGATTTAAGCTGCTACATTTGGAATTGACGTTTAAAGGTACATTGCATGGTTTCTGGTGACAACTAGTGGTGATGTTGCAGACTGCAGCTAAGTGAATATTTCAAGCATGTACCAACCAACGATGGCTCCACAAAATGCAAAAAGGCCATCTCTAGAGCCATTACATGGCCCCATGGTGGGAGACCCAGCTGAACAAATCTTCCTTTGGCTGAATTATATACTAATTAAACATACAAATAGTAATACTATACTACATTCGCTCCACTACATCTTACCCAATGCACCTTTTAAAGGCAAATCACACTTCCCCCCTTTGAGTTCAGTGGCCATTGTGCTGTAGGGTGAGGCAATTCATTTGTAATGAGTAGTATTCATGACTCTGGGTGGAATGACTGCCTCATTTCAGCGAGGATCAATACTGTGTTGAGACATCACCACCTTTTCCCACTATCTGACATAAAACCATACGGACCGGAGGAAGTGATTGTAAAAAAACGTTCTCAGAGGAAGTCTTTGGATCGAAAGAGTCTTGTAGAAATGCATTTTTTTAAATGCATTACTTTTTTTTTTTAATATGTCAAACATTTATTGAGAATTTGAATGCAAAAGTACAAGAGGAGTAACAATGTGAAGCTTCCATGCTCAAACCTGCAGGGACATGTGCTCTAAGTCATGATGGCTTGATAAAAAATCAGAAGCATTTTGATGGTTATGCAGCATAGATCTCATTTTTGTGCCTCTCACTCAAAAGTTCAGGTTTTCTTGGACGTTATGCAAATGTGTATTTAGATTACAAAAGCGCCACAATTCGAAATCGCATCAGCCCGTTTCCAGACAGGCGGCCACAGTGAATCGCTTTCCTCTCTCGAGCTGCTCAGTGAATAATTCAGTAATTTAGATTCTAATCCAGATGTTTGATAATGATGTTTTGGTGGCCTTGTGTTTTGGGACTGTGGCCGTCTCACCTCATTTTGTTGATAAAGCATCGGTGTCTCAGTCCACCAGTTCATGGAATGTCAGCGTATCGCTCATTGGCTGATAAGCTATCAGCGACTCACCTCATTGGTCGAGAGAACCGAGTCCTCATCCAGACTGAGGATGGCGTCGGTGAGGATGACTTCATGGGGGAAAAAACGACTGCTCATCGTCTGGTGGGGGAGAAACACACAGAAAAGGGCAACTTATACTATCATAAATAATTTATTAATATGATTGTTCAATCGAAAGCAAAAGACATGATAGCAGAATAAAACCAAGTAGGGTAATTTAAGGAACCAAAGGAATCTTGTTTGTTTGAAGAAATAGTTGTTCTTCAATTAGCACGTTAAAGTTACAGAGTCGGGATAAAGTTACTAAAAAACTATTGGCAAAATAAACTACCAATGAAAAATGTGTATGTTTCATTCCCTGCTGTGTGTCTATTGATCACAGAGCTGACTTAATAGGTTTTATGTGAGTATTTATCAATTCAACGCCTGGCCTAACAGAAAGTGTAGTAGACCTTGAGCCATTAGCCTAAAGAGGGCTGCTGATGATGTTATTGACTTGTAATTAAAGTGTGAATTATTTAACTGTTTGCGCAGAAAAAGGAAAAAAGGACAACCTGGCTGTGTAGAAGAGAGTTCAGCCGGGGTTGCAAGCATCCGTCTCCCGGGATGGAAAAAAAAAAAAAAGACAAAAAACATCCAAATTGTGCTGAAGCTCGGGGATTTTGTCTCCCTGATAAGGAATGGGTTGTTAAAAATTTCAGTGGGGGGACTCTTAAAAAATACAAAACAATTAGTCTAACTTCTAATATGAAGAAAGAAAAAAACACTGGTATAAGCAATGTTGGGAAAGTTCTTTTTCAAAATGAACTACTTCAAAGTTAGGTTTATTTCAAAAATTAACTAGTTCATTCATAGTCCCAAAAAAATGAACTACTTTATAATTTAACTTTCAATATCATTGCAAAAGCCCATGTAGAACCACAGACAGCAATTATTTGTATTGTATTATTATGTGTTATGTGTTGCGCATTATGCTTTTCTGTTTTGTCTCCATCGTGCTGTTAGGGTTAGGGTTAGGGTTAGAGGGCTTGAATGCTAAATATAATGGGCCCTCTACAGAATGATTCACTAGTTTTCTTGATTTCACCATTGGAACCCTATTAAACAAAGTTAAATACACAGCGCATGCAGTTCACAGACCAGAACGAATGCATTCCGAGGGCTCAGTCTTGCCCATCGACACATGAACACGTGGACATCGGCAATTAATGGACAACACACTCTACCTCCTGAGCTGCCCCTAATAAACACACTCACTTTCATGTAGCAGCTTCACTTTTGGTTTCTGTCTTTGTATCTAGCAGTGGCAGCTTGTACATTATTTTGCATTTTGCATTGGCAGTATAGAAGTAACTTGTGGACAAGTTCTACTGAACAACTTGCAGTGAGTTTTTTTTTAAGTGCTGCTGTCACTGCAGCTGACGTTTAGCATGGATTCCCTGTCTGAAATGGAGTAAATTGAATTTACACCCTCGGGGGCAATATTAAGAGGCTTACTTTGCGAAGTAAGACCACGGATATCTGCAAGGTTAATGTCTACTTCCATCAGAGCTTAATGAGTCGACAGACGACGGGTGAAAATTCATCAAGAAATTAAGCACAACATCAAACGAATATGAACGCAAATCCGCTAAATTCCTCCAATTATTGAAGAATGCCACATTAAAAAGTGCATTACATTACTGCTCAAACTGGGGACTCTTGGTAGATAATGCATTTTTTTGGATGGATGCCCCATAATCAGCGAGCAACTAATTAGTTCAGTCAGGATGATGTCATAGTAGTGTAACAGTCTCTCAACTTCCTTATGAAAACCACCATCAGTGTAATCAGTGCAAGTGAAGTAGCCACATACCTGATAATCAAAGTTCTCTGCTCTTCTCTTCAGTTATTTAATCAGTCAGTGTCCTTTAATGAATGCATTGGTTTGCAAAAACTCCTGTTCATATGTAATCGGCAAATATTACTTTGGTGATTTGTAGTTAAGCGTTGAACCCAGCTTGAGTCTGAAGTTATGCAGTCCTGGTGTTTCGTTGAGCTTGGCATTTCGTTCTTGACCTTGGAAACAGTTGCTGACAAAACAATCTCAAGGCCCATTTATTGCTTGTTCTGGAGTAGATTCACAGGTCAACCTCTAAACGCTTCACTCAACTAGAGACTGAAGACAACCTCCCAGCTTTAAGTGTTAAAACTGGGTGGAAAAAGAGAGTTTAAAAAAATACATCAACCCTACATTGCAGAACCAATCAAAATTCTTCATATTGGCATTTTCACTATCCACTATCCGGCATTGATTGGTAGGCGGTAAGATCTTCAATCATCTACTATTGCATTACCGGTTCTGGAGCTTTTGACTGTATCACACAGTCCTCATATGCGGATTAAGACTGAGACTTGCTTTGTTACGTGTCTAGTACAAATTTTATGACAACATCAGTTAGAAGTCCTAAAAGTGCTCAAAATCATGGAACGTTGGAGCATCTACATTTCCCTGGCAGCTGTGACAGGGTCAAACTCTTCAGAATAAGACAGAAGTTGGACCTTGGGTTGAGAATAATATTCCCAGTGTGTTTTGTCATTTTGTCTCACAGGACAGACCATAAGCTTTATTCTTTAGCCTGTACTGGATTGGTTGATATCCATGGTGCAAGGAGGATGGATCCTAATGACCTCTGACCTTCCTGTGATTTACATCTACAACTACCGGTTGGATTTGCACAAAACATTTTGCAGACATCCATGGTTTCCAGAAGCTGATTCTCACCTGTTGCCGCCTTTCATGCCTACCTATACCTGCAAAAATAACAATCAGCTTCAGCTGTACTTTACATTTAGTTCTAAGTAGCAAATGTTTATATGCTAACATGCCAACATTTCACCAAAGAACCTGATAGAATGAAAGTGTCCCAGGACAAAAGGCTCTGTCACATGCTTTTCCACTGACACCGGACATCTTTTGGCTCATAAGATTCTTAGGACTGAGGTGGATATGGCCCACTGGCAGTTTCACACCAGTAAACATCAGTGTTAGCGTTGGCCTTCAAAACTTTATGTCGGCCAGCAGTGTGTTCTGAGGGACGTCTGCCCCCCCCCACCAGTTCCCTCCCTCTGGTCAGTGTCAATTTTTTCTCTGCCTCCGGACAGAGATTAGATTCCTCTGAGATCTCTGGCAGCTCAATGGTCTGAACCTTATCTCTTCTTCCACCCATTTCGCCCTCTTTATATTCGCCATGACTCATACCACTCCGAGGGGAGTCTTTGGAGATACATGACCTGTCTTAATGATGGTAATGTCTCAATGCCGATGGTTGACAATTAAAGTCAAAGCTTTAAGATCACCTAGCTAAAGTGCCAGCATTGGTATACTATGGAACAATGGAACTTTTGCGATATAGTGGCACTAGTGCATGAATCATTTTCACACATTAAGCTATAGTACATGTTGTACTATATCTGACAATGTATGTCACATGTTGAATGATGAATATTTTGATGCCTGCTTTGATTATTTTTTCTATTTTGACTTATTCTTTGTATGAAAAGAATCTAAACAAGGAAATTGGTATTTGGTGTCTAATATCTGACTCTAATACAGGCAAGCTGGTTTTCATGTCACCAATGTGATAATTTGACAATATGTTCAAAATCTAAATACATATACAAAAACTTTATGTGGCGTCACAATAACACTTTTCAGCTTTTCTTTGTAACGTTGAAATAACCCCTGGAGAAGGATGGACATTTATGCTTTATCTACTTTTTTTAACCACCTCAGCCCTGATCAGGATGTATTAGATTGTTTTGCTGTTTCTCAACAGACACTCTGCTAATGTGACTACTATCAAGGCCTGTGTGGTGTGCACACCACATGCTGATAAAGGGTGTTAATCATTTCGTTTTTCGGCACCATTACCATTCAGACATATCATGTAGTGACAGCGGACAGCTTTTTGTTTTTAGAGCACATGCTTCATTTTCTGCTAAATTGATGACCTGCTGGTTAACAATCTGTCATTAACATTCTTTACTTCTTTTAATTACGTTCTACCTTCTTGTTTTTTTGAACGGATCCGGAGAGAAGCCAGAAAGAAGCAGTGCCTAATGTTTCCAGTAATGACAATACACATAGCCTTTTGTTGAGGTCAACACCATGTTGAGGCCATGAATTCTCCAGCAAGTCTGCTGCTCTGACTCCTCTATTCAATCAGCTTTCAACATTAGGTCCTAGTTGACCTTTGAACTCTTCACTTTTATGCTCTTTTGGTAGGATTTTAAATGCATATCTAAGGCGTCGTGATCAATTTCTAAGATTAACCCATCAATATAAAACTCAGGCTGTGGGGACAACACATGCAGTATCGAGGGGTGATTGATGAAGGTGAAATATAGTCGACATATTAACAGTGATAGTGGGAAGTCCATAGCTCACGCCTTTAATAATATTGATGTGCGGGTCAAAACTGCTTAGTAAGCAGGAGCTCTGCTATGGCAAAGCCAAGCAACGAGGAAGCTGATTCATAACCACTTCAACTCACTGTGAGCTCAATCAGCTGGTCAGATATTAATAGAAAAAAAAAACACATTTAACTTTATTGTCAATGTATTACCGCGTGAGACATCTCACAATCAACGACCACATTGAAAGTGAACAGGAAAAGGAAAGATTAGGGTCATATATCACAGAAAATATTATACGATGTCTTTTAAAGTACATTTAAAAAAAAAAATAATTAAAAGTGGATCAGGTGTAAGTAATCCTCTACAATTCCCATCTGTTATGGTGAAATTGGCTCTTGCCTGGTGTCTCCTACCCATTTAATTCTTACATGGAAGGTTGACACATACGTGTGCACAATGTGAATGGAATGCGTGGGAATACTCAGCCAAAGTACTGTATATTCAGTCAAATTTAGTAAAATATAGCTTGAAAATTGTTTTTTTTTTTGTAATAATAGCACAAAAAAACAATGTTAGATATCACACATGTATAATATATAGTCCATAGGTTGTTGTGGCATGTTGACTTTGCAGATAATTTAATTCACAGACTGAATGTGTACAGTAAATAACTCTGATGCTGTCGGGGAAAATGACTTTCTGTGCATGTTGTTACTATAGGTGAAACAAACACTGCGTAGGACACCGATATAACACATGAATAATTACTAAATAGGATGGTATTGGCCACACGCACACACAGACACTGCTCATGAGACACGTTTTACTGTCACCAGTGGAGACATTGTTCATCTGTTTCAAGTGGGAGACGATGAGACATGAGATTAAAAAGTGCGAAAGGTTGAGCTGTTTGTGTGTGTGCGTGTGTGTGTGAGTCTGCGGTTGAGTGTATTTCTTTAAGCTCATTTGCTTGAGTTGGCGTGAAAGTAGGAAAAAAAAAAAAGCAGATTTGCTTCCCTTTAATGAAATATCACACAACAGTTGTGAATTCTCGTGTGAGCGTGTGACAGATGCCCAGTTATACTGCAAATGAGAGAAATCCCAGCGAAGTCACACTCTCAGATTGACTTCAACAGCAAACAATGGAAACTCATATCACTTCAATCTCACCATTAAGAGTCTATTTAAAACCGAAATAGCATGACACAATTTAATTAACACAGGAAGAGAACATTATCCAGTCATTATACATGTTACTTTCTTAACATTATCTGCTTCTCTGTCGCCAGAGACTTCTCCCACACTAACTCAAAATCAAATTTAGTGCAGATTCTCATTTGTAAGTTTGTACCTAAATAACCTAAATCCATTTCCAAGCATTACAATCACTATATTGGATACATAATATATCTGGATATAATTGCTATTTAACAGGAACAAGAACAAACACACATTTCCAACAACCCTTAACCAGTGTAGGCTTTTCTTATGACGGGCATATTGACGTGACATGGCAGAAAATTGCCACTGGACTGTTTTCAGGAAGGTAGCTAATAAATCAGAAGCTCCCCATTTCTGGCTTTTCAATCAGATTCGATTCAATCTCGTCTCAGAATAGTGTTTTGGACAAGACATAGAATGCGTGCATTTTTTCCATCCTAACATTGGTGGCACAAGGTTACAGACAACAAACAGGGGATGTGCTGATAAAACACACACAGACACACACACACACACACACACACACACGTCCAACAGAGAGGTTAAAGCAGCCAATAATGAAGACACATGTAAAGGTAATCAGGGTAACATCAGAATATACTAAGGAAAAACTTGTTTTCTGTATAACAACCTCAGCATTGCCCTATTTTGCCAGTTTAATCCATATTTTTTTGTGGCATGTTTTTAGCTTTTCAGCAGCACTTTGTTAACTTGGCCTGCAGCAGCATTGCAGTAGGCCTTCTCACACGCTCAGTCAGTATGTTTACACTCAAGAAAATGAAATGATTGTGTTTAACTGACTACGGTCATAAACTGTGTTTCCAAAAGTATTCCCTCACCTATCCAAATCCACTCTTCCAGTGCACAAAGCAAAATCCATAAAAGAACTGGATGAGCCTGATGTGGATGAACTTGACTGGCCTGAGTCTTGACCTTAACCCCATAGAAGACCTTAGGGATGAATTAGAGCAGAGACTGCTTGAATACGGTAATCCAATTGAAGTTAGACCCAATTAACACTTCTAACAGTTGAAATAACACACCTAGATAATGCCATTGCAATTGGAATTTCAGCAGAGACGGGACAAAGTGAAGCAGATCAGCCACCAAGACAGGCCAAGTAAAGAAAGATTTAGAGGTGACGCCGCATGAAAGGGGCAGACCATGTCACTTATTTGATTTTCTCCGCTGCCTGTAAACTGAGACGAGGACAGAAATCCCACTAGATGCAAAAAATCCAATTGTGAGCATAGCTCGATTAAGCTCAGCATGTAAAAGTACTGACTCTGAAAAAACACTGTTTCATATGGAAAGGCCCCTTGTGTTCTGATTGGCTGAGCGCTGTAGAAACAGGCACCCTACCATGGGTGTAATATAACATCAGGATATGGCGCCGCCTTATCAACAGTGCAATGATTTTTCCCAGCAGCCACCTATGGTACCTTAACATAAAAAACCCCAAAGTGACCTAAAAAAGCATTTTCCCCATAGACCACAATAGTAAATAGACCACCTCCAGCTATAACCCTGCTATTTACTAATCTAATCTGAACTCAAGAGCCATTTCTAATGGAGCCAGACCTTAACATAATGAGAGGGTGGTCTTATGTCAAATTTGTATGTTAGCAGGAACACAGAGACCTAAATATTTACACACAAGTACTGAAAAAGTTTTTTTTTACAATTCTTTAGTAAAAGAAGACGGCATCTTCACAAACAGCAGCATCATCAGCGTGACGAGAAGCATAAATGTTTGCATCAGTTGATGGGAATAAACGTATTGTGAAAATTATATAATAAATTCAATTTTCAGTGGATGCTGGCGTCAAAATAAACCCAACCATAACTGCACGTTATACATCAAAGTCCAACATTTCAATTTAACATTCCAAAGCTTCTCGGAGCTGCTGCAGAGGTTCTGCAGAGGTTCTGCTCACGCTATGCAGACAGCGTCGTCGTCGTCGCTGTGTTTGTTCATTTGTTTAGGCCCTTTTCCTAACTTTACCGGCGGCTTTAGGAGCTCCTGGACGTAAATAAATGTAGTACCTTTGATGCAATAATCGAGCCGTTCGTTACCTTGCTCTGTCCTTCAATGACAGTGAGAGGCACGCTGGTGGAGGGCCACTTGTTCCTAGGAGGTAAAGGCTTGTCACAGTTCCATAAAACCACAATCTGTATGGGGGGGGGGGAAAGACAATAAGCTGTTTAATGTTAGCGCATAAGCATCTTTATACATTATTTTCTGCGTAGCAGCAGATGATATATTTGAGATGCGATGGACAATGGACTAATCACTTTTAAGAGGCTAATTTGGGTCAATCAGGGTTTTCAACTTGCAGCAGAGGACCTCATTATCAGAGGAAGTGCACTCAGTTGGTTGTAACTGCTAATACCTAATTAAGGTGATATATACTGCATATTTATAGCTGTATTTATATCTCATTTTAGCATCCTTTTTTAAGCTCATTGTCAAGAAAGTAGTCCCTCTTGTTCTGGGCCATTTTGGGGTGGCTACTATTTACTTAAGGGTTCAAATGATACCCTTACATTAAATTATGTGTTTGAATTATAAACTCTGTGCAGATTGCTGCTTAAATGGGAGCATGATACAAACATTATCACGTGGGGTGCCTGTATTTAAAACACGGTGATGCACACGTGCATGGTTCCCACCTGTGCACAGAACTTGGACTTGGCTACGGCGATGATGAGCTTCAGCACGGGGGAGATCTGGGACTGCAGCGGGGTAACCGTGTGGATCACTGCTGTGAACTGCTGCGACGGGCTTTTACCTGAACACACACACACACACATGTACACATGTACACATGCACATGCATTTTCAGAAACAGTTGTCATGAGTGAACTGTATTTAGGTTTTCAACCCAGATTTGTGCAGATGTGGCTCTCCATAAACCTCCATCACGCTTATCTGGACACAGAGTGCTCCTCGCTGTACCCGCCATCCATCTTCCTGACAGGACATGTGCCTCCCAGTTCACGCGGATGAGCACGGCCAGTGTTTGTTTGAGTGTTTTAGCAAATTGTGAATGATGCTGATTTGTACCTATAACGGGGTACATTTATCCGCTACCACCTTCACAGAAAACTCTTGGTAGTTACCCCCGTAGCATTTGACTGCGGTGGAAAACAGGGCGAACGGGACGAAAAGAGAGACGTCGCGAAGCAGAACGGAACTTTAAATTACTACCTTTGATAAATGATCTCCAGCACTCAGCACGGTGCAATGTGTAAATGGAGTTGAGGAATTGATTCTCGCAGTGGCAGCTTATGCAAAAGAAATCAATATCATGAAGCATTGGCTTATACAATTGGATTTTTTTTTTCCCCCTCAATACATTTTCTATTCAATAATTAACATATTTATTCATGCCTTACTGACAGACTTACTTTTGGATAAATGAGTGCACAATGCTAAAGAATAGTCACTTTACCTGAGCTACTTCTATGAATATATGCTCACAGTGGTGGAAAGTAAAAAAGTACATTAAGTACATTTACTTAAGTACTTTACTTAGGTGCAAATTTTTACTTGAGTATTGCGATACTCAAGTATGAAAATCTGCAATACATTTATTTTATAGATTTTCTTACTTTCAGATTAACATTTTACTATTGTATATTAAATGAATAATATTCTGTTATATATAATCCAATCAATTGTTGCTCTATTCTCCTCTACTTTGTTAGAAAAGTGCCAAATATTATGATGTAGTACTAATACTTTGAATCTACCTAAATCATCTCAAAGTGGCTTCACATGATGAACTAGAAGATCAATGTAATATTGAACATGTTACTTGTATTACAGTATTATATTATAATAAACTATAATAATATAACACAATCCTATCTTAATAACAAGTGCTGTAAATACTTCTGTATATTTACTTAGGGCTATTTTCATGAACATGCAATGTAAACAGCAATATATTCATGATTAGTGTACAGATTTTATGATCAGGACTCATACTCACTGCATAGTTACCGTTATGCTGTGTGAATGCTGATGGTATTTTTCTTCTGAATTTTTCACGTGCCTATCGAACAATGTAAAGTCCAGTTAACACTTAGTCGAAATTATTTGTGTAACGTGCATGGAAAAGTTGAGATTACTTTTTCTTTTATGGAAGGACATCACTCTCAAACAGTAAGTATTTTCAAATATGTGTACAATCCTATGTGAGCTGCTCAAACACACTGAAAAGGGGCAGATTGCAGAGATTTGGGGGGGGGGGGGTAAATGTATGTAACAACGTTCTCACTACACAGAATCACTAGTCAACACAGTTTTTCACCATAGAATATAAATTCATCCGTAGTTTCATTTGTAGCAATTAGGCAGTGGCAATGCATCTAAAGCAGGTGGGGTTCCGTAAATGATGTGTTTAAACAATAGTTTTCTATATTTTGCTATGCTAAATAAATCTAATTTTAGTTAGAAGAAAAGAATCCTGCTATCTCTGCATTGTTACTGCAGCCAAACAGTGTCTACAGTTCAGACAAGCTCACAGAGGGTTTAGGCCAATCAGATCACAGCTCATTTTTATACATCCTTTCAGAGCCATTTTCACCTGGCTGGTCCTGCTTACACCAGACAACCCTTTACCGACAACCTTTATCGACACCTTGACTACTTTTTTTGCAGCAGTGGTGATAGGCCTCATGCACACGCGACCGTGGCGTTCACTATGGCCAAAGGAGGCAAGGATTGCAGACACACGGCACGCCAAGTGTTGGGTGGATATGGGAATAGGGGACTACACGTTCGCATGGATAAGTGGAGCCAGAGTGCTCTTTAGTGTAGCTCTATCCATCTCTCTGACACTGGGCCCCCTGACCAGCCATCTCAGGCGGGCTTGGCTGTATTTATGGAAGCACCAGGCCTGCCCTTGTGTGGGTCACAGAACTAGGCGCAGCCCACACAAGGGCAGGCCTTAAATTTGATTAAATAATATAAGCCTTTTATAATGTCATCAGGCACTTTTTATACTGTGAACAGTCTTCAGAAATTCTGAATAATCTAGGTATTTGTATATTACAAATAAAAAAAAAAAAACGTAGCTAACTATACTTATAACTTTTGACTTGTTGAAAAGTGCTAGAGTAACCAACTAGCCACTTTGGCAACTAGGTCAAAAAGTTAGTTTACAAGCCTTACTCTGAGAAATGTGCATTTTCTCTTTTCAACACAGACATTGGCAAGTAGGAACAAATAACTTGTAGAGATTATTGATATATGTCATTAAACAAGAGAGACAGTTAATATATATGAGGTGTCTCTGTGTCGTCTCCCTTTTTCAATCATTTGTAATTCATCCCCCTTGCAGGCTGAAGGTGTGTCCAAATTTGTCCTGTGCAGCTTTAAAGCCAGATGAAAGTGGATTGAGGAGTTATCACTTGGCAGGTGCTCCAAGATACTCAACAGGATTTACACAGGAAAGCCAAGACACACACGCTCCCCCCCACACACACACACATAATCAAACTCACACACATTACTCATAAATAAACCACAGCTCAGGATGACGAGCCATTTTGTCAAATGCATTAAAAAAAATCCTCCTCCGTGAATCTGACTACTGTAATCGTCTATGAACGTGAATAAATAGGCTGCACAACAGCAGACGTTGCTGCACAACCTTTCGCAAACTAATGGAAATCTGTAGCTTGAGCCATCAGATAAAGACTTTCTTACAGCTCCCGAGGCCACTATGTCCAAGCAGTAAGTCAAAACTTTTTTTTTTTTCCAAACTTCCAAGCAAAGGTCACAACTGCTTTGCCATCAAAAGTTATGGGAAGGTAGCAGAGTGCGACCGTCGTACACACAGCATTGAAGAAAAGTTATTCCCCGAGCTGCAGCATTGGAGATGGCAGCAGCTAAAATTGTGATTTACTGCAGTGACATAAACCAGACTGCCCCATCTTTCCTTCTATCCCTCAACCCCTCCCTTCCTTCATCCTTCTAACCCTTGTGGCCACAATCCCTCAGAGAAAGACAAACATCGATCTGAGTTACAGCCTCAATCTATTGAGAATCACTCTGGTCTGCATGCATATCAATACACACCCACATATACACGCAAGGGAGGACATTTGCACTCTTTCCCTGCAGCTCGAAGTTTGCAAACTCTTCTCTTAGCAGCAGTCTCACATCAACTAGGCTGTATGTCTTTTTAAAAATGTTATTGTGCCTTTCGCTCATCTTGATGAGCTGTGACATAACCTACATCAGAAGGACGGCTCTTGCATCTGCAGCTTCTATGTTTGTTGATGTCGCCCTTTCATCGGTGTTTGTTGTATAGATGACAAATCTATTGAGATCCTTGCAAACGGACCAGATATCACCAAGGTCATTGCACAACTAAGTAACCTCAACGGCGATGTCGACAGTGACGTCCGTAAAGGAGGAGGATTGTTCTGGCCAGTCCTGCTACTGCTGACATCCCTGAGTCCTTGCACCCATGCGATTGGTACTGTACGATTCTTTTCTATTTTTCCTATGCAGTCAGGACCCTCTCGCAACACTGTAAGTTAACTTATTATGGTCTTTTTTTTACAGTAGACCAACAAATGGTTTTAGACTTGTCAACTTCTGCAGATATTACTGTGATCCCCCTCTGGGGCCATCTCCTGCCACACTTTGATGAAAATTCCTGGTCACCTTAGGACAAAGGTTTCATGAGACCAAGGCGGCTCACTCAGGAACAGCGTGATAAAGGAGGATCAATGATATCACTGCATGTATGAATACGGTGTGATATCAGTCACTGTGAATCTCCATGAAAGGTTCAATTCCTGTTAAGGAGTATTTAACCCTACCCTAGAATCTCCAGCTTACAGCATGTCCAAATAAGGCTGTTCTTTCTGATCTACTCTTGTGTGAGAATTCTATCGGATATTGGATTTCAAATGAGGAACAATGCTTGTCGCATGGACGACCTTGTCCTCAGTCACAACATCACTACAAGATTGTTTACTTGTCAATGCCTCCATGGCCACAATCATAAAACTTGACTGGACCAAAAAAAACTCTTTGTCCTTCATTGCTTGCCTGTCTATGGGCCATTTCATACACAGCACAAATAGAGGTATTGTCTTATTCCATCGGAGAATTAGTAGAATACAAAACTTTATTTGTTGCAGTTTAACCTCCCCCCACGGGATTTTAGACATTTCCATCCATTAACCCTATTTTTATGAGATAAAGTTTTAAATGCATTTTAATATCAATTTTTTTAAACTATTGAAGTCCTCGACTTTCTTCTTAAAGGTCCTGATCCCTAATTGTGTAGTTTAGTTTATAGACCCCCCAAAAATAATATTTAACTGCAACATGATTTGGCCTGTATACCCCACATATGCTCAATTCTGAGATTATTCAAACTCTCAGAGTCAAATAAGTTACTTTACTTATGGTACTTTCTTCTGGTGTTTTTCCCAAAGAACCCAGATTTAATGGACATCTTCGTATCTGACCGCCAAGTGATTCTTTTTTAAAGCATCTCTACCATTTTTAGTTTTAAAACCCTACCCCATCACATGGTTTCTTATTTTACTGCTGACTCTGCATCCAAATAAAGTGATGCTTTTTTCATTTGGTCTTTTCCCATTACAACACCTCCACAGAATCCAGAGAAGCTATTAATCTTTTTCAACAGTCACTGTGTTTCTATTGTTGACCATGATTCTCCACTAATAGATCAAAAAAAGCTAAAGTCAAACACCCTTCAATGACTAAATGATCCAACTCGATTAACTGAAACAACAGTGGAGAAAATCGGAACACAAAACTAAGTCTAACTGAGTCTGCAATCCCCACAATGCTGTGACAGAATGTATGACAAACTACCAGAAGAGCGGGAGAAGATGCAAGATCATTACATTTGTCAGAGAAAAACAAGTATAACTCCAAAGTTGTACTCAGAGTAATCAAATCTTTTACCAGTAGTCTGTCTAGTGAGGATCTTGTACCTAAACATGACTGGACATACAAATTTCACCTGATCCAGAAAATCTTGTGGTTTAGATTGGAGCACTGCCTTAAATATGATCGATCACACTATTCTTCTGCATCATCTAGAATCCTGGGTCGGTCTTAAGGGAGGTGCTCTACATCTACTCTCCAACAGATTTGTCTCTGATGTCATGGCAAATGATTTCTTTGTTGCCCATTTAAATGTGGTGTACCTCAAGGCTCTATCCTTGGCCCCCGGCTTTTTTTTTTTTTAATTAATAATGTTAAGTCAAGTCAGTTTTTTTTGGGATAGCCCAAAATCAAGAATTAGAGATCTCATCAATAGACTTTACAGTTTGTAGTACTGCAACACAATTACCCCTGGCCTTAGTCCCTTTCATCATACAAGGGTAAAACTAAATGAAAACACATCAACAGGAAAAAAAAGAGGAAGAATGTCGACATTGTTTGCTGTCACACTTTGTGACGGTAAACAGTGAGTTCTGTCAATAGATACATCCATCAGTTCACCATTGTTTCCCACCTACTGCTTTGGCATATGCGTGACACTGAGGCAGATTTTCCTGATTTCATATGGATGGAGATATTTTTTTTATTACACTAGGGCATGGACGAGAATATTTTTTAACGGCGGCCATAAAAGTTTGTTTAAAAAAAAATCCACGTTCGTTTGGACTAGGCCTTTAGCATCTTTTGAATCAAATTAAAAAAAAAATTTTATTGAAAAGTTTTTATGATAGAATGCTTATGTCTTTTAGTGTGTTTTGGTTCATTTTATCCCTCTGATGTTTTATGAGGATGTTAGGATCTCTGGATTTTTTTCCCTTTTTGTTAAGCAAACATGTATATAGATGAAGTTTATGAATATTTTATGTTATTTTTGATCTAAACACTGGTGAAACTAGCTCTTGGTCTCCGATTTGTGTTTTCCAGAGAGGAAAATCTTGTTTTAGAAGAGTAGTTGCAGCCAACATCCAGCAACAGCTCCCAGGGAAGCTTTTAGTGGCAGAAGCATTGGCTTGCTTGGAAAAAAAAAGATGAAAAGAAGAATTCACATGGTGGTACTGACAGAAGGTCTCTGACAGGAAGCAGTATGGCAATACCTCGCTGATTTCTTACTTATAAATACAAAAAAACATCATCTGTTTTCTTTTGTACTATTTATTTACATGTCAATATGTCATATCAATAGCATCGCATTTGTCTAGTTTTCACAATCATCATGTTTTGTAAATGTTTCATCATGCTTTCATTTGTCATGTATGACAAGAACGACTTGACCAAATGAAACTTACCCAGTATGGCATAATAAAAAGGGAACTGCGCGGGGTCAGTTGAGTACTGGGGGAGTGCATAGAGACCACCAGGTAGGGAATTCCACAACAACCGGTTTCTGGACACATGGGAGTCCACACGGTCCTGGATGATCTGAATGAGAGGGACAAAGAATAAAGAGCAAAACGAAAGAAGAGAGGAATCAGATCATGTAGGGAGAGAAAGGAGGAACAAAAGAAAAATGGGTTGAGATTAAAAACATAGAGAGGATGAAAAGAGGAGGGGAACGAATAAAGTTCGCGGAATAATAAAGAAACAAGATGTGATGATTAGTTTGAGATGATGAAGAGATAACCATATGGTATCATATGAAACATCACATACCTGTGCCAAAAATGTCACATGTGTTGTGGTGTAACCCTCAAACTTGGTACTAGAAAGTCCAACTCACTTAATAAAATTTTAATACATTTTTTTTTAAAAAAGTAATAATTGAAATAAGAAATATTGAAATTCACAGTTTTTGTGGTTACGCGAGTTAACATTTCTGTCAAAAAAAATCACACATTCAGACTCACAAACATTCACATTCTGTGTGATTTTAAAAAATGGACTTTAAAATCATATGAAACTACCAAGAACATAAAATGTAAATTTTGAGATACCTGATGAATGGTTTTAAAATTGTATTTTAAAAAGTTGCCGACCAATATTTGTCCTAGACCAATAAAGACCCAATAACCAAATTTAGGAATGAGAAAAAAAATAAATATTTAAATAAATTTGGGACATCTGCAGAAATGTACTGATATTTGGAACCCCGCGTCTTTACGTCCAGGTCTGTGTAGCTGCCAGCTCCTGCAAGGAGAATGTCTACGTGAAACAGGACTGAGATACTTGAACTCCTTCGCTTGGGGAAGCGACTTGCTCCCAACATGAGGAATCCATTAGTAAACTACTAATATTATCCATCTGGCTTGCTACCGAAGGTGAGGTTAGCTGCTTGAGTGTTGTGAGCGTGAGCCGAGTCTCCTGGGGACCCCGAGAAAGACCCACGACACAAGCGGAGTGCAGACGACAGCCACACAGATTTCATTTGTTTAAAGTAATTAACTACATAACTTTTACTCAGTGGTTTTAACATCATTTTATGTACAAAGTAAATCCACCAAACCCGGGCCAGAACTGGTCATATCAATTGCACAATTTTGCAAATTTATCACTTTTGTCTGAAGCTTGTAATCAATTGGAAATCACAGAATTAATGTAGAATGGAAACAAAGCGAGAGATTTATTTAAATTGACAAGCTATTGCTACATGGTTGATACCAATGGATGCCTCAGGTTGTCTGGTTTCATATGATAGCCTCATTAATCTTTATCTAAAATTTTTCGTTGACGAGTGTTATTGATTATAGATGAACCACAATAGTTAAGGTTAATTTTGACAGCACTACTTGTTATGTATTATCTAAATTGAAAAGTGAATTTTAAGCAAACTAGCGCCTCGCTTAAAAGTGTTTTGCAAAACTGACGACACATTTTTGCAACAAGGATTTCGGCGACATTTACAAAAGATGTCACATGACACATTTGACACACACACACTAGGATTTGTGTGTTATACCAGAAGTGAAATCCTGTAATCAAAACCTCACATACTGCATTTATATTCTTCTTTTAAGCACTGAAAGGTGGTGACTGACCCTGTGGCACAAGTTGATCATGAAGCCGGGGCACCAGATGCTAAATGAAAAAGGCTTTAGTGGGTATTAAGCAAAAAAAAAAAAAAAAATCTGGGAAAGCTACCAGTTCTGCTTCCTTCTTTTCTTGGCAAATCCAATTCTTTTTTTTTCTCTCCTGGTGTGTCATCGAACAGGAAAATTAATTCATGTCTCCATCTCGTAAACGCCGACTGAGGTGTGATGGTTTTATTTACCAGGCACTAAAGAAATGTTTTCATGTTTTATCAAGTCGGCGTTAGATGAGCACGAGTGTGTGAACATTTTCACTGCTGCTGAGACAGCCAGCGGAGTGACTGGAAAGAGGCAAATCCAATTAGAGGCAAACGCAAACAAACAAAAGAAAAACATTCTGATGTCACTCAGATGGAATTACAGAATAAATTCAGAAATGGAAAAAGTGCATATGATAGTTTTAAATGAAATATGCCATTGATAGTAAATAGACGGACCACAAAGCAAATTATTATTTGTGAGAGTTAAAGTAAAAAAATGTATATACATATATACATAAATAAAGAAAAAACTATAGAAAATTAAAACATTTGTGCAATAAAAAAATTAACAAACCACATTTACTTGTTTTGTTTTGTGTGTGTGTGTGTCCCTCTCTCTTTCTCACTGACTGAGCTGTCTACTGATCTGTGGAGAATTTACTTGGCACTTACAGCCGGCTTTTAACACACACACACACACACACACACACACACAGTTCTCAGTATGTGGGACACTACGGCTATCAACAACGCCTCATTTCACCCGTTTAGCCTGGTGGCGTGCTGGCTCCGAGGTTTTAGCACATCTGGTAAGCAGTATATGGCTGTCAGTGGTCTTCTGTCTAATTTCATACCCTGCTAGCACTGGGCGTTCAGTGGAGTCACTGAGGCCTGCTGTAGCTGGAGTGGGTTACTGAGAATAATAAAAAAAAAAAATAAATTTGTTTAACCTAAAATACAGCATGCTCACAATAGCCTTTCATCCTCTTGACATTAATTCCATCTGAAGGGTTGAAAAACCTGGCGGTGACTGTAATGTTATTGCAATGATGGTGGTAATATAAAGAAAATATGGTGATAAGGATTGTAGGTTTTATGCTAGAGGTGAAGACGGCAACACAGTAATAAGTGCCATAAGAATGGTGATGAATAAAACGCTGCTAGTGCTGGCGATGATGATGATGATCATCATGAAAATGGTGATGAGGAGGAGGAGGAGGATTATTATCTTCCACTGTGTCTGTATTCAAAGACGTTACAGACAGTAAATAGTCCCCGAGGACTGAATCAGTGAACTAACAACAGAATAACATTGCTCTCATACGCTATTGAGGAGTTCATCTTCCACAATCCAGACAGCAAGGTCATTTTGCTGGGCCAGCCGCTAGCTTTTTCTGGTCTCGAGAGCGGAGATATATGCACACTCCAACACACATACAGTAGCGGAGTCTCTCTATCCTGAGGGCTGCCAGACAGTACAGGCCTCCTTCACACTTGGCCCTTCACACTGGAGCTGCTCACATTAACATGTCTATTTTCCCTTCGGTGGATTTTTATTAAAAAAGCGGATTGCTGTGCATGTTGCTTTATTCAGAATTTTTTTTTTTTTTAAGCAGCATACCTCTCTCTTTCTCCCAATGTGGTCCTGGCAGTCTCTTTTGCTGGACAAATCCAGCAAAATATTCAAAATCACATCAAATTTCAGGATGACATGTGGTGTCAACCAGAGCACTATTGGTGACTGCTTAAATATCCAAACTAAACTAAAGCGGCAGAAGATTTCATGGTTTTAACATTACGTAATGTAGTAGAATCATTATTTTGTACCATTTTTTTCTCCTTTGGAAAGTCAGGCAGGAACAGAAGCAACACAAAATACAAGCTAAATGACAGAGCAGATAATTAATGCCAAATTCATTAGTTTTGATGTGCCTACAAAACTATATTTATAGTTATAGGCACCAAATACCATATCGATATAGTTTTTTATCTCCTCTCTTCACTATTTGATGCACTTTTCCTCCAAGTTGTGCATCAAAATCATTTAATAAACAGCTACGTGTTGATAAACCATTACAAAACCAACACACATATGTAACATATTATAGTGCAGTACTTATCTAGTACCAAAGTATCTAAGATTTGTCACACAGATGAAAAACTTTACACAACATTAAAATGCTGATGTCTGTTTGTTAGTCATAAAATACAGTATACTATAATAATATAGCATAATCTGTTTAATGGGGAATTCAAGAAAATTTTGCTTATCCTTAGTCCACCACTGAAACTGTCATCATCACAACTGAGAACTCATAAGTATACTCACACTCATATACTTATACTTATACAAAGTGAAATCTGTTACTTTAATTGTTTAAAAAAATGAAGAAAAAAAATAGATTTTTAACTTTTTATGATTTCTAAGGTGCTCCAAAATGTGGTTTTGTGAAGTCAGGAAAAATAAACTTTTCTCCAAATAAACTGATCCATGCACGGAGCATCTTCTAGAATAAAGTATTTAATATGCTTAAAAACAAGTGGCTAAACACAACTTTTTTTGGCTAAAAAAGAAAAAAACAGGTTGAAACAAAATACCACTGAGAGCTGGATAAAAGATTTTCTTTAAGGTTTATCTTTGGGTGGTGATGCATAGCCGGTGGCATTATACAGTATAGAATAAAAAAATAGGACTTTAGTGAGGTTGATTAAATTGAGGTCTCCTGACAAAACTAAATCCAAAACTCCCATTAAGACTATTTCTTGCAAGCTTACCTCCAAAGTAGTTAAGACGATTTTGGCTACAGAGGAGAAGTAGGCGTCCCAGAGGAACTGGGTCTGCTGGCGGAGAGCCAAGATCCTGTCATGGCCCACGGACCGGGTAATGGAGGGAACCTGGAGGAGGAAGAGAAGCGAGGGGACAAAAATATCAGTGCGATACATTAAGTTGTATTCTAAATAAAGTTGAGTGAGGGGATGCGACTGTGTGGAAGAGATGCAGGACGAGGCGTGGAGGAGACTTAAGTCATTTTGTGGACACGCAGAAGAGATTAGAGGAAAGTCTTTCTTCCCTCAAGACTCTGTGACTGGGTTTATCTCCGGGACAGTTTGGCAACTCAGCCACCTGCTGTCCATATATAATAGGCTTACTGCATTCACACCTTGTGTTATTACATATCTACTAAACAGCCATTAAAGAGGACTTGACATGCATGATTCCATGTCTATATTCTGAGGCTTTACTGGTATATACTTGCATGATTTGCATTTTAAAAACTACTTATTTACAGCGTAATGGCCCTTTATGCAGCCCCTCAATTCAGCTGCTGTCTGAACCAGGCTATTTTAGCTGCTGTCCCTTTAAGTCATGAAGCTCCTTTCTTATAACTCACTGGTTTATATTTGATCAAGACTTAAAATAAACATAATGAAGGAATTGCAGTTTTGACTGACAGGTGGCTCACCATTGCAGGATGCTGTCTGCCACGATTAGCTCCCACCCAGCTCCACACTCTCATCCCATTCACAGGAGAGACACTTCACATTTAAGATGACGATGGCCATAATTAAGCTAACTTCAGGGGGAGGAGTCAGAGCAGCTGTGGCGTCACAGCTAAATCAAGTCAAGTCAATATTATTTGTTTAGCCCAAAATCACAAATCACATCTTCTCCCAAATGGCCATTACAGTTTGTACAAAAGCAACATAAGATGCAAGGAAAAACTCTCCAGTAGCATGTCCATTTGGGAAAAAACGTGGATCAGTGGTAAAATCAATCATGTCCTTATCTTAAAACTGAATTTGTTACAGTTTGAGGTTGAAAGTTGATGAGATTCTGGCTGCAAGAAAGGACACATTAATAGTTCCAACATGTGTTTCATTTATTTGTCAAATAAAGGTCTCTTTAACATAGAAACATACTCTATCAGCACTAGACTTAGGTCACTATGTGTGAAAGTATGTCTCTTCATACAGTGCAGGAATTACCATGTTGCTGAAGTGTTTCCTGGAGGGGGTTTTATATAGTACCTCCAGTGCTTTATTCATAGAGCTGCATGCTGTCAACAACTTTCTTCCTTCCATCATCGTAGGTCACTAAATGCAGCCACACTGCAGCCCTATAAAGTTCTGCTGGTCATCTTCTAAACTCTGAGCTTCCCACTCACCATACCCACACAAATCTCCACAACGAATGACTATCTGCTGTTTCTCCATCTATTATCTGCTACACTGCTTTTCTTCTTCTTCTTTTTGCTTACTATGGTTTGTTGTCTTTAGGTGCAGCTCTGCCACCTGCTGCTCTGGAGGGTAAAAGCTTCACTCATGAGAAAAAGAAAAATAAGAAAAGGAAGCATCTCACAATTATGAACTGAACAGAGACAGTCAAACCGAATAGATCCAACAGTCTTATCCCTATCAAAAAGTGTTGTGCTCAGGATGAGACAGTCAAACCGAATAGATCCAACAGTCTCATCCCTATCAAAAAGTGTTTTGCTCATGTCTGACCATTTATCTAGAAATATCTTTTTGGGATGGCAACTTCATATTTTTCTGAAGTCAGAGGAGACCTGTCACCCTCACTCTCCCAGAGTCTGCCCCTGTGTTCAGGAGTTCAACAAAGTACCGACAAACAGTTTACTAAAGCCTGGCTGCAGTCCTGTGCTGCCGTTAAACGGCAGGAGCCTGTAGAGAGATGTTGTAGCAGCTGTACTGAGGAGGATCGGAGGGATCAGCAACAGACGGTGAAGGAGGCTCGGGTATCACTGGGAGTACACCAACACCGCTAAAGGACATTTACACTGGCCGACTTCAAATGAAACCAGTGGTGGACCCAGCTCACCCACACCACTCCGTTTTCTGCCTCCTCGCCTCTGGAAGAAGGACCAAGATACAAATAGAAATTCTTCTTGCACTTTCAGCCTATACACAGCTACTTTACCACATCTGAATTATTCCTGTCACTTTCAATATGTTTTCTTTTAAATAAATACGTACTTACTTCCATTTGCTTTTATTCATGGAACTTCACTTATTTTATGATGAACACTGCTGAAGAGCTGCTAAATCTGATTTTCACTCTTTTGATTCACAATGACAGTAAAGATCTAATTCAATCTAATCTAATCTAATTTAAACTCTGCTGAGCTGCTACGAGCCCAGATATCCAAGTTCCCGTTGTACCGGAGGCAAGACAAGGTCCCAGATCACATTGTCATGGAAGACGTGAGCAGCTGGCGTCTGGCTGGCAGCATCAACGCCCTCGGGGAGTGGGGATTGTAGAAGGATGAAATTAAGGGAGACGAGGATCCTGCCAATCTGACCGGGGAGCTAAAACATCTGGATGTGCCAGGAAAAATGGAGCAGTCATCAAATGCCCGGTGGAGAAAAAACAAAGTACCTGCTTGATGAGGTCGGACGTGACCTGCCCTGCTCGGCTTGACGGCAGCTTTAAGCTGCCAACGTTCCTGAAGAGCCTGTTCTCATCGACCCTCAAGAGCTTGGTGGATGTGGAGCACAGGACCCTTTTGCTGGGGATGGCTCCCCGACAGCCTCTCCACCCGGCATCACGGCGGCAGCCTGTCAGACACGCGGTAAACCTCAGAGAGGCATGGCGACTGACTGCCGTTGGTACCGGTTTGTCGAGAGCGGCCAGAGCCTCAAAAATGGCGCCTCTCCAGGAAGAAGTCGAGAAGACGATTGGGCCGAAAGACTCATCTCGGATGAACGATCTCCTTCTAATGTTTCGCGAAGCCTAATGAGGCAGCTGCATTAAGCACATCTGTTGAAGTTTTTTACAGCTTTTTTCTTCACCCCTCCAGTCGTTTTCACATTTGGCTCAAAACACCGTCCACTTCCCGAACACTTTTAATGCGATCACCGCATTACTTGAATGTGCGAATTGGATTGTGGATCTCATGGTACCCCTGGGCTGTCACTTGTTCAAAAGCAAAAAATTGAAAAAATATATATATATCAAAATAATTAATTTGAATTAATTTTAACTGCACAGCAACAGAAAAGGGGGGGGGATCCGCATTCGGTCACAGCAACTGCGAGGACATCAATGGAGGATAATAACAACGGAGTGTTTGATGACGGAATTCGCCTGCCTTAGAAGTCACTTCGGATAAAAGCGACTGCCAAATGAAAAAAGTAAAAATGTAATTTGTGTTCGCCCCTGCAGTTTCTGCTAACAGCCCTTCCAATAGCACCCCCATCCTGCTGTGCTGGCTTTTTTTGTTTTTTTGGCTTCAGCATGCCAGTAACATTTGGCTGGCGGAATGATTTTTGACCACACCTCCAGCATGTGAGCCAGTGAGTTTTTTTTGTGCACAACTTAATATCATTGATGTTGTTTGTAACCAATAAAACATGCACATAAACTTCTCCCATAAGGCCTCAAATCCACAAGAAAGTGTGAACACGGTGCACTGTAGGTGGTTGCATTGCGTTTTGACGTCATTAGCGTCTTTAATTGTTCAGCTCTCTGAGGTAGAATATAAGCAACACCAATCACATCAGCTCAATTCCCTTCCGCTTGATTGACTCTAATAGTGTTTATGTTCCTCAGCAGGGGCATTGTGTGTGTGTGTTTCCCATGTCTCTTCCCTGCATGGGGGTGTGTATGTGGATGGGGGGGGGGTCATAGAAGCTCTACATATTAAACAGTCAGGTATTGCAGCTCTCGGTGATGTAATTGAAAGTAATGAGATTCAAGTCTCTCAGCAGGTGTTTAGACATTCCATCTCGTGTTGAACACCCAGTCTCTGCGTGAGTGTGTGTTTGTGACTGCGGGGAAACATGTTTCTGGTTGTTTTGATATTTGAGCTGAATCGGGGCAGATGCTGTAATTTAGACAGAATAGAGAAACCATTTCCGGATTTTGGTAAAGGCATTTCTTCTTACTGCATCATGGCATATACAGTATATCTGTACATACATGATGGCGCCTGTTGAAAGGCCATTGCCCTGAAAATGTAAAGATACTTAATTTCAGTAATTAAGAAAAAAAAACAGAGAAGAGCCTGACACCTCTCAAGCTGGGACCAAAGATTTCTGGCACTTTTTTTTCCTTCTTTTTTGTTGCTTAATAAATTGAGTTAATTAACTAATTATCAAAATACTTCCAGATAATTTTCCATTCACTGACTTCTCAATAAATTGAGTAATTAATTCAGTACGATGTTAGCGAGCATTTGGAATGTGAATAAAATTAGAGAAGAGAATTTGAGTAACTCAGGAAATTCTGTTCATTTCCCTCTTTAAGTTATTTTCCGGTAGCAGATAAGTGGGAAAAAAATGAAATGATTGGTGGAACAAAAATCGTCAATAGACGTGAGGGCAAAATGCAGCAGAGGTGGAGCAATAGGGGCAGGATAATCACCCTAAGAATGTTTAATCCTAAGAACGTGCACAAATGTCAGGGGATACCTATCTAAGCCATTAAGATTAAAATCATATGTTTTTTAAATCAACCAAAATGAATCCCCACATCTATGTTTTTTATTCATTCCTCATGTCTGCAAAGAACATGCAAAAAAAAAAATGGAGAAAAGCTTGAATTATCTCACACATCACATATTATCTTTGCCAATAATTTACATATAATTTAAATTTTTTAAACCAAACAAAAACTCACAACATTAGCGTTGTGGTGCCTAGTGAGTTTAATGGCAAAAAAAAAGGTGCCAAAGTTGAGCTAAAAGCCTCATTTGTACTATTTTTTTTTAATTAGGGCTCCGCTGCTATTATGTTATTCACAAAGAAGAATGCCATTCTCATCATCTCCAGGTGCTGACAGAAAGCGGATAGCAGGTTAGGGACGCGTTAATTAAAAGCATCCCAGAGCCCCTCAACTCCAAACACACACACACACACACACACACACACACACACACACACACACACACACACACACACACACACACACACACACACACACACACACACACACATCTCACATAGCCCCGCTGCTGTCCAGGTGACTGCATAGGTCACGCAGGTGGCATGTAGTAAATAGAGAGTAATTAGAGAATGTAAATATCACAAGCTCGCCGCTGTAATTAAAGGGAACAGAAGGTGATCCAAATTGCAGAGTAATCCACCTCAGATAAAACATAATCCCTGGCTAAGGTGCGAGTGGCTGTGAATATACCACAGCTGGTATGTCAAAGGGGGGAAAAAAAAATGTACAAAAATCCATGTGAGCACAATTAGTTTTCTCACTCAAGCCGAACAGAATTCCACTCATGATGAGATGTTGGCTCGGTTTCTCCACAGATAAGTTTAACTATTTATTCTACCATTATTTATTTTCAGGTTTTATCCCATTGTGGCTTTTGAGTGAATATAAAAACTGGTCAAATATGATGTTGATGTTGATTGATATTGATGTTGATTTGGCTCATTTTAATTCATTTCAGTCTAAACAAAGGGCGTTTAATGGCCTCCTGTCAGGTTCCCATCAGCATCAGCATCAGTGTGTTGGTAATTCATCAGCAACACACTGACGCATATTCATCAGGGTGTAACGAGTTTTTAAACAAAGATTGGATTTGCTACATGATCGGTGGTTGCTGATTTGATTCAAGGACGGTATCAGTTCATCTATCCCGATCTGTTTTTAAGGGAATTGAAAATCGATGAAGTTACCTTATATATATATAGACACATAGCAAGATAAATGAGTGTTTTTGTATCTGTCGAGTGTCCAATATCAAACCAGTTTAACCATGGTTCCGCCATGTTTGCCACAAGTAATTAAAAAAAAGTCCACATTCATATAAAGTCTTTTATGCTCAAATCCAATGCGTTATGTCCCAGTATCAATGCAATCCATTTATTACCTTTTAAATCAGTGTTAGATCGATATATGTCGGCTGGAAGTCCAATTTGTCGTTACACATGCATAATATGTATAGGGGACATATGCATCATTGTTTTGGTGCTTCATTATGAATTTACTCTTTATCCAGTTTCTCTTTATATCTTGTATATTTGAACAAAAATCTGTCTTTATGAATGGGGGGTTTTAGGCATCGGATGTCTGCACTAGGTCAGGTAGCAAAGCCTCGACGAAACACGTTTTAACATTTTAACATGTTTTTTCTTTATCCTTTTATCACCAGGTTGTTTCGTAGAGAGACACACCTTTATGGACACTGCGGAGCAATGGAGAAAACAACTCCCATGATCCCACACTACTCCTTAACATCATCAACTCCGTCTTTTGCTTTCCGTCACAGTAGCAGAAAAATGATGTATCGTCTCTTTAAGATTAGGCTTCAAATAGAAATTCCTGATCTGGGGGGGGGGTTATCGTCCAATGATTGATTCAGCCACTGTTGGGTTGTTTTTTTTTTTGATTGTCAGGGGATTCCATGACTCTGAATTAGCCCCGGTGCCCCTTCAGCTGAAAGGGCACATTTTATCTTTAGATGGTTGATGCCGTACAGTATGAGGGAGGTTTAGCTTTCGCAAAGCGGTTACGGCATGGTAGAAGGCTTTAGCTGCATCCATGTGGTACGATGGTATTGTACACTACAGGGGAATAATTCAGTCATTTAAAAGATGTTAGTGCCTGTACATTCTCCTCTAGCATTGAGAACCAGCGTGTTTTCTACCTGTAGCAGCAGCCGCTCGTCGCCGAGTATGGCGGCTTTCCTCCAGTCGATGACTTCGGAGAAGGGAAGCTCCCAGCCGTTACTCAGAATCACCGGGATGCAGGCCGCCTGCAACACATGAAGTTTGGTAGTTTATGTCTGGCCACCTTTAACGTGCTCCAATTGAGAGTTTTGCAGAAACGCCTGCAACACATGAAGTTTGGTAGTTTATGTCTGGCCACCTTTAACGTGCTCCAATTGAGAGTTTTGCAGAAACAAACACATTTGCCGTGTGAGATGAAGTAGACAACAGGAGACAACGAAAAACATGTTTTTTTTTTCCCTTTTTGTAAATTCCCTGCTTTTGTGACCGCATTTAGAGGATTTATTATCATGACTCCATTTGTCAGCGGCTCTTCCATCTCCCGGGAGCTCTCTCTCTCTCTCTCTCTCTGTGTCATTTCATGACAACACTCCAGAAAACGATCATCATTTGCGGTTAATGGGCAAGAGTCGATTGTGCACTCCGCCGGTCTATTAAACTTAATTTAAAGGAAAAATAGTCCGTCTGCTGGCTAATTTCGCTCACAGCACATATGTTATGCCTCATCTATATGCCTGCGGTGTTGTTTTATTATATCCTCATCTGGAATGGTACAACAGATATTAAATTAACAGTTATGGGAATGACGCCATAACTTTGAAACAGTAAAAGTATATAACATGGGAAATGGGCAATGCTGTAGTTTTACTCCTGTTTTCCCCCTACGATGGTGAAACTTTCAAAAGGTGACCGTTGAACGTAAGAGAATGTTACTTCCTGTAGCTCTTACTACTGACAACTTTATGAGCTTCTTTAATGATACAATTCTAGGAATTAGAGCCGTAATTCATCATCTCCTGCCTTCAAGTAGCAACACTTTAAACACAGGAACCTTAGAAACAGATGTAAAATCTGACACATATTCCACATAGATGTAGCTTCAGTGACTTCTCCCTTTAAATGTTAACTTATCTTTTACATTCCATTCCTCGGGAAGTCGTAGCCTTAATTAGTGCTTCTTTAATAGATATATCAATCTGGCCTTATTAACCACTTGCATGGTCGTTATCAGTGGTTACCCACCGATCATGCAAGTCAGGGTTGATGTTCCTCTTAAGTGTTGGGAGGCAGGAGGAGGAGGAGGCTTAGGTGATTGGTTAGATCGGGGTTGGGGAATCCTGGTCCTGGAGGGTGGGTGCAGGCGTTTGTTCCGAGCGAGCAGTAACACTCCTGATCCGGCTAATGAATCCCCTCAGCGAGGGGCTGTGCTGCTTGATTAGAGGTGTGTGGCTGCTTGGTTGGAACGAAAGCCTGCACCCGCCAATGGCTCTCCAGGAGAAGGCCCGCCCGCCCCTAACCCTAACCCTTTTACTGGATGCACCCTTTGTGTTGCAGTGAACATTTTATCTTAAATGATTATAGTGCAATATTACAGTTCTAATCCAATGTTAACCCATATCTACGAGATCGATAACACCCATTCAATGGACTGAACATTAGAAAAGGGTGTACGAACATGTTATTTACCACGGTCACTCAAATTATCTGTATATAAAACTCTTCTTACAAAGTGTACTCTAGTACCAGGTGTTTTAGTCAACTACCTATTTCTAATCTACCTGAATTTCCTCACAGGTCTGAGGTCAAACAGTGACATGACATGACATACATTAACCCCTGCCCCTTCCTTAACCCCCCCCTCAGACTAATTGTCATTCCTGATTTTTAATTGTTGATTTTCCTTCTGTGTGGTAAAAATGCGTCGCATTAAATGTCAAATAACGTGTTTGATTTGCCGCTGTTGGACTACCATCATCATGGGTGAACAAAAATTATGTTTATGGGTGCAGGAAATGCAAGAAATGTGACATTCAAACTTGAATCGTGTCTTGTATTGAGACGTCAGCAGATTGCAGCAACAACTCCACACACGTCCAGGTGAGATCAGGAACAGGATTTAATGGGAGTTATGGGAATTTGTGGGAATACATGGGATCAAATAGGAATAACTGGGAAAAAATCCAACTCAGAAAAGCTGTGTTGGACGAGTTGTGACCTGCACTTTCACCACGCTATGAAACAATATCTGTAACATCACGACATGTGAGTCAATATTTAAACATTATAGTTATACTATTGTTTTATCATGTGACATATATGGTTGGATTTGTAAAAAAAAAAAAAAAGATCATTAATCTTAATGAGCATCTCCTCTGATTGTATGATTTTAATGGCAGTGAATGGGGAATGGTGGCAGCAACTGTATGGTTGTGACATCACAAAAAAGAAGTTCTGACAACAGTCTGTGTGCATTTCTTTGTGAATGGAGCATTTAGAGTGAAACATGGGGGAGCATTTATAGAACACCTAGACCTTTTTACAATCAAAAAGCTATTAAAATCTTACTTTTCTGCCTTTAATTATGTGTTTGTGGTCTAATGCAGTTTCACCATTACCACAATGCAGGTAAACATATTTACACAGACAGTGAGGGCAGAGATGTTTGAATTAATTAAGTCAGATGAAGTTAAACTGTGTGAATGTGGACATTATCAAATCTCAAAACACTATAGCCTGAAATTGCTTATGACGTGAGTTGTGGACAAAAAAAAAATCACATTAACATTGTATGTTTTGTGCAGTACTGTAGATAATTAGAGAAGTAGGTATCAACTTCATGATGTTTTGCATTGTAATCGAAAGAAATGCATAATTTATTATACAAATATCGCACATACACACACACACACACACACACACACACTCACCTGCAGGGCCTCTAGGAAGCGGAATGATCCAAGACGTCGACCCCGGGGTACCAGGCAAAAACTGGAATTATGGAGCAGCTCCAGGTAGTCGTACCTACACCAACACACACACACACACACACACACACACACACACACACACACACACACACACACACACACACGAACAATCAGGTTAGAAAATAAGAGCAGTGTGTGGGTCATCAAAATAAGCAAAGACCAAATGAATAGAGAAATAGGAAAAACTAGCGAAATAGGGGATTTTGTTGCATGGCAACATTCTTTTCTTTGTGAAACAAATCTAATGGACAACCAGCAAACATGATTCATGATGTCTTTCAAGAAGATATATCAAACTGATCATAGAAAAAACATCTTTTATTCGGAGAAAGAAGAGAGCAGGACCATAGAAAAAGAGCACTGAGGATCAGATTGAACTCTGCAGATGTTATACCTTTTTCTGGGTTTTTCTTAATATTCCAAGGTCAAGTCTTTTATTTCTGGACATTTTCCTGGGGACAACAAGGTCTACACAAAGCTGTGATGAAACAAAGGCCAATGTGAAAACTGGAACAACAAAAAAAAAAAACAACTAAATCTGTGGCACCACTCCTCGGTATACATCATTTTCAGACAAACGCAGCTTTCTTCTAAATGACAAGCAAAGACTTTACTAAAGGACCTGATTTCCTTCATGAAATATTTTTTATAGAAGGTGCAGTGGAAGATTCTGCAAATCAAAAGATGCATGGTGGATGATTCATGCATTGTGCTTAAAAGAAGCAGTCCAATGCTTTTATATAACCAAACTGATCTAGATATGGGACAATAGTAATACTCTTGGTTGGGCAGAGGGAATGTATTGTATTGGCAGCATGGTGCAGCTTGTCTTCTTGTTTTTAAGCCAAGCTAACAGTAGCAGAAGCAAGGACTGCTAAAGAATTTCCAAGTTCAAGCTCTAGTTTAAAGGAATAGGGAGCACAGAGGCCGACATTTCAATGATCCCTCTAGAGTTCTGTAGTGATTTGAAGTGAGTGAAGCTCATAGTTTAATCTTAGTTGTTGTCCTGCAATTTGTAGTTGAATTGCAAACCGAGCATCGAAACCAGAGCTGGATTTGTTCTGGAACTATTCTAAAGACCGCAGTATGGTTCTAGTAAACCTCTGAGGCTCTGTCGTAAATAGACGCTCATTTCCAAGCCTTTCAAAGCAAGTACAAATGGGACATATTACACTGGGCAGCTTAATGAGACTTACCATTACACACAAAGCTTTCCACAAGTATTTATTCTACTTTTTGAAAAGTTAAATAGGTGTTTCTATTAGGATTTCAAATGTGCTCTGTACATTTCTATTATATTGAAAACCTGGTTGGAGGGGAAATAACTGACACAAGGCGGGGGGCCGGAGGCTGAACCCACATGCACGACTCTTCACGGATCGATCAAAAGAAAAAGTCTTTATTATGATTCCGTACAAAAGATTTACTCAACATGAGGTAAACAAAAAATCACTCTTGCGAGGAACAAACAAAAAATCACTCTAACGAGGAAAACAAAAAATCACTCTTACGAGGAACAAACAAAAAATCACTCTTAACGAGGAAAACGGGACTAGGAAAAATAACGAGGGAAAGACTGACGAAACAAGACTGGGAACTTCAGTAGACAAGAACAAAACCTGGTAGGACTTGGAGCTGGGCGCTGGCTCTGACACATGGGACGTGACGAACTGGCCCAGGACAAGGGGAGACACAGACAATATATAGGCGAGGTAACAGGGCACAGGTGAAAACAATCAGGGCAGGGGAAGGCAATCACCGTGGCGGGAAACACACAAGGGCAGGAAGCAAAGGTGCCTGACACAAGGGGGAAGAGTCATTTCAAAATAAAACAGGAAGTGCAGGGCAAGACAACACGAGTGACAACCTAACATTTGCGACGAGACATGACAATAACTATAACAAGAGGGATCAATGAAATGCTTCAGATACTGTATGTATATGGCAGGAATGTGGGAAATTGATGTCCAAAACTATCCCTTTAAGTGCAATTTGTCTCTTAACCACACAGAGTTAGTCTGTGTTTCCTTCTCAAAATGTAGATCTTCTTTATATTATTACTGCAAAATGATGCCAACAAATAACGTATGATATTTTCACCTTATTTGAAATGCCATTACTTTATATGACGATATAATGGCTGTTAAAAGGTAAGGAAGAGATAAACAGCACTGCAACACATTCACAGAGATAACTAATTAATAAGGATGAACAGATTTTATTTGGGTTTTTTTTAGTATAACTTTAAAGTAGCATAGTTGGAGTTTGTGGTTGTGCTAATTTAGATGATGTCGTAGTGCTACCCGCTAATTAGTTTAATGGGATATAAGAGTTTTTATTTATTTTGTTGCCACATTTTTTTCTTGCAATTATCAGGTATCAACTTTGGCCACAGAGGCTACGAGCAGCAGCACATCCTCCAGAAGAAGGAACACATGTGGGTGCGCTGTTTTAACAAAACAGCGGCAGCGTGTGCTGCAACGACAGACCTGAGTTCATCCATCCATCCATCCATTGTCTATCCCGCTTATTCCCTTTCGGGGTCGCAGGGGTCTGCTGGAGCCTATCCCAGCGCGTTAAGGCGAGAGGCAGGGATACACCCCAGATGGTCGCCAGCCAATCGTGGGGCACACACACCATTCTCACACCATTCACTCTCACACTCACACCTATGGGCAATTTAGAGTTGCCAATTAACCTGAGCATGTTTTTTGTATTGTGGGAGGAAACCGGAGTACCCGGGGAAAACCCACGCAGACACGGGGAGAACATGCAAACTCCACACAGAAAGGCCCCAGACCCAGGCCCAAGGCGGGTCTTGAACCTGCGACCTTCTTGCTGTGAGGCAACAGTGCTAACCACCGCACCACCGTGTCGCCCCCTGAGTTCATTGTTAAGTTAAAATAAAAAATGTCCCTATGTGTGGCTGGACTGCTCCAGAATTGGTAAATTTGTCAAGAAGTCATTTTCTGTCTGTCCAAAAGTCTGTGATGTGTGTGTGTGCGTGCATTCGTGTGTGTGTGTGTGTGTGTGTGTGTGTGTGTGTGTGTGTCTACATGCGTGCGTATGTGATCCCAGAGCTGGCCTGAGGTGATTTCAGATTGCAGCCTAATCTGTCTGGGGATCAACTGTCCCCACAACCTCACCACCAGCCTGTGTGTGTGTGTGTGTGTGTGTGTGTGTGTGTGTGTGTGTGTGTGTGTGTGTGTGTGTGTCACCCTGCCTGGAAAGTCTGCCTCATGTGTGTGTGTGTGTATGTCAGATATATCTTTGTGATGAGATCGTCTGGTATATACTGTCACTGCACTGGCATGTGTCTCTGTGTGTGTGTGTGTGTGTGAAAGAAGAGAGCAAAATAAGATGTCAGGTGTCCAGTTCGTCACCCGAAGACAAGGTCATTCTAATCACAGCAGAGAGAGAGAGATAGAGAGAGAGAGAGAGAGACACCGACCGGCGGGGACAGCTTTTCATTTTAAGGCGGTTATTTGAGAAGACAAGTCAAATGCTTTGACTACAATTAAATCTCACAGAACGTCGGGTGTTTGGTTTAATGACAGAATCCTATTTAATGTTTAATGACAGTGACCTTGGCTCCGTTCCCACAGGCTTAGTAGTGCGATCATCATTCGGGGCAGTCAATAATGATGCAAAACTCCCGAGCTACCTGTCCTTTCATCATCTTTCTCTTCCTTTCCCGCAGGCATGACCCTTTGTTGATGGCTTTTGTCGCAAGGTCTCGAACAATGATGGGAGCTGCTTTGTCTGTACCCAAACACTAGAATACTGGGGTGCACCCAGGGGCCATAGGTGCATAAAGACCAGTAATAGTAATTCCAAGTTGGGAGCTGACACTGCAGCTATGGAATTGCAACCAGGTTCCGGGAAGTAAACCAGGGGACGAGACACAACACGGTTACTAATGGAACCTCCAGGAACACAGTGTGCTATAAATGGACACATATGTCCTCAGTTATATACATACAGTGGGGAAAATAAGTATTTGAACACCCTGCTATTTTGCTATTTCTCCCACTTAGAAATCATGGAGGGGTCTGAAATTGTCATCGTAGGTGCATGTCCACTGTGAGAGAGATAAACTAAAAAGAAAAATCCAGAAATCACAATGCATGATTTTTTAATGATTTATTTGTGTCATATAGCGGCAAATAAGTATTTGAACACCTGAGAAAATGAATGTTAATATTTGGTACAGTAGCCTTTGTTTGCTATTACAGAGGTCAAACGTTTCCTGTAGTTTTTCACCAGGTTTGCACATACTGCAGGAGGGATCCTGGCCCACTCCTCCACACAGATCTTCTCTAGATCAGTCAGGTTTCTGGGCTGTCGCTGAGAAACACGGAGTTTGAGCTCCCTCCAAAGATTTTCTATTGGGTTCAGGTCTGGAGACTGGCTGGGCCATGCTAGAACCTTGATATGCTTCTTACAGAGCCAGTCCTTGGTTTTCCTGGCTGTGTGCTTTGGGTCGTTGTCGTGTTGGAAGACCCAGCCACGACCCATCTTCAATGCTCTGACTGAGGGAAGGAGGTTGTTCCCCAAAATCTCACAATACACGGCCCCAGTCATCCTCTCTTTAATGCAGTGCACTCGTCCTGTCCCATGTGCAGAAAAACACCCCCAAAGCATGATGCTACCACCCCCATGCTTCACAGTAGGGATGGTGTTCTTCGGATTGTACTCTTCATTCTTCTTCCTCCAAACACGCTTAGTGGAATTATGACCAAAAAGTTCTATTTTGGTCTCATCTGACCACAAAACTTTCTCCCATGACTTCTCTGTATCATCCAAATGGTCATATGCAAACTTAAGACGGGCCTTGACATGTGCTGATTTAAGCAGGGGAACCTTTCGTGCCATGCATGATTTCAAATCATGTCTTAGTGTATTACCTACAGTAACCTTGGAAACGTTGGTCCCAGTTCTTTTCAGGTCATTGACCAACTCCTGTCGTGTAGTTCCGGGCTGATTCCACACCTTTCTTAGAATCATTGAGACCCCACGAGGTGATATCTTGCATGGGGCTCCACTCCGATTGAGATTGACCGTCATGTTTAGCTTCTTCCATTTTCTAATGATTGCTCCAACAGTGGACCTTTTTTCACCAAGCTGCTTGGCAATTGCTCCGTAGCCCTTTCCAGCCTTGTGGAGGTGTACAATTTTCTCTCTTGTGTGGTTGGACAGCTCTTTGGTCTTCGCCATGTTACAAGTTCAAATACTTATTTTCCCCACTGTATATACTGACATTGTTATATTAATGTCAGCTGTCAGCTTATTTTCAATTGTCGTTCATATTTTTTTTTACTAAACAGTGCTTGTCGCAACAGGGCCATAATTATATTATTATAATCTGCTAAAATAGTATGTTGATACTCTATATGTGGAAAACATGTGCATGTAGAGAGACAGTAGCTGCATGATTCCCAGTGACAGGGTATTAAAAATCAATGCATGCCACAGAGAATCACTTCCAACATTTTAGCCCTGAAAAAACAAAATAAAGAGTGTTGCTCACTGTAAAGTAAAAGGGTTCTCACTGTAGCAGATGGAGAGCAGATCAATACAGGGCCTCACACAAGTCTGGGCTGCACTAGTGAAAAATGTGTTTTTTTATATCTGAAGAAAAGTCTAAAACCATTGAATTAAATAACAGACACAAGAAAAAATGTCTTAAAAAGAGTTTTCCTCACAAACAAAATGTATTTGTTCCTGTGATGGACAATTGTAATTTAGGCCATGTCCCCATGTCTTTTGTTAAAGACATTTGCCACTTAGTGATGTGTGACAGCAGTCCACTCATCTTCTAACCTGCGCTATAACATATATCTTAAAGGGTCACTACTATCATTTAGTGTTGCATTTCTTTGAGGTTAGAAGTTGCATATTTTTAAATATCATATAGCGACGATATAAAAGTTGTGTCTGCATGCAGCCGAAGCCAAGATATCCTGACTTGGTAAAATCCAAAATATCAGGGATCCTATAATTCCTGATGTGCAAGTCCCTGCCCCATAAATGTCATTAAATGTCATGCAAAATCTAATTTGGCTTATTTCTTTCTTCAGACTTTGGAAAAGCTCATTGACACACATTTAGTTCATTAAAAAGGAGCTACATCTGTGTATAACGCACGAAATTTTCATCTTTTTTTTGTCTGAATGGCCATGACAAATTTGGTACTGTTTGACCAATAGGTGGCGGTTAAGCACCATCATCTGACAATAAATAAAAGCATCTCTGTCTGTCTGTATGTATGAGGACCCAAGGGAGAACAGTGTTGAGTGTGAAGGTAAATGAGAAAAAAAACTGCAAGCAGCATTATGTAGGAAGTTAAGGACGCTTAGGAACGTCCCATTCAGAAAGGACTGCACAAATTCTATGCAGGTCTATGCTTTTCTAGTTTATGTGCTGTATTTACAAACAACTGAAAGGTGGTCAGAGTTCTATGTTTTTCTTTGATCAAGTATTTCCTAAATTATTATGGACTTTGAAGTTCAGCATATTGTGTTAGATAACAAAAAAGTTTTTATTTATTTAAAAAAAATCTATAAAAATAATTAGTATTACTACAGTATAGAGTAAACAGGACACTTTCCTTTACTAAAGTCTAGGGATTCCAGGCTCCCTACATTTATCATTATAAATATAGTTAAATGTAAATGGTATAACCAGTAATTGCTACAAGACACACACACACACACACACTCATTATGGTAGGAACGGAAGTACAGGCTTTGTTTCACAAAGAGAGCAGAAATCCCTCCAGGTGTAATTGTTTTGTGTGTGTTCGTGTCTGCATGTGCACGCACACACACACACACACACATGCATGTGTGCGGCCCGCGTTGTGTGGAGTCATTAATTATGAAGCAGAGGCAAACACACAGGGATGTTCCTGAACAGAAAACACACTCGCTCACTTTGGCAATTTATAAGACGTGGAAATAAATTGAACCCTCGAACCCTGCGATGGGAAGCGTGAACCGTGTAGCAGTAACAAATGAGGGGGGAAACATGAGCAAAGGTTAAACAAAGAGCATTAAAACTGCAAGACGAGAGTGGAAGATGATTTCGAGCAAGGGCTTAATATGGTCAGATTATCAGTTACCACACACACACACACACACACACACACACACACACACACACACACAAAGCCCCATACAGGCTTTTTCTGGAAATTCCAACGTAGAGCTAGTCCTTCATTGCACGGGAATTCACTTCACTCTGTATTTCAGTCTGAACACCAAGGATTTAATTGTCCCTTTAGCAAGGGAGCCAATCACAGAACAGGGGAGGGTGCAAAAAGATGATCCAACATGGCAGCAGACGGAAATTTATCTTCTGATGCAGCCTTAGTGTTCTAAGTAATTTATACCGCAAATTTATTGTGCAACTTTTAGTGCTAAATTTAATCGTCAATGGGTATGTTTGATACGATTGGCTGTAAGCTACGTACAAATGCCCCCAATAAATGGCTCTGGGCTTTCATAAACCATACATCCGATATAAATAATGAACAGATAATAATAGCCATAAAAGAATGTAACACTGGAAATAGGACTAATGAATCCATGCACCTTGCTGGTGATTCACTTCTCCAATACTACGTTAATTACCTTGGAAGTAGGCAGTCATTGTAAATAATGTATATTTATGAGCTTCCCCTCTGATTGGCTGATTGAAATGAGTGGGTGAAAGGGATGGCGACTGCATAGGCGACATTACATATAGATCCCAGAAGTACAAACAATCCTGTTACGGCACAGTGTGTGCATCTCCCTGTGGCTCGAGTGTTTGATGCATGTGACAGTATTTATAGAAACACCTTGACCTTCTCTACGGTCAGAAAGCCATGAAAGTGACAGTTTCCATGATATGGCACCTTTAATAAACTTCAGGGTCTAATGCATAGAGCAAAGGGTGTAAAAACGTCTCATCATGCCTCCGACACGGAAACAGAAACCGAGGAAGATCAGGTTCGTGGTTCAATATATTTGTTTCAAAATGGGAGTCGCAGGGAGGGAACGCGCCCTGAAGCTCAGGATGTTAACCTCGCTTGTGATTTGTTAAGTCACGCCAGGAGCCGAGTTCTTTTTTTTCTTTTTGTTTATCTGTGCAGCCACGTGTGTCTAAGATGTTTGATTTGGTGAAGCTGCACCGGGTTGCATGGCCGTTTTATTCATTGGGAACACTTAAGTTATATGACCACCCTTGTTGGAGGCAATCTGTTGAGGTGCCTTCAGACGGCATGCCGTGGCGCTGTGGCCTCCACCCGGCAACATCAATGTTTCTATCTCATCCCCCCGCGGAACGGAGCCCGGCCGTGACATGAAATAGACGATACGCGAGCAACACATAGCAGGTTCTGCCAGCTCGCAGCGTAAGTGTTGGGGAAACGGGATAATCACATATTAAAGGAAAAGCGTTTCACTTTGTGCCACCGCAGATGCTCTCGATCAATACAATAACAAAAGATGGAGTTTATGACATCACAGAGTAGCATGGGATCATGGGAGTTATTCTTCATACCTCTGTGGTAACCTGGTTAGAATTCATCATTATGGAGGTTTGTACCTTGGGCTGAATTATCTTTAGAGGTCTAAATCCAAAGCAAACTGTCCTGATAATTATAACCATTAAAAAAAGCTGAATAAAGGGTTTAGATTAGTTGGTCAGTTGTTATTACTCAGCTTGTTGCTTTAGATATCGTAAGATCCAGATGTCTGCTGACAAAAATCTCTATATCGATCTAACATTGATTTAAAAGATAATAAATTGATTGTATCGATACTAGGACATAACACATTGGATTTGAGCAGGGCAGACTGTATATGGATGTGTTTTTAATGATTAAGACATTAAGTGCTACTGGATTCAGTCTGCTTCTCTGTGAGGTCATTGAATGGAAACCCAAGAATGGTGAATCTGAACGTTGTAAAAATGCCAAAAGAAACACAATATTAAAGATGTTAACATGATGTGAAACTGGATAAAATGTAAATTTATAACAGCTTCTGTGAAAATCACAACATTTACTAATGTTCACCAGGCACATTTAGAGGCATATACATAAAAAATGCATTCATTCATTGACTGTCAGAGTCATTTGAGTCAACAAAGCATCTAATCAAAGGTTTATTTGAATTTTTAAACATTTAATTGAGAAAAAAAAAAACATATTGGGCCTTTAAATACATCTTCTCCGTGCATCGTGCAGGAAATTCAACCTTCCACTTTATTCAGCTAACGTACCGTCTCCCAGGCGTGTTGCGTTTACTGTAGGCTGCCGTGGTCACGGATGAAGAAGCAGCGACAGAACTCCAGCTCTGTGCTTTTCAGAGAGCTCTTGACACAATATTTTAGATGCTAATAAGCTGCTAATAAAGTAACACCCTCAGGTGTTACTTGGAATGAGGTTGTAACAGAGATCTGATCTTTTTTTCCCCTTCCACAAAATAAAAAGTAAACCCAGATGAATCCTTGACATTTTGGTTAAATCCACTTATCGGTTACAGGCATTCTGTATACTGTCTGGATGGTATGGTCGCGGTTAACAATTAAAATGCAAAGTAAAGTGGGCAAAAATGTCCCCACAGTTCACTACAGCGAAAAGATAGCAGGAGAAATTGTAAATCAGGATACAGCAGGAAAATGTGTCACACTTAGACTCGCTTAAACTATTGGAATTATATAACTGAGCATCAATCTTGATAAAGCCATGAAGGAAAAAGTGTGATTAAGGCTAAAAATTGACTCTGGGGTAATGCTCCAAGCAGCTACATCATCCCAGCCAAATATATCTGCACCTGGCTCTCTGGAGTCTGTTGGAACCTGTTTAAAAACTCATCAAAGCATCAACAAGCTATTTAGTCTATGATGAAGGAGTGTGGCAGCGGTGAGTGTGTGTGTGTGTGTGTGTGTGTTAGAAAAAGGGGGAGAGACGTGTGCGCTTGCATCAGTTCAGACGAGCATGCGAGTCTTTGCATGCCGTCGTCTGCAATCTGCAGGCAAATCACATAATACGGAGGCAATGAGGAAAGTATTTGATGCATTAAAGCAAACAATGGGAAGGATTTAGCGCCAGGGCAAGTAGAGAGAGCACATTAGTGATTTGAAGAGCTCCAGTTCATGTGTTTTTGTCCTGATGGTGCCCGAATATAAAGCTCAAAAACTACTAGAAGAACTTATTTGGCCTTGAAGGGCACCTGAATGTTTTTTTGAACTTCAGGGAGCATCTTTACATTCATTTACCTTCCGAAAATCACCAAAAGCATGATGATGATGTGTAAAATTGAAATTGTTGTGCTACACAACTGTGTAAATATGACTGGACGTGACCAGACAGCTGATAGCTCGGTTTGACATCAGCTCCCTGCCTGGGCAAAATATAAAACTCTATTATGGTTCAAATACGAACACGTGGCAGAAAATAAAAAAAAGCTACCCACCTCATGAAAACTAGTGACAGTGCTTTGTATTTAGTATCACCAAAAAAAACTCCAAAAAGAAATGCATAGATTGTCTTACTGTGTGATTAATTCAAATTTTTTGGCGTCTGTTTTGACATCGAAATTGATATTTCACCTTGGAAATGAAAAAAAAAACAAGTACAGTAGAAACAGTGACTTTAAAGAGGTCCCATTTTGCAATTTTTTCCACTTCAATATTGTAATTGTAATTATGGTCTATTTAAAAGCATTAGCATGAACCCAAATAGACCTGCAGCAGCAATGCAGTCTGCCATCCCACACACTCACTTAGAACAATCTCATCCCTGTTGTGACATCATAACAGGATGCGTTTGTGGCGTGTGTCTTGTGATTCATTTTAAATACGGCATGAAATACTCCAATTAAACATTATTTTATTACATAAGACAATGTACATTGGATTGTTTGATTTCATTTATGTTACATTGTTCATAAGAAGCAGTCCTCCTGTACATAGGTAAACAATAAAATTGCCATAATAACATACAATATGTGGTGTTTTATATTGCTGCACAAAAACACTCATATTACATGATTTTCTCTCCAAGAAGAGCATTAAATGAGGGGCACTCTTTTTGGACCTTTGCTCGTCTGGATGTTCACATTCCCTCTAACTCCCATCATCCTCCTGTCTGTACAAACCCTTCTGCTTGTCTTTACGTCAATAAGGGCAGCAACATTACTTCCAGGCAACAGCTCCGGCGTAAAAACCGTCCCTACGTTGTTAGCAGAAAAAGCTACTCAAGCGAACCACGAAATGGCTAAAAGCACAGAACGAGCGGTCGGGTCGGAGAGGACAACTCAATCAGACAAACTCGGAGTAAAAAACTGTATGTATATCTCTGGGAGAGTCTTTCAGTACCACTGTATACTGGCGAAGTAGGGGGGTCAGGCCAGGGCCAGGCGGAAGGTCACGGAGCGGTTGGAGACCCAGAGGAGTTTTCTTAAACTACATGTTACACCCCAGCCACTTTGAAAGGGAAAATATTATTATTGTACAGGTCTGCTCCTGTCACGTTCCATTAAAATACCAGAGGACAGATGGTACAACTTCACAGAAACACCTTAGCTTCAAGTGAGCATATGCATGCATGAGAGAGAGAGAGAGATGGAGAGAATCATTTGCATGTTCATTGCTATGTCGGTGAGAAATTTCCATATTTATCACTATGTGATAAAGAAGAACAAATACAAATATGCACTCTGTGAGTATATGTGTGTGTGTGCCCGCGCGTGCGTGTGTGTGTGTAAGTAAACATCACAGTTGAGACGAGCTGAGTTGAAACACAGGTCTCTGGGCTGGTATTAAAGCTTAATGTTGCAGACTGGTCTGGCTCAGAATATTAATACGTGGCAGCACACACACACGCAACACACACTGAGCTAATACGCACAGCACAAACAGGGGGAAACGAATATTAAAGGGGAGGTTGTTGGAAACAAACGTTCACAGCTGACGGAGGGCGGTTACGAGTGGAGGTTTGGAGCTGAAAATCAGCAACGGCAGCAATTATTAAAGGTATTACTAATATGACTAATGGGGTGCAATGGAAATCATTGGGTTCGTTTTTCATGTAAAGTAACAATAGCAATCTTTTTAAGCTGCACGTGTGGACAGTTGTATGAGAAATCTTGAAACTTCTTTGCTACTTAACAAACTTTTATGATCTTGCCATTGCATGCATAAAAATACATTTCTTTGAAGAACCAATCAGACAGTATCACACATCTCACCTATTGACATAATTAATTTCTTAAAAAAGTATGGATTAATTCATCATTAATTTTCTATTTATTTGTCCTCTAGAAAAGGTTTCAGGTTCAAGCTCAAACTGGATGCTAATTAAATATTTAATATGGTTAGTGGTCTGCAAACTTTGTATTTCTATTGCAAAAGCAGCCCCATTATTTCCCTTTTTCCCACTAATATAGCTTATCAATCTAATTGTAAATATATAAACTCCATTGAAGAGCAGTGCCAGCTCGCTTCTTTATTGCCTGATGTAGCAGACAGTGCATCATGATAACAAGATACAATTTAACCTAGGTACATGTAAAACTACTGTAATTTAGTGGTACAGTATCCATACTCGTTCAAGTGGGCTGACCATTAGATGCTGTCGCCTGGCAGACATTCTTGCACAAAACAGGTGAAGGCGTTCTGCCGTTAACCAATCGACTGTGACCTTTTCGGTGTTGACATCATCTTGCTGCCACAGCAGCAGCACAGACAAAAGGGGGAGAAAAAAAATTCCCTTCAAAGGGAAGAAATAAAAAGCTGCAAACGGTGCATCTCCTTTTTTCTGAGCACAATCAGCAAGTGATGGGCTGACATTTACAAATCAAAGACGTAGACTGTTAGTGTGTACGCTATCAGCGTGAGACTGCGTGTTATCACCCAGAAGGTGAACATTAACCATTTTATCCGGAATGCAGAATGTAGAGGTGAGTCGAGGTAAGATCGTACAGCAAAAGTCATTGTCGCTTAGGACCGTCATAAATAATCTAACATTTAACAATATCCATCAAAGTCATTCCATTTGTTTTGAGACAAATTTAACTGATCACCACAAATGTCATGATGGTACTAAAAGGACAGGCAGGGATGTCACGGTGGTGCAGTGGGGAGCACTGTTGCCTCACAGCAAGGAAGTCACAGATTCAGTTCCTTCCAGCACCTTTCTGTGCAGAGCTCCACATTCCAAAAACATACTTAGGTTAATTGGAGATTCCATATTGCCTGTAGGTATAAGTGTGTGAATGAATGGTCCGTGTGCTCCATGACAGAATGGGTACCTGTCTAGGGTGTATCCAAGCATCTTTCCTTTAATGTGCTGGGATTGCCTCCAGCAGACCCCTGTGATCCTAATGAGGAATAAGCTTGTCTATTTTATGGTTAAAATAATCAACATGTGCGAGTAGCATCTGGTCAAAGGTCCAACTGAATGCTTGTAAAATGCACAAGATGATGGGACAAACTTTAGGATTGAATGTCTGACGAGATGGTACAGAAACCAATGGTGTCAAACAGGCAACTTTTCCAATTCCAGTCTATGAAATTATTAATAATCCTAAACATTTTCCACAGTGTGCTTACACAGTGGCTCCTCCCCTAGCGAACCGGTCCTGTGTGCCTGGTACCCCAACCAAAGGTGTACAGGTGGCCGGGTACAGATCCATGGTAACGGAAACACTCATATAAGCGTGCCGTTCCATCCCGTAACATAACGTACCACATAGTGTAAACATTGTAGGCTCAATTACTAAAATTCTTTTTTAGTAATTGACATTTGAAGACTAATAGTCAGCTGTGTGGCTGTTGATTGACAGTTCAACTCTAACAGTGTTTTGTTGAGTTCAATGTTACTCGACTAGAATACCTGCTACAGAAATTTTAGCTAAAGCACCTATTGTTATTCCATGTGTTACGGTTGACATTTGGATTCAGCCTATATATTGGGATATTAGACTCTATAAATCAACATTTTGACTTGCCTGTGACCCTAAAGGAAAAGTGATCAATATATCTAACAGACACACCCTGAAGTGGTCTGTGGATGTGGGAGCGCTTCAGTGAGGCTCCATTAGCACCCTCCCTCCATGTGCCCCTCCGGGTTTCAGAGAAGTGTGTGTGTGTGTGTGTGTGTGTGTGTGTGTGTGTGAGCGTTGTAAAGCACTTAACACACCAATCTCACTACTTATTCGCTGTTGTGGTCCGTGGTCTATCTTTCTTGCTAGGATAGAAATATGTGGAACTAAAATTGAAAACAATCATAAAGGCACAAATGAAAAAAATCTAAGGTTAAATTACAACAAACTAGAGTAGCAGAGATGTAGAAGGTTTGTTATGTTATATTGTACATTTCTGAAGCACAGCTTTCACTGGCATTCATTGGATACGTATTGACTATGAAATGGGAACCTTGCTTGGCCATGTGTGAATTGAAATACATGTAAGATTCAGTAAAAGCACTATAACCCTTGATTGATTAACATTAGAATGACGAGTCCAAGCCAACATTTGCATACGAATAAGCAAATGTTCCTGCATGAGGCCCATCGTGTGTGGAGTTCTGTCCAGGCCAGTCGAGTTATTCAATAGCACAAGTTTTTGGGAAACCGTTTCTTTGTGCGAGTTGCATTGTCAAAATGAATGATGACCCCTGTCCGTAAATTTCTGGCACAATACCAAGATGAACAAACAGTATATCTACTAAAAGACATGATCCGTCACGGAGAAAGCATCGCTAACGCCTTCTTCGGCACCTTCTTTAGTTTTAATTGATCATGTATACTGTATCATATTGGATTTAACCAGGAGGCTCCAGTTTTTATGCAGCGTAGCAGGCTCCAGTCTAGCACAGAAATGCACTGATGGCCGTGGACACCCACCCTTCACACTCACACATGGTGGAAAATAAACTTGTGAAGTTACCCTCACTGCAGGCAGCCAGAAACCAATAATTCTGAATACATGCCACTTAACACGCTCCCGCTCTGCCTCTCTAGCTCTCTCTCTCGTTCCAGAAAAAGAGGAGGAGTGAGGAAGAGGAGCAGGGGGGCGCAAAGTAATCCCCCCCACCCCCACCCCCCCATGCTGAACATTTTCCAAGTCCTCCCTGTATCCAGAGATAGCGACAGGCATTAAAAGACATCAGGGGAAATCAGAGATGCAATCGGCTCTTCTTCCTGCTGCTGAATTATTGAAAACTACAAAGGTAGCTAACTTGCACACGCACTAAGATGCACAGACGCACACTTGTATGGAATTTCATCCCGGGATACAGATGAAGACTTTGATAAGAGGTGGCCAGACAGCATGTTATTGTATTTTTTTTTAATCAACTCTCTCTCAGCATTAAAGCTGCTCTGGGGATTGGACAGTTGGCCTTCCAGAAAATATCACCAAATACAAGCCGCCAGTGAAACATTCCAATGAATAAAGGTGACAAATAATTATTATCACTCTGACATTCGCTAATTTGTTCTGCTTCGAGATGAACTTCCCACTTTCCACGATGAATTTCCAACTTGCAGGTAAAAAAAGATGATTATTTAAAGTCAAGGAACGTCTAAATATATAGGTTGATTTAAGATATTTGCCAAAGAGATGCAGACTCTCCCCGCATTTCATTATGCTGCTCACAGCACAGAAAAAAATATAATTATAAGAAAATATCTGTAAAAACATTGTCTTGGATGCTTTGGAAACCAATGACGACCTTCCAAAAGTTGGCACTACTTTTTCGGTAGTTACACCAAAAACTGTTCACAAACGTTTATTACCATGTGTTATGTGTCAGAAGCCACTGCATTGCTTCTTTGGGTCTAAGTAGGTGCTTTCACACGAGAAAATCATGCTAATGGTTATGAATAGAATATTAAAACTGGAAAAATTGAGAAATCGGGCCTCTATTTCATACTGTACAACTCAGTAAAATACAAACTACAGCTGACCAATGCTTTATAATCTCAAATGGCTTCAGATCTCCCACAATATTAGAAAATGTTTAGTTACGTTGTCATTTCAAACCCTTACTGAATTTCATTTTGGCTTCATTCTTAATGTAACACTGATTTCATTCAACGTGATCCACTCTTCAAAAACAATTAGGTTACAGATGTCCCAGCATGCTCTCTTTTTTTTCCAAGGATCATCTGGAAACGGTACTGTGTCTTCTCGTAGCTCATATGATACTGACGCAGCCAAACCACAATACTCAGTTGTCCCTCAGTCACATTACATGGTGATCATTACTCATTATCGATGAAAGGGAAACAGAGATGGTGAAGCCCAAGGCGTGAGATCGAACACTCTGCACTTGTTGGTTGGAGAGTGATTTATAGCCCTTATACAGAGTGTGTGTGTGCGTGTGTGTGTGTGTGTGTGTGTAGGTGCTGCATCTAGACAGACTAGTTCCTTCGGTGAGGAATGAAAGGCCCGGGACGTCATCAGTTCCCTTATTGATTTTCCTGCTCACATGCTTAATTGAAGTTGTTGGGGTATACATAATTGAAGTTGGTTCTCTCAATCACTCTCTCTCCCTCTCTCTCTCTCTCTCTTTTTTTTTTTCTCAAACATTAAAAAGAGAAAAGCCATACCTCTTCCTGCTCGCCACGCTTTTTCTCATTTCATTTCAAGAGACAAGTGTTAATGGGGCGGCCTGTGGCTACACAGTTTTGATGGAATAGTATGAGTCCGTGTGTGCGTGTCCGTGTAGCTTGTAAGACAGTGTGTGTGTGTGTGTAGTTTCTTAGCGAACTCTGAAAAGATGAACCTGTATTGAAAGGTCACAATGATGAAGATAATAATCATGGCCTCAAAGATATATATATATCTCTTTAGATGCTTGAAATATTTGAAAAAAATGACTAACTCGGTGGGCACTGAGAGCAAAAACGAACCCGAAACTCACCAAGGCCAGTGGGCAGTCTGCTATCTGACCTGCAAATGTGCAGCACAACCGATACGTGTGGCTGCGTCTGTCGGACTCACCAGAGCAGAGCCCTGTCTACTGCCCATTCAGCTAAACCATCGACCAGCAGGAGCCACTAATAGGCACCAAAACACTGAAGCAGTTGTGCAAGTGGGACCCGCTCAATTACCATTTAACCTGGCCCAGTAGCTTTCCTCATAACCGTGTCCACAGGTAAAGAAACACACAGATAAACAGCAAATTTTAAATAATTTCCCTGTGAAAAAAATCTAGAAACTAACATTTTTTTTATGCTTTGCATTTAGGTGATCTGATTTAAAGCTGCAGAAATGCAATGTTGCATTAATAATTATTCATTTCATTGATGAATATTCACCTGAAACTAAGAAAGCAGTAGTTTTTTGTTAGAATATGCAGAGGGAGCAGATCTTTTACTGAGCTGCCATGTTGAACCGCCATGTTTCTACACTATCCCATATGGACAGATAATGGACACTGGCCCTACAGCGGTATTTAGTGTTCTTTTTTTATAGTGGCTGGTTGATCTTAGTGGTGCTTATGAACTGCTTAGAAGGTGATGAAAAAGAAAGAAGTAAATTAAGTGGTGCTGTTTAACCAACTCTGTGTTGAGACCCAAATTTTGAATAATGGAAGATCATACTTTTATTTAACTAGGTTGTTCTACAGTATAATCTGAAACAGGAGGGGTGACGGGTGGTGCATTCAATTGTTTGCAATCTTACAAACTGGTCCTTTGAATGAGTGAATGTCACTTCCATAATTAAACAAAAAGTGAGCCACAATCACAGTAAAGTGCACAATGTTTTATATGAGAGAAGAGGCCTTGTTTAAAATACAGATCATCAAACATCAATATGAGAGAAATAACAGCTGAAATGTGATGTGTCCAGAGTGCAGGGGCCGGCGTTGCTCATGTTAGATAATTGGATGGTTTCCTTTGCTGGAGCCGTCCCTGATCCTCCTCAGATCTTCCTGTCTCTTTGAGATTCCTCATCCATGCAAGATCCTTTGTACCTCTTGTCCCGCTTTGATCGCTTTTCTTTCCTCTTTCTGATACCTGCCTCTTCTTAATTAAATACCCTTCTCTGGATATTCTGCAAAGATTTATTTCCTCCTCGGAAAGATCTAATTCATGTTCTGACATGATCTCTTGAGATCATGTCAGAACATGATCCTGTGTGTCTTAATAATCAGTAAATGTCTTCTCAGATCAAATATGAAAATCGTCTCCTTGGTTTATCTGCAGTTCAGTTTCGTGTAATTGACTCAATTGACCACATGTGTAGAAAGCTAATGTGCAATATAACAGCTACAGCGAGCTTCAGTAAGCATACAGTCCCGCAACTTATTCAAAAGCCATATTTTTTTTAGCTCTCATAAATACATTTAAATCACTTCTCTTTTGAGCAGTCTCAAATAAAAGTGAATGGTTCAACACAGTTAATCAGATCCTGCATTTTAGTCTCTCTGTTCCCTCAAAGGTCACCACTGTAAAGGCAGCTATAGCCATTGGTCAATGGTACAAATTTGTGCGTCAATCGATGTAATAGATTCACACTTACTTCTTTGCCACTGCAAAAAAAAGCACACAAACCTCACTAACCCTTCCATACGAGGTGATTGATTCCTGAATGAACCGCGCGCTGTTTTAAATGCTACTGTGACATGGACTTAAGACACAAGGCAGTGCTGAGTTTATTTCTCCATCTGTCACCACTACATGCATGCATAGCTAGATATAAACACAGTTTCCATGACTACAGTTTACAACTTCATCATCATCATTAAATATATCATATATAGTTTCTTGATATTTGCAAACAGAGGGCTGTTACTGAAACCCATAGGAACAATGACATGTCCCCATCGTCTGTGTTTCCTTTTGGACCTCCTGCTGGTGTAATTCATTACAGCCCAGGACACCGTCGTCATGATTACCTGCCTGGACAGATGTGCTGTGGTTCTCAATTCTCAATTATTGATTCCTCATCAAGAATGGTATTAAAAAAAAAAAAAAAGATGATCCCCAAAGTCAGCGGAGATGCTGCATTCATTTATCTCCGTTTGATCGCGAGGCGGCCACTAAAAGCTGATTTTAACTATCATTTTTATATTTTCCAGTGATAGTGCCGTGCACCTTTGATGAGATGGAGGTGAGTGTAGACCACTGCTGCATTGAACAGCCTATCCTCCTGATGGGTGTCATTTTAAATATTAAAAAGAGAAAAAAATGGAATCATTTACTTGTGCAACCAAAAATGCCCGTGGACTGGCTAACTTATCTCAATGTAGATTGATGTTTGGTCTGGGAACCATCTTTTGGAGGTTTAAGCCCAGAGCTGTTTATCAAACACTGTGAATGTCTATCTAATGTGTCTCTATGTAGCTTAAATCCAACCATATCAAACATACCTGATGACATATCTGATACCCTAATAATGATAAAATATTTTAGCGCTAAAAATTGCTGATTAAATCACAGAAATCACTTTCCAGGGCCTCATTGAAAGGTAAATATCTGTTTGTCATCATGTTGGATCCACAGTTATCAACAAATATCCTGTGTTTGATCTGCATCTTACTGCACCTCTCCCATTCTGTGATTGGCTTCCTCACTGAGTAGAGCAAGGTCAGTTTGCGTGCAAGGAAGGATGGGTATACCTAGGCTACGTCCACTCCTGAGGAATGCTGTGCTGTGAGAAAAATTTCAGAGTCCAAACAGGCCGTAAGTGCCGGACAACGTGGCGGTTAATTAAGTCATTAGGAAACTGCTACATCAGGGGGTCGAGGTTAGGGTGTTAGTCGGACGTGCAGGTTTTGGTTGCAGAGAAACTCTCTCGTCTGGGGCGAAAAAACAAAAAAAAGAAAAGAACCAAAACCATGGCCATGGAAGAGGTTACAAGGGCAGAGCGGGAGCAAACCAAAGTCACGTCACATGTGACACCACAACAGAAGTCTTTTCTTAATGGCTTGTGTTCTGCCAGGTTGAGGAGGCCAGACACAGCTAAACGAGTGGGTGGTTTGTTGGCAGCAACACCAGAGACCTAATTACTAACACACAAGCACTGAAAAGAGTAATTTCTTTTAATAATAGGGCCCCTTTAAGCTGTGCTGAATAGCGATGGCGGTTGTGTTTGACATCCAGCTTTGTTTATTTATGCATAGATGTGAAATATGCGGCTCAAGTGCTTGGTACAAAAGGAGAACGTGGGAGTAGCTGAAGTGGTTAGCTGCTGTAGCAGAGTTTTAATTTCGATCAGAGAGAAGGTCATGTGACTAATCAGAACAACCATCATGTAAGTGTCTTTTATTTGAGGAGAAAAAAAGAGCTTCATGGAGAATTTTAAACCAAATGCAACACTTGCTAGGAGGTATGCTATAAGCTAACAATGTTAGCGAAGGAATTCGATTTGATGAGGTAGGTTAAAAATACTGAACTCATGATCATAAGGAATATTTAACTTCAAATGATTTAAAACTGACCAACTATTTCACGGTTTCCCACAGAGCAAGTAGGTTCTCATTCTGTGGCGCTGCGCCACACATGGGTCTATGTGTAGGAAACACTGCGTTTAGTTAATTAGTCAGTTATTTTGATTTGATTGAATTGGTTGAGATTTTTGCAGCTTATGTAGCATTTTGTCACATTTTTAGACTAGTAAATAAGAGAATAAGAAAACGAACCCACAAATGAAATAATCATAAGTCGCAGCCCTACATTTGATTGTGAATTTCATTATAAAACCTATAAATAGTGAATCAGCACGGCATCTCGGCAGCAGCGCACGTCTACAAACACCTTTAGCCTCCAAACGCAGAGCCATTAGAAGCATTTGATGCACATCTTCAAAAAACAATTCTGAATTAATGCATCTTTGATAATTACTCCGCCGTCGTGGCAGCGCCCTTAAGCAAGTAAAGATCAATTGTGCTTGCGTCACCGGATGAGGAATGGCTCTTTATTGTGTTTTTTTTTTTTCCCGCCTTCAGGGTAGGAAGTGTGCTCGGGACCAGATTAATTGTCGCGGGTGTTAATTTGCCGCCGCCCCGTGAACGCCACGTGTCTCCATTGATTAAAATTAGCCCGTCGTATCGCTTGCTCTTTGTTCATTTAACAGGATAATTGATGGTCTTGTCCTGTCTTCTGTCCTCCATTCCCTCTCATCCTTCCTTTGTTGTTTTCACTTTCCTTCCCTCCTAAACACTCCGCTTGCCGGCAGCGTGGCTCCTAAATCATGCTGTTTGCAAGCTGTCTCCTCAGGCAAGAGTGTGTTGGGGTGTGTGTGTGTGTGTGTGCCGGCGTTCGTGTGGAAGCTCTCGACACACGGCTCTGTGTACCCATTTCACACGTTGACAGTACTGCCTGCCAGTATTTTGATTTGGTTTATTAATCCTGACTGTTATATAGGTCAATATAACATGTTACAAATAGGAAAATAATAGGAATGCCGGTGTTGGCTGCACAGCTTTCGGCAGCCTCACACTGTTTCTGATTTATCTATGCATGTCCTATAATTTCATGTAGGCCGAGACTTTCCGTAGGCATGATTAGATGGCTGCTGCGGGGACGTCAGCCGCTGACATTTTTGTCACATGTGCCCTTTTCAGATTCCAACAGCAGCAGCATGGAGGCATCAGATATTTCGGAGGAAAGGGCTGAAAAAAGGTTAAATCCATTCTGAGGAGTTTCCTCCAACTCCACCTCCAGCGATGTGCCTTGTTTTTGTTAAAATTTGAGCTTGTGTGGTGTTTTTTTTAAGAATTCTTGAATGAATACCATTAGAAAGTGTCCATCATGGGATGACGTGACACAGTAATACAACATATGCATACCGATTGCATTAAAGTTCTTCAATATCAACATAGCATCCTGTTTCTACATGAAATTAACAAATCTCAGTTGGGCACAAAAAAAGATCTTGTCAATCTCTGATTAGTTAGTTCCACATTAGTTCCAGTGCTAAATTCATTCAAATGCATTTTAATGTTGTTGTACATGTAAAACCATAGGACAGTGAGAAACGCGATTTCGATTCCTTTGTATGACAAGTACATGTGAAGAAATTGACAATAAAATTGACTTTGATTTCATTCATTAGACTTTACACCCTGAGTTTAGGCCTATTTCTAATGTCATCAAAACATTTTTCTTTAAATGAATAGAATAAAAATCTTGCCATCGAAATATCATCGGGTTGATATTCCGTTTTTGAAATGGAAAAATGGTTCATGTATGTATGTGAAAATTCGGTTTGCATACACGAATATAAACTTTTACAAATCCAGCAGTTGCTTTTTTGCCTCTCAGTGTTTCCAGAATGGCTGGACACACATCAGATTGTATGCATTCTGCATCTATTTCCAATCCAGCAGTTAAAACTGCCTCGCTGAGCCCTTTGCCTTAAATTATGGAGGCAGTGAGGCAAATTATTTTGTCACCTTCCCGATGCAACCGCAAAATTGGTGTTATCATTCTTTCTGATAATAACAAACAGGATATTTCCCCCACTATACTTTAAACGAGAAAGGCGATGCCCGCGTGGAACAAACAAAAGACAAACCAGCCAGAGCAAAAAGCCGCGCTTTCGTTCGTGTCCCATATTAAACGCACTGATACTGAAGCAACAGGAGGAGGAAATGACAGAGCATGTGCAGCGCATTTCCGATCCATGTTAAGACACATTAACTGACTTCATTAGATTACACAAACAGGCATCTGGCAGGTCAGGTGTTGATGGGATTTTTGGTGAAATGGGGAAAACAAGGCGATGACAAATTATTACACAAGGAAAGCAGCAATCGGTGTTCGTGTGTGCAGAAATCTGCAGCCGGCGTGTACGTGAACAACAGGTGCTGATGTTATCAGTAATAACGTCGAGACGTAATGAGGATATGAACTACATGCTAACCAGATGGACGTGGGCTCAGTGTGAAATGCTAAACAGATCACATCAATCACGGGGTAAAAAATACAGAGGAGTGCGATGACGAGGGGGAGGACCGACCGGGGTTATGGCGTGTAAAACAAGGAGGGAGGAGGTTTATGGCGAGGAAAAAAAGAGACGGATATCCAGAGAGTAGATGAGACCATAAAGACGGGATGGCTTGTTAATCCAAAAAAAAAAGTGTTGTCTGAGTGGTCCGTCACGCTGCACGTCTTGACAGCGCTGACCTTTGAGGGCCCGGGGGAGCCAGAGAGATAGAGATCGCATTATTCGCCGTGTTTTATCATTCACTTTTAGACAGGGGCATGCATAGGGGGGGCAGGGGGGTGGCATTCCCCCTCTTCATGGTCCAATTGTTGAAAAAATCTGCCAAAGTGCCCTCTGGGAGCCAAAACACATGTTAAAATGCCCTCTTGGTGCCAAAACATGTGCTAAAGTGCCCTAATGGAAGCTAAAAAGTGCACTAAAATGCCCTGTTTGGAAGCTAAAAAGCATGCTAAAGGGCCTTCTAGAAGCCAAATGTGTTCTAAAATTCCCTCTGAAGGCAAAATCCTGCTAAAGTGCCCTCTTGGGAACTAAAAAACCCAGGTTAAATGCCCTTTAGGGTCCAAAACACATTCTTAAGTGCCCCCTTTAAACCAAAATATTAAACTGCCATATAGGAGCCAAAATGTAAGATTAAGTACCGTCTTGGGGGCCAAAACGTGTACTAAAGTGCCCTCTTGGTACCAAAACATGTGCTAAAGTGCCCTAATTGAAGCTAAAAAGTGCACTAAAATGCCCTGTTTGGAAGCTAAAAAGCATGCTAAAGTGCCTTCTAGAAGCCAAATGTGTTCTAAAATTTCCTCTGAAGGCAAAATCCTACTAAAGTGCCCTCTTGGGAACTAAACAATGTACTGAAGTGCCCTCAAGGATCCAAAGCACGTGCTGAAGTGCTCCCTGGGAACCATATCATTAAAGTGCCATATAGAAGCCAATGTATGCTAAAGTGCCCTCTAGGAGCCAAGAAGTGTGCTAAAATGCCCTCTTGAGAGCTATAAAGTGTGCTGAAGTGCCCTCTAGGATCCAAAACACATGCTAAAGTGCCCCCTGGAGGCCAAAATGCACGTTGTTAGAATAAGTCCATTCCATCCATGTCAGTATGCAGTTTTACACAAACACACACACAAAGACTCAAAGTGGGGACTCACCAGGGTTCCAGTGAAAACCCGTCACTGTGTAAAGTGGCGAGCCTTTTCAAAAAGCCCGTGCATGCCACCGCTGCTCTCTGACAGAGTAAAAGATGCTCCGCAAAGCAGAGCGCAGTGGTTCACAACAACTTAATGGTGCCTTTAGAACGCGATCGCGAAAGTTTACTGCACGTCACGCGCGACAGTATAATAAAACCCCCGGCCATAATCTGTCAGGACTGTACGATAGCAATGTGAGGCTGTCAGATTGTGCGCCGCACCTGCTGTGAATCGCCGCGCCATGATGTAAATATGAGAAGATGTGAGTAAATATCAAAGGCACACACACCACTAGTCGCCTATGCTGCTCGCATGGCCTCGCCGTGTATTTTATTGTTGTATATTACAGTTACATTCTGATTGTTGTCTAATTGTAGATGTAGATCTACATCACATCATTACCTCTTGGATTAAGTAAAGAAACAACCACCACTAGATAAACTGAGAGTTGAATAGTGGACAATGTGACAATAATCACAATACTGTGGGTATATGTGAGGTTCTTGCAAAGTCCCTAGAACATGAAGAAGCAAGACAGCCATGATAATTAAATAACAAGTGTTATGTTCATGTTTCATGTCTTTTTCACAAAGAAGAAGAAGAAGAAAATATTCAGATTTCCCCCGGAAAAAGCCACTGCAGCCGCGCGCTTTCTACTTATTTATGAGCCAATTCAAAGACCAATTGCATCACTTTGTGGTGTCAAATGAAGTGTAAGAAAAGCCTGAGTCTGAATCTAATCTCTTAGGGTGTTTGTTATGCAAAGATGAGACGCACACAACAGGGCCAATTACATATTTTAAGACACTGTGCATGCACGCACACACACACACCAGCCATCCAGTAGAGTTCTGTGTAGTTCCACCACTTGATTCTCCTCTCAGCAGGACAGACTCAGCTCACTTTGTTTTCAACAAGTTGCGTTCACGCGAAAGACAACTAAGACATGGGGATGGTTCACACAGCATCATAAATCACAGGCCGGGGGCTGAAATCTCCAGCAGCAGACGAGTGGAAAAAGGGATATGAGATAATTCATCTCTGCTAGAGCAAAAGTTGGTTTTCAAAAATGTTCTGGGAAGGTTATATTTAAAAAAAATATATTATGGATTATCATGCCTTAACAAGTTTGGATGATCTGGTGCTGCCATGGTGTGTTCTTCAGGGTCCATCCAAGAGGCTTCTTCAGTTCTGGGATTCAGTGCTGAGGGAAGTCAGAAATTTAAAAAAGCTGTGAGATTGTGAACCCAAATTAACACGACCACACCCCTGAAATGGGGGAGTTGTCACGTGCAGAGGTGTCACCCGGTCGCCTTCTCTCTGCAACTCTGCAACATGATCGCGCAACATGTGCACACCTCACGCTCACCCGGATACCGGGTTTAACAAACGCAGCACAAAAGTGGCATCAGGTGGTGATACAGCACAGTCGTGTACAGTACAGCAGGTCTGTGTGGGATCGTTTCACACACATAAAGCTTGAAGCATCTACATCCAGATCTCTTTGCACCCCCCCCCCCCACCCCCATAACAGCCAGGTGGCTTAGCTGTGTTTAGCTTCAGGCTAAGGACAGCACAAGCCCTGAGCCAATCTGTCTGCACGCTAAAGTATTTAAAGAAAAAGTGTTGAGTAAAAAAAAAAAAAAAAAAAAAACTTGCCTCGGGCAGCACGATGCTATAAGCGCGCTGTGTTTTGAGTTGTATATAAATATACTGTATATTTGTGCTTGTGTGGCTTTCCCTGGCAGACTGTGGTCCTGTGTGCCTGCCGTTCACAGGGGATGAACTATAATATTCCAACAGAAGCACACACACACACACAAGTAAAGACATTTGGTGGGTTCACATGCTGCCTCTGGCTTCAACAGTGGCGGCGTCCCACAGGGATAGAGAGGCAGAGGGAGAATCACATTCTCTGGGAACACACATCAGCTCAAATGTAGACGCGATTCACCTCCTTTTCATTTCACTTTAAAAAAAAAACGCGTTTCGGTTTAACCTGAAACGCTCACGGCGGCCGGCACACACAGTGGCCTTTTCTTTCCGGAATAATCGACAAATACGGGTTTATTGGGACAGTGACGCTGTTCTCCCCTGGGGTCACTGACGTCGCTGCTGGATTGGACCTCACTAGATCCCTCACTAGACATTGTAGGTTTTTTTTTTTTTTTACTTGGATGAAATCGCTTCATTACAATTTCATTTCACTTCAATTTAATATTTAATACATTTAAGCAAATTGATGGGAATTTGGTGCATTGCAGCTCAAGAACAACATGGTCTATACATGCTCATGTGTGTAAAGAAGAAGGGTAAATAGAGGTCTGAATAGAAGGCAGACACTGCGATACTGTTTGCAAATATACTGATTTTGGCACTAATTTCTAGTCACTTTTGAGGGAATAAAGAATAAAAAGTATACATATATTAATATTATATCTGATGTCACTTGTTACAATATGTAAGGCGTTTATGCTTTTCCTCATACACTATATTAGCATACATTGATAAATGCTAGTTTTTTGTTTTCCTACATGTGGAGGCTTTTCTCTTTTTTTCCTTTTTCTTCACCTTTATCGTTTTGTGTGTGTGTGTGTGTGTGTGTGTGTGTGTGTGTGTGTGTGTGTGTGTGTGTGTGTGTGTGTGTGTGTGCAGTTCACTCGACTGGTCTGAAGTGAAACAAGGAGACAAGCGGAGCACGCTGGCGGCAACACTCAGATGTCACTCTCACCAACGCACACACATACACACACACACGAAAACTCATGCACACACACACTCATTTGCACACACACGCCGAGTGCAGCGCCGCTGTTTCTCACACACAATGCTCTGCCTAATTAGGGTTGTAATGTGAACAAAGGCTGCAGCCCTATCTGCCACAGCAGACCACTGAGCACTCGAGTGGAGACGGGAAACCTCTTAGTGAAGTCATGCAAGGTCCTTCATTTGTCTCACTCTCTCTCACACCCAGACACACACACACACACACACACACACACACACACACACACACACAGTTACACACAGAAACAAGTGCGAAGAATTCAGCAACACAGAGAAAACACATGGACGTCCACAATTAGACATTTTCAGGGACCCGTGGTGGACCCTAAATAGACACACACACACAGATGTGCCACTCAGGATAAACGCTGTGAAACTTTATACATTTCTGTGGACGGATGCTGTTTTTTTTTTTTTTCCCACATTTTCCGTTTCTCCCTCTCTCTCTCTCTCATCTCTCCCTTCGCCTGGAAAAAGCATCGTTAGTGCACTTTCCGCTTCTCTGTCTGACCTTGGGTTGTAGAGTGGAAAACCTTCTGCAAAACAACGCTGCGAGTTTGGTTGGGAGTTTTTACAATTACAAATAGCTAGTTAAAACGGACTTTCAAAATTTAATCCAAAGTACAGTCTGTGTTACAATTATAGTATTTTGTTTTTGTCACTAACACTACGCAAGAACATGTTTTAAAAATATTTTGGACACATTAATTTAATCAGAATTTATTACAGGTAATTTTACGATAGAAAAGAATGGGAAAAGCATAATCTAATCAATGTCCCAGCCATATCTCCACTCAAAATACATTGTTCGTTAACCAAAACTAAGAATATCATTTCCATCATTCTAAGAACAGAAAACCCAAATGTGGACGTCCTTGATATGTCTGCTACACCACCATCCAAATCTAGTGAAGGGATTAGCATCAAATTATAGTTGTTACATATGTAATTAATATGTTATAACGTATTTATTAAGGTCAGGTACCACCGGTTTCCTGAATGTAGAAAAAAATATTTTATCATGTTTCTTCCTTAGATTATGTGCCATTCCTCAGTCTCTCAAAGGCCTTTACGTGTTATTTTAATGTTGTAGTGGAGCCAGTTTTAAATACTTTGTAGATTACCAGTAAAAGACTGCTTGTGTTATGTCCTATATAAATGTATCACATTTAAAAATTCATTAAAAGGATATCAATTTAAACAGCAAGATGTATTACTTTATGTCAAATCTACATCTGAAACGCTGTCAACTAAATGTAGAGGGGCAGACAGTTCAACGCTGTCCCTCTGAAGTGGACTGGAGTGGACGGATAAAGTGGCATCAGATGGATATACTCGTCCCTCCGAATTATACCCGAGTGCAGTACTCGAGTTTGTTGCTTTCCGCCACTGATGACTACGTTTGACTGACGGCTCAGTGCAGCAGCGCTGGGATTGATGCTGCATTAACAGGTTTTAACAATGAAATATTTAACCAGGCAAAATCTGGGTTGATGCCGAGATTCTCCGAGAGCTCAGCGAACAGGGCAGAGCCTCTCCAGCAAATCTTACTATGGGATGTCAGGTTCTTCATGCTTATTTTACAATCCAGTATATATACAGTGTGGGCCTTATTTGCTCTTTGTATATTCACCCAAGAAGCTCCAGAAATATTGCACCCTAAACTTGTGTATATATATATATACCTTTCCAGCACTTTTTATATTATTACTATATTATTCACCTAATATGTATTTTTTAATCTACTCGTTTCTGTGTTAGGGTCCAAATAAAGTACAATATATATATATTTATATGGGTCCGTGACAGGATGAGAAATTCAAAAACATTTTAAAATACAGTTTAAGAAACCATTCATCAGGTCTTTTAAAATGTGAATGTTGGTTTCTTGTCATTTAAAAGTCCACTCGTATCAATTTGTGCAATTTTTTGTGCATTTTTTTTTTTTTTACATGAAATGTCAAGTTGTGTAACCGAAAAATAACGCGATTCAAATATTTAATCCGCTTAGAATATAAAACTAGTTGATAGCATGTATTTATTTTTTAAATATTTATATGAGAGTTAAACTCTCTCTCTAAGTTATGCAAAATCTGTAAAGTATGGTACTCTTTGCTTCTAGTTTAACGGGGGCTTTATGGATGTGCATAGAATTGTTGATTATGCATGTGCACCAATATTATACGAACTTCTCGAAAATGCTCCCTGTAACCTTGTTAAATAAAAAAAAGGAAAAAAAAAGCTTGACATTGATTTATGAGTGTATTGTCACCCACCAAGGTGCAATCGTTTGTATACACTCCTGATGGTGACAAATGGAAAAGTAGTTTCAGCAACTTCAGTAAGTTAATAATGTGTTTCATAGTGACTGCCTGAATGTGTGTGTGGGTGTGTGTAAATGCCGCGAAAAAGAAAACTCGGTGCAATCTCGCTGGCATAAGACGTTGTGAAAACTGTTGACCGTAAGTTAATAAACCAGAGACAGAATATGGGCTCGGTTAACTTCTTGGCTCACACACGTTTACGCACGCAAACATGCACACAGATAGAAATACACATTTCTCTCTATTTTTTATTTCTCTCTCTTTCTCTCACACACACACACACACACACACACATGCAGACTCCCTGTCTTCCTGCCAGTAATGAAGCAGATAATAAGCTGCTTCACGCTCTGCTGTAGCAAAACCAAAATCAAAACACTGTTGATTTAAGAATCAAAATGCGTACACCCATGGGTTTTCCATCTTCCATGCTCTGTGGCAATGATGAGGTAGAGCCGGAGTGTGTGTGTGTGTGCATGTGTGTGTGTGTGTGTGTGTGTGTGTGTGTTCTCAAGCTGTATATCAAAAGCCTGAGGAGCAGGCAGCGGGTTTTTTTCTAGGCGGCGTTGAGAATCCATTTCTTGTGCCTCCCCGCTTCATCTTGGCTCTCTTTCCAAGAAATGATTCTGTGACAGTGATGTCGTCACCGAAAGAGTTTTTTTATTTACCTATTTATTTATTTTTTTTCATGTTTTCTGAACTTGTGAAAGAAGAAAGCCAGACATTCCAAATTTTGCCACGAGAGCCACAGCAGGCAAGTATGAATGAAAACCAAAGTTACATGTGTACCCTGTACTTGACCATGACTATTTAGTAGATGGTGGGCGTGCAGCCAATAAGAACATTTATCCGTCTCACTGCTCGATGCTCTTTCAAATGGCGTCGATCACCTTCATACATGGAATATATTTTAATATATATATATTTTTTTACAATTGATATTTTACCAATTATTTTCCTCCTCTATTTAGGTGCAATCACAGTCCCTCTTTTCCTCATTCCGTTTTCTGGTACTAACAAAGCAGCCAGAACTGAATGTAGTTGGTCTCAAAAAGAAAAAATACTTTTAATAGCGACGTGTGATACCAATTATTATTATTTTTTTTGTTTACCAAATGCCAATTAACATTCAGACGGGTATTGATCTGATAACAATCCTTTGTACAAAAACTTAACGTGCATGGAAATTCTTACTAAAATATAGTGCATTTCAATATATAGCTTGATAATGACTACAAGACGTCAGACTACCCATTAATCATGAAGCGTTATCATATCCACGCGTGACTAAGGAAGCATCCACTATGACACTTACAGAGCCGTATTACACACGAGACTATGACAGGCGGAAGGATAAATAGTTCCTAGATGAGATCCTTGTAGTAGCGTTACTTTCCACCAATGGTGGAACAGCAGTGGTAATCGCAGTGCTGATTGGTTGCTTACGTTGTTGAAAATGGTTCAGCCTCCTTGTTGTTAAGGTGCAATAAATGTTAAAACCTGCATGCAGGTCCCTGTTCTACTCTACAACTGGTTTGTGGAACCCACTTTTAAAAAAAAAATGTTTAACATTTTTATACTGCAACAGTTACTTTACCTGGTAACTAGTTACTTTTATAGTGGAGTAACTCTGTACTAGAAATGACTATAACTAATTACTTTTTCATAATAAAGTGTCCAACGCTGCTTTACACTGTGTTCTGGTTAAAAATTAACTACATATTAACCCGAAATTACTACAAATTTTAATGTGATTATTAATAAATATTATTAAATCTGGTATTGAAAGTATCAATGGTATCAATATTTCAGTACACCACATGCAACCATGGTCCAGTTTAATCCAATTTAAGAGGTTTCACCCTCTTAAATTCAGTTGAGATGAAACTGAGAAGCAGAAAAATCTGGACCAAACCAAGTGGGCGTGAAAGCTCCCTGAGTCTCATAAAATAAAGATCCCGACACAGGTCCACCTGGATGCTGATTTCACACAAAAGCCTTTAAGCCTCATTGATTTCACTCTCAAGGTGTAGATGTTCACAAATGAGATAAGAATTCAGAAGATGTGCAGCTCAAGGAAACCTATGCGCTTGTATAGTGTACTTGCCGTGTGTATTTAGACATTTTCTTCTGTGGTTAGTTTTCTCCTCATGTGCAGAAGTTACACAAATAACTGTGTTCTCCTCTTGGGGGAGCCTACACGCTACAAGGCATAGCAACAGTGGGACACACAAAGTTTTAGTTTTAATATGTTTTGTGCATTAAATAAATCAGATCATCTCAAAATAATATAAAACTGTATATGTATGTCTCCATTTTAAACCATTTACATTCTGGATGTCCTCTCATGTTAAAATAAAATGATCGTTTTCACATGTTGGAGCATTGCATGCTGGTTCGAAAGATAAGACATTATAAAAGGGACACAGAGCAGCAAATATATGGTATAGATGTGTTTCTGATGGATGTCGCCGGTGTTGTTGTTCGGCCTGACAGCCTCACGCAAATGTTTCAGAAATGTGTTTTTTCACATCGCAGTAATCTGCATCAGTTGGGCGCTGTTTATTCCTGAGATGTTTTTTATTGTGCTCACCACAGTGTTTTTCATGCTGATTTATATAGGGAAACGTCCTCCTGAACACATGTATATTGTTATATAAATACTGCAATCTCTTGTGTTTCTTACTGAAATGTTGTTGTTTTTTTTATATAAAACTCAACTGGGGACCAGAGACGAAAATATTAAAGCTCAACCGAAGTTTTCTTTCTCAAATTGTCCTGGCTTAGAAAAGAAGGAGAAACCTGCAGGAGCTGCAAGTAAAGTCATCAAAAAAAAAAGCTGAATATCAGGAGCAGCTCTTCTACAATATGAAGGACTAAAGTTAATGTGACCTTTACATTTTCTGCATGCTTATACACTTTAAATGCATGCACACACACAATCATTTACCTACGTTTTATCATTATTTAAACAAATCTCTGTAACAAATATTGGAATTGGGATGTATAAAATACTTCAATGACTCCTGCATTGTAAGGACACATTTTGTCCCACAATTGTGTATGTGTGTGTGTGTGTGTATCCTGTCCCTGCAAAGAGCGTGTCTCTCTCTTCTTTGTGACACCATCTGCTTGAACACACTTTCCCTCTCTTGTTGCACTGCGAGCGCTGTGAAATATTATCACAGGCAAGATGTTCCGGTTAATAAAATATCAGGAAAACAACGATCACTTGGCCTGGTTTAATCAAAGATGTGCTCCAATGTGTATAGTGGTGTAACTTTTAACCTGATTTTTAATAAGCTAATATGACAACAAGTAGAATTAGGAGATGCAAGAGAATGAAGCAAAGGTTATATGCAATATATTGTGTGCTATTGTTAAATTATTATAATAACTGTATTAATAAGTCTTTGGCACTTAGAGCTAATGGGGCGATTTTGAGCATCATCCCTGAGCTCTGGTGAATGTTTGAAGACTGAAAAGATGAACTGATGTCTGCAAGTACAGCAAGAGAAAGAAAGAGAGGACAGTTGTAAAACTGTAAAAAGACGAGCTGACAAGGAAGGTGTGTCGCCGTGCTATTGGGCAGATTTGATCAGCTGACGTGATCGTGAGGGTGAGGAAATCATGAGCGTGCGCTAAGCTCCATGGCTCCAAATTGTAAAAGTAAAAACTATAGAAGGGGATGAATTTAATCCCTAAGTAGCACTCGTCCTCTAAATCAGCACAACTGTGAGCAGGAAAATCCTTGTTTCAAATGTTGCATCCTATTATATATATTATATATATATTTGCCTGAAAGCTGGTGTCATTACTCAGTTCCAGGATGTTGTTGGAGCAGCCGCTCAATTCAGGCCCCGGCATTAATGCATGTGTGTGTGTGTGTGTGTGTGTGTGTGTGTGTGTGTGTGTGTGTGTGTGTGTGTGTGTGTGTGTGTGTGTGTGTGTGTTCTACGTGTCTGTCTCTAGCGAGGGTTTAAATAGGGATTGAATTAAAGGAAGGACAGCTTTCAAGTAGGGATTAGGTTAAAGCTGGGTCTCTCAGGGTCATTATTCAAAATCCAGCGAGTGGCAATCAGGGCCCTCAAAATCCTGCAGAGAGGTGAGGGTGACTCCTCCTTCTGTAATTTAAGGTAGAGACGGTGTGTGTGTGTGTGTGTGTGTGTGTGTGTGTGTGTGAGTGTGTGTGTGTGCGTGTGTGTGTGTGTGTGGGAGGGGGTGGGGTTGATGCTGCATGAAATCATTTGCAATAATAACCGATTCAAACTTTGAAAAACTTAAGTCTGAAGCACAAACAGTAGAAAAGTGCCTTCATACGGAAAGTAAAAATAAGTAAATAATAAGATGAGATAAGACTTTATTGTTCCCACAACGGGGAAATTTGCTTGTTACTGCAGCGTACAGAGTAAAGACAAGAAAATAAAAGCTTAAGAAAATAAAAGGAATAAAAATACACAACACTATATACAAAATTCGTAGAATTTGTTGATCCGCATACACAGTCTGCATTATGGACATAGAATGGAGAGAAATACTAATAAATAGTAAGAAAAAAGTATGCATAAGCAAGGCATATATACATACATACATGCACATACATACCTACATACACACATATTTACATATTTGCATATATATACGCACATACATATCCATGCAGATACACACATGTACACATACATAGCTAATGCACACTTACTCGGGTCCATTCTGGTCACAATCAAGCAAATCTAAGCAAAAAAAGAACTTAAAACAAAATAAATAAATACAGAAAAAGGAAGAAAGCAACTAGAGAGTTGCGTAACAGGCTGCCTACCATGGCGCCATCTTTAAAAAAAAAAAAAAGAAATTCAAGTTAACAACATAGCCGTCCTCTTTGAAAGACGTCCCTAAACTTAAGTAACTGTTTCTTTTGAAAATAGTTTAATAATGACAAATTACGCTAACACCCTGGAACCCTGTGCTGCAGTAAGCTTCACTTTTAACCTTTATTAAGTTGTTACTACGAATGTCAGGCAAGTCAACTAATGGCAGCAGGAGTTTTTTTTTTTTCTTTTCCCTGAAAATTGGACATTTCCAGGAATTAGACACGGCCATGACTGCTACTGTAGCTCTCTTGTTCCGTTGATTCAGTGTAACCGAGGTCTGGGAGCCTGTGTTCATATTAAGCATGTTAGAGTTGAAAAATGTACAGGGGAAGACATAGCTGTTTTAGGATCACACACACACATTTATATTTATATATATGCTTTTTGATTGCACAACAGCTCTTCGTGGTATTCCTGAGCGCTGTTTCTTCCTCGTACCCATTTGCGAGTTGCTGATTAATGCTCAGTCACTTGTGTCAACTTCTGCATTCACATCAGATCATGTTTTTTTCTTTTTTTACTGGTTTTGGTGACAATGACTCAGAGGCTTAAATAAACTGTTGATACTTTTATGTTAAGATCTATTAATAACTTGTCAATGCAAGTGTGTGTGACTAAATGCAATTACTCAAGTACAGTAAAATTGTGCAAATTGTGACAAAATTAGTTTGAATGAAATGAATGAAATGAAATGAATCTACATTGTTAAAAACTGGATCCTAGAAGTAGTAGCTTGAATATTTCTCAGAAAAAAATGTAAAATTCAAGAAACTTTTTGATATATTTAAGGTGTAATGCACTAGGATTCGCTCCTGCACACCCCTGTGACCCTAATGAGGAATAAGCAGGTATAGAAAATGACTGACTGGCTCAGTAAAAGGAAAAAATCCAATGCAGGTCTACTGTGAATAAAACGACTAAATAGAAAAAGAGACAACCTGCATGATTTCCAACAGAACATCAAAATAGCATAGCTGAAATATTATTTGTATTTGTTTGTTTTAAGGCAATTAAGCTTGTTATAAAAATGGAACATGTTAGCATTAGACAGTGCAAAACCCCTAACCGTTTCCCCTTAGGCGTATCATGTTTAGTATCTCTGAGTGGCAAGAAAAGTGGAAACAGCATGGGGAAGTGATCAGATAGGAATCAAGCTGCTACCGGTGATACGGAAAAGACTCTGCCCTGTCATTGTCACAACCAGATCAAAAAACACCATCAGCATCTGCACATTCAGTTCTGTCACACATGCTCCCATCCCCTCGCCATACAAACACAGGCCTCCAGAAACGTTTTATTATACGGCCTCACATACAGTCCTTTCACTTTTACCACACACATAGGGATAGCGCAGGGATTCAAATATGATCTACGCTCGACCAAATCATTTATATGTATTTGTAACAGTGTTAGTGAAGGCTAGTGAATGTTTCAAGAAGTTGAATTAATCCAAATGGCATTTTTATGAATATTTATTGTGGCCCTGTGTTTAAAAAGCAAACCTTATTAATGCAAATCCATTTTTTTTACACAAAAAAGAATGATATTGGGAAGTAATAACTTAAATGAATAAGTAAACCTTTGTCGCACCACATATCCATATTATTACCATATTTACCTTGTCCTTATCTCACACTTATATCTTGCTAACTTTTTTAATCACAGACAGACCTAAACTGAGTATATATTTAACATTTTAATAATTGTATTTATTTGTTTATTTTCTTTTGTAACAAAATATAAATGTAGAAAAAAGTGGTTATTCTCCCTATATGTGCGAAAATGCATAAATAAATGTTATAATAAACAGAATAAATGTCCATGAAGAGAGAGTGTCACTTAGATATTACTACATTTGTATTATCATAGTACTGGGCTTGCAAAGCTTCAGGGTAAATAATCATTGTGGAGTGATTACACATTGATAAAATTAAAATTATGGATCATGCAATATAAAGCCATATCCAATGTTATATAACTATTACAGTTTGCTTAATCTTTTTTTCCTTTCATAAATACATGAATCATGAATTCAACATTCAATCAAATAGCTTGTTTTGTCTACAGTTTGTGGGGATCGCTTATTAAAGAAGTGATAAAGTACGGCCGTGGACGCAGTGGGTCTTTTTACTGCCATTAAAAAATCATTTTGACGTGACAAAACTGAAAAAAAAAACGTGCAGTAACGTTGCAGTATAACAAATGGCTGCGAAGACAAATTGCTGCCAAATGGCATAGAGCCACTTCACTTTAATGAGCAGCATCCAGGGCGAGCAGGAAAATCACTGTTATTCCAGTTATTAATCACACCGGGGGCGAGTTCCCCACTTTGACATGTCAAAATAACCATTGTGGAAGAGGTCACGTAATCTCATATGAACACAAAATCGTATGGATACATTCATTTAACCATCATGTGTGTGTATATATATATATATATATGTGGAACACTATTTAAAGCAATGTTGAGGTCACAAAGGATCACTGGATAAATCAAATTGGGGTGTGCGATGCTTCGACAGGATTATATACACATATAAAATTATAGATTTTTATATATTTTTTTATTTTTCTGCTCTATTTATAGTAAATTTCTGTATTTAACCTCCTCAAGCCTCTCAAATTGTATTTAGGTTAGTTGATCATTAAATAAATCGATCACCAGTAGATTAATGATCAGGTTTTTGCTCCAACCAAGCAGTAAAACACCTGATTCTACTGTTGAAGGTCCTTGGCAAGGTCTCTAGAGGTTGACCAGTAGCATCAGGTGTGTTACTGCCTGGTCGGGACAGAAACCTGCGCCCACAGGGGCCCCCCAGGACCAGGGTCGGTGACCCCCGATGTAGAAGGAAGAGCACTGCGAAAGAGGAAGCAGTGGATGTGTCCTTGTCTAATCATTCACCGCTTGGTCAATCTTGCGACTTCAAGGTAAGGAAGTGGTAGGAGGAGGAAAATGACACACAGCATTAATGCAAGGAGGTGTGTGTTCGGCCTAACATGCCACAACCTTTGACAAAAACACATATTCAGATCTCTTGATATTAAGAGAGGCTCAGCACTACGTACATCTGCATCTCACTTTGCTGTTTGAGAACAGACTTCTAGGTAAGAAGGTAAGAACTCAATATTTCAATCTCAACCACTTGTGGACAAGAGTTTCAATAATTTCTCTTGACCATATAAACGATCTGATGATAGGAATCCTCATTGATCTGTCCTTGTGTTGATATTTTTTTTTTTGGTAGGATGAAGTGCACCGTGGTGTTTCTCGTGTTGTCCATGGTCGTCCTCATGGCTGAACCTGGAGAGTGTATTTTTGGATTCCTTATCCACGGAGCAATGCACCGTAAGTTTATATATTTTTTATGTTTATGGGGTTATTCTGTTACAATATGTTAGAATTACCACTGTGATAAAGGATATTTGTTAATGTTAAATTACTGTAACATCATGAATGTATTAATTTGAAAGATAGCTGCATTCTGTGTTTTATGTTGATGACTAAAATCAGCAATATAATGACTATAATAACATTTTTTTAGCTGTATTGCAAAAGTGTCATATATCTTAGTGCCATTGAAAATAGTCTCCAACAAACGCAATTTGACTCCTATTTGAGTTCAACAAAAACTACAGTGCCCAGCTGTTCAAAAATTAAAATATCAATTTTTAATCCGTTCCTAAAAATTAAGAATAATGTTAATTTTTTTTTTTTGACTTTTTTAGTCTAGGAATTTCTTGTCAGTCTTTAACTTTTAATCATACAATGTGTTCATATTGATTTAATTATTACTGCCCTTTCTTTTTTTCCTCTTATGTAGTTGGCAGATTGATCCATGGGTAAGAACTTCTAACTTCTACATCTACTAAACCAATGATATTTTGCAAAAAACATAATTTTTTCATTATAATTTTTTTAATTTTTTTTTTAAAAGAAAATACAACTTGATTCTCTCTCTCCCATTTTCTCTCAATTCAGATATTTCTCATATATATAACTACTGTCATATTTATTGTAATTATTAGTTATTATTATTATTGACTAGACACAGTAAGGTAAAGTCAGTCATTACACATCTCAGCACATCCAGTCATGTCTGTTCTTCATAACATGAGCAGGAGAAACCATGTGTATAAACCCGACAGGATCACTTGATTGCTGTTGAATGTGCAAATCTGGTCACAAGCCCATTGACTCTTTCCTTTTACTACAATAAGCTCTTTTTCTTGCAAAGACATTTTTTTCTCTGCTTTCTGTTCCACGTAAAGAAGTGGATGTGGGTGCGTCCACTTATTCTGTGCCGTACTGACTCACTTGCGCAGTGGTAGGCTGCGAGATACCAGGTCCAATCAAATAATATCTGAACTAACCAGAAAAGAGTCTGAGGCTCCAGGAGGCGTAGGCCTGTGTAGCAGGGGCTACGTTTTTGGCACCAAATCAGAAAACATTATCAGGGTTATGAAAGATGACCTCCTGCAACCTGCACATGATCCCATGAGCATGTAATGTATTCAACTATAGGCAATGCAAGGCCAACATACTGGTCATATATATTTGTTGCTTCTGTGTCTATATCTGCTCTCCCTCTTCCAGTGCTATCCATCGAGGCAAATTTGAAGCTGATCTGGACCAGCAGCAGTTCGAGAAACGTTCAATCGACGACAACCCGGGCCAACCTCCTTTTCACTAAAGAATAAACTCTGACATTTACTTTGGATAAAAAAAAAAAAAATCTTGCTCTTCATTTAAAAAAATGAATGCTCGCTCAACATGGGGCAATATAATTGCTTCATATGTATTTTGGCATTGACTTATTGTTTTGAGGAATTTGGAAATTTGAAATAAATCTGCCTCGCATCATCACACATCAGAACATGTCTTTTTTTTCAAATGCTATTTGATACTGATAATGAATGGATTTTTACTTTCTTTTTAACCAGAGATGTCCCAATCTGAGCAAATTCTCATCAGCTAAAATAAAGCTGATAAAATGCAGATGCAGAATCATTTAAACTGTTGAAAATGTTATGAATAATCTGTTGCAAAGCCATAGGTGACACGTCAGATACATATTAAATCAACATTTAATATTCTCAAAAAATTAGCATATTGTGATAAAGTTCATTCTTTTCCATAATGTAATGATAAAAATTAAACTTTTATTACACACTAACTGAAATGTTTCAGGTCTTTTATGTTTTAATACTGATGATTTTTGGCATACAGCTCATGAAAACCCAAAATTCCTATCTCAAAAAATTAGCATATCATGAAAAAGGTGCTCTAAACGAGCTATGAACCTAATCATCTGAATCAACGAGTTAACTTTAAATACCTGAAAAAGATTCTTGAGGGTTTTAAAAACTCTCAGCCTGGTTCATTACTCAAAACCACAATCATGGGTAAGACTGCCGACCTGACTGCTGTCCAGAAGGCCATCATTGACACCCTCAAGCAAGAGGGTAAGACACAGAAAGAAATTTCTGAATGAATAGTCTGTTTCCAGAGTGCTGTACCTCAGTGGGAAGTCTGTGGGAAGGAAAAAGTGTGGCAGAAAAAGCTGCACAATGAGAAGAAGTGACCGGACCCTGAGGAAGATTGTGGAGAAGGGGCGATTCCAGAATTTGGGGGACCTGCGAAAGCAGTGGACTGAGTCTGGAGTAGAAGCATCCAGAGCCACCGTGCACAGGACTGTGCAGGAAATAAGCTACAGGTGCTGCATTCCCCAGGTCAAGCCACTTTTGAACCAGAAACAGTGACAGAAGCGCCTGACCTGGGCTACAGGGAAGCAGCACTGGACTGTTGCCCAGTGATCCAAAGTACTATTTTCAGAAGAAGGCAAAGTTTGCATGTCAGGAAGACTGGGGAGATGAAATGCTAAAATGCCTGAAGTCCTGTGTCATGTGCCCAGAGTCAGTGATGGTCTGGGGTGCCATGTCAGCTGCTGGTGTTGGTCCACTGCATTTTATCAAGGGCAGGGTCAATGCAGCTAGCTATCAGGACATTTTGGAGCACTTTATGCTTCCTTCTGCTGAAAAGCTTTATGGAGAAGAAGGTTCCATTTTTAAGCATGACCTGTCACCTGCTCACAGTGCCAAAATTACTGGTAAATGGTTTACTGACCATAGTATTACTGTACTCAATTGGCCTGCCAACTCTCCTGACATGAACCCCATAGAGAATCTGTGGGATAGTGAAGGTTTCAAAAAACATTCTCGAGACATCAGATAGAGGACTAATCTCCATCTATGTACTACTAGACCTCAGAGCTGCGTTTGACACCATCGAACCATCGTCCTATCGATATGAAAGTGACTCTGCGTTAAGCTAGCTTAGGTCCTGTCGTTCAGATCATTCAGTTTGTCTCATGGGAACGACGTACCCTCTATCCCCACAAAAGTTAGACAATTGTAGGAGTTGTTCCTTGTACGATATGAGATTTTTAGGGTTAGGGGATGTTACATTGCTACTGTAGGAACTAAATCCCCCTGAGGCCAATCTGTGATTTGTGATTTGGGGCTGAATATGGGTGGGAAATTGAGCAATACTGTACTGCAATGCAATAATATAGGAAAGGAGGAAGCACAAGTCAAAGATTAACAATTTGATGATTCAGTTTGAGAAAAGCGAGGCTCCTTTTTGCGAGTCAATCATACACACACATATACACACACAATGACAAGAAATAAGCCAATTCATAGGTAGTGTTGTACCTATAAAAAGAAGAAAACCACTTGGCACAACTATCTGCATCAGATGCATCTCACACTGCTCAAGATTTCAATATTCCAATCACAACCACTTGTGAACAAGAGTTATTGTATTGTGACTACATAACCTGCATTGCAAAACGGACCTGATGTTAAAAACATTGTTGGCCTGTCCTGTATTATTATATTTTTCTAGTAGAGTGAAGTGCACCATGGTGTTTCTCGTGTTGTCCATTGTCATCCTGACTGAACCTGGGGAGTGTATCTGTTTACTGACATTTCAACACTTAACATTTTAACATGAGATAAGTAATGGAGCAAACTTACAGTGGAGTATGATAAGATTCAGATTCAGATTAATATAGTAACATTTTTTTTTCCATTTAGTTAGCAAGTGGCTCCACAGGTAAGAACTTATTACATGTTTTCACATCTAGTCTACTATTAAAGTTACAAAACACAATAAATTTTGTAAAGAACATAACACAAGTTAACACTTGCTCCTGTGTCTGAATCTTCCCTCCCTCCACCACTATTTTATTTGATAATTGTGATGAATTGAGTTTTACCTTTCCTTATAATCTCGTAGTATAGTAACTAGAGATGTTGACATGAAGCCTGGGTTAGCTCCTAAAGATAGGTCCATTATCTGGATTAAGCAGCTCATGTGTTCCAAAGTCACCTGTCATATAGTACATATTATATGTTAATATTAAATGAATATAACATATTAAATCTACATTGCTTATCCTGTGCTATTATGTAAATACAAGTATTGCATTGAACTCATGGTCAGAAATAGGTTTGATCTTTATATTTTCTAATACTGCCCAGATCATTACTTATTATCAACCTATTATCTGTTTATTCACAAATGGGCAACAGATACTTTGCTGCCACACGAGAAGAAAAGAGGAAGCACGAGTCAAGGATGGACGTTTTTTTTTTTTTTGCCGATTCATTTTCCTTCCAAGAAACGCAAAGGTGAGACTTTTATTCACGTCAACCACATACAAGCTATAAAAAAAACAAAAAAACACAACTCAGTTCTGTACATATAAAAAGACGAAAACCCAGTTGGCACGACTATCTGCATCAGCTGCATCTCACACTGCTCACTTTGTTCTGTTTGGATCAGGAAGAACGTAAGAACCTAATATTTCAATCACATTCTCCTGTGAAAAACAGTTTTTAGGTATAACATCATGACTAAGATGCTATTTAAAAAAATATATATATTGATAATTATTGAGGATTTGGGGGGCATTTTGTGCTTAATGACCTACTTTTAATACATAAATGTATATGTAAACATATAGTGGTATAAAATATTTTGTATCAGTAATTATTGATAGTTTTTAATAATGATTTAAAGAAAAAAGTGCTAAATATATACAGTATATCCATTTATGTTAAACTGTATTTGTTGTCTTTCTATTCATAGATTAAGAGAAATATGACACTTTTTTTTTTTTCTATAAAGTTTTTTTTTTAATTATATTTACTAATGTATTGATGATGCTCAGGCCTGATCATGGCCATATAACCTGCATTACAAAACAAATCTAACGTAGACATCGATCTGTTCTTGTATTCATACTTTTTTGCTTCAGGATGAAGTTAACCGTGGTGTTTCTCGTGTTGTCCATGGTCGTCCTCATGGCGGAACCCGGGGAGTGTATCTTTGGATTTCTCGTCAGACGTACGATACACTCCATGTTCTTTATTACTGACAAACAATTTGACATGAGCTATGTGTTCATATTGAGTTAATCATTGCTTCTGTCTTGTACTACAGTGGAACATGTTAAGATTCTGTAACAGATTTTAAATCTAATCTTTTTTTTTTTTTTTTTTTTTTGAAGTTGGCAAGTGGATCCACGGGTAAGAACTTCACATCTCGTCCACCATTAATGTTCTAAAAAATAACGAATGCAACTTTTTTTTACAACACATTTTAACAATTCCTCCTGTGTCTGAATCTTTTCTCCCTCCGCCAGCGCTATCAAACACGGGAAATTTGTAGCTGATGTGGACCAGCAGCAGTTCGAGAAACGTTCAGTGGACGACATCCCGGGCCAACCTCCTTTTCACTGAAGGAGAAACTCTGACGCGCGCTTTGGATGAAACCAAGTGTCAAAGAAATACATGTGTGTTGCTCCTCAGCTTGAGAAAACAATATTGCTAAATATATATTCACATTGATTTATTGTTTGGGGAATTTGAATGAATTTGGGAATATGAAATAAATCTGCTTTGCGTCATAACACATTAGAACTTGTCTTTTTTTTAATGCTATTTGATAATGATGACAAATAGAGTTTTACTCTTGCCTATAATCTCATATTAAATTAATTAAAGATGTACTAAGCTGGGCAAACAGCCAGAAAAACTTCTATGCGTACATTTCTAATATAGCCCAGAACATAGCTTATTATCACTTTATTTAGAAATGGGTGTAAAATATCCAATAATTAAGCAACACTATACTTTGATATTAATAATTGAGGATTTACCTTTAAATATTTGGGCGGCATTTCATGCTTAATGGCCTTATTTTTATTTTGTAAATGTAAAGGCTGGTGGTAGAGCTCCATCATATATTGATGATGAAATTATTTTATATCAGTGATTAATGACTGTTTTTATTAATCCTTTTTTAATCATGTCTAGAAGAAAAAAGGCTGAATTTAACCACTTCATAATAAACATTTTTTGCCATTTGTCTGTTAAGTGACTGGATGATTGATTCTATATATATACCTGTAATAGTCACACCTGTAATAATCCTGTAATAATCCTGCTGTCTAACCAGCATCTTGATACATGTCACATGTGAGGTGGGATGGATTATCTCTGCAAAGGAAAAAGCGTCATTATCACAGATTTAGATATTTTTATGAACATTATGTGAGAGATATTGTTTTTTATGTGTATGCAGAAACTCCTTTAGATATTTAAGTTCCTCTCATAAAACATGGGAGAAGAAACAAAATGCCATTCTGTATAGGCAAGGCAAGGCAAGTTTATTTGTAGAGCACAATTCATACACAGGGCAATTCAAAGTGCTTTACAGTTACACAAAATCACAAAAGGAGAGCAACACATACATAAAATCACAAAAGGAAAATCATAAAACATAGAATTCATCATTAATTTAAAAAAGAGTGAAGAGTGTAGATAGGATACTTTCAGTTTTCATATGCACGGTTAAACAGAACTGTTTTCAGCCTGGTCTTAAACATTGTCAGCGTTGAGGCCTGTCTCACATTCTCTGGAAGACTGTTCCAGATTTTAGCTGCAGAAAACTGGAATGTAGCTTCACCATGTTTAGTCCTGACTCTGGGCACCTGCAGGAGACCAGTCCCTGAGGTTCTCAGGGTCCTAGATGGCTCGTATGGCTCTAACATGTCATAGATGTATTTTGGTGCTAGACCATGAAGAGACTTGTACACAAGTAAAGCTGTTTTAAAGTCTATTCTCTGAATGACAGGAAGCCAGTGCAGAGACATGAGCACTGGACTAATATGGTCATATTTTCTGGTTCTAGTCAGGACTCGAGCTGCAGCGTTCTGAATGTTCTGTAGTTGTTCCACAGCTCGTTTAGAGAGACCAGTGAGCAGGCCATTGCAGTAGTCTAACCTGCTGGAGACAAATGCATGGATCAGTCTCTCCAAGTCTGGTTTAGACACTATATTTTTGATTTTGGCAATGTTTTTTAGATGGTAAAAGGCTGTTGATATTGTTGACTTTATGTGGCTGTGAAAGTTCAGGTCTGAGTCCATTAGCACCCTTAGATATCTAGTAGTATATATGACACAGCCGGTAAAACTCTAATCTGTACATTCCTAATATTACCCACGGCATAACGTATTATCAGTCTGTTTCGAAATGGGTATGAAATATATACAATGATTGAGCAACGCTGCACTGTACTGCAATAAAATGAGAAAGGGAAGCAGTCAAAGATGAACTATTCCGCTGACTCATCCTCCTTCTGAAGAAACAGAAAGGTGAGCCGCTTGTTCACGCCACATATGCAATGACAGGAAACAATTGTGGACATATAAGGGGACGCAAAGCGGTGGACACGACCATTTGCATCTCACACTGCTCACTTTGCTCTGTTTGAGAACAGCCGTCTGCCTGAATCAGGGGAAACGTAAGGACTTAATATTTCAATCAATGAAGAAAAAGAAATGGCTGATTGATTGAAATATGATGTTTAGGAGGGAGCCACAATTTTTTTTTTTTATATCTTTCACGCAAACTCTGTGTTAAACTATCAATATTATATTGAACATTTTCCTATTGTACTGATTATGTGAATATCAGCATTATATTGTTTTATTGCTCGGGCCTAATCGTCACCATGCATCCCGCGTTACAAATATTTCTGTTTCAGGATGAAGTTAACCGCGGTGTTTCTCGTCTTGTCCATGGTCGTCCTCATGGCTGAACCCGGGGAGTGCATCTTCGGATTTCTGACCAAAGGAGTCTGGCACCGTACGTTAGTGGAAGCAAAAATGCGAAATGAGATAATTCACTAATTTCAATCGGTGCACAGATGACATTAGTACATTTAATTATCTAGTACATTTAATGTTATGTTGTTAAATTACGCTAACATCATATGGATGCATGAATTTAAAAGACATCTGCTGACATCCTGTATTTTTGTTCGGTCAAAAGCATCCCTTTAAGACCAAAATCAGCAATTATTATTTGTATTATTCCTTTACTTCAAAGGTCTACTATGACTACGTTTCATAGAAAATATTCCTGTTTGAGTTTAAATACCCAGCAGTAATAGCTGCCTTCAGCTTTTTCATTCTGTTTTAATCTATCGACAGTCTGGAATCAATCATCAAATAATAGGTTCTTATTGATTTAATTATTGTTGCTGTCCTGTGGAACATGTTATGTAACTGTCATTTTTTTTCCCTTCTTCTATGAAGTTGGCAGGTTGATCCACGGGTAAGAATTAATAACTATCCATCTACTAATGTCCCAAAATGATATACATATATCATTATTATATATGTAGTGTGATATTTATTGACAACATCTCTTGCTGCTCCTGTGGCTACATCTCCTCTCCCTCCACCAGCGCTATCAGACGTGGTAAATTTGTGGCTGATCTGGACGAGCAGCAGTTCGAGAAACGTTCCATCGACGACAACCCGGGCCGACCCCCTTTTCACTAAAGCGGAAACTCTTGACATTTGCTTTGAATGAACAGAAATGCGTCTCGGTCTTCAGCCGATAGCTAAATATGTACCTTTGCCATTATTTGGGGGTAATTTGAATAACCTGGGAAAATTCTAAATAAAAGTGCTTCGCATCATCGCATATCAGAACATGTCTTTTTTTTTTCCAATTTTATTTCATAGTCTCATGGTATATTAAATAGAACGGATTCTCAAAGATGGGCTAAAATAAAGCTGATCATATCATGAATATGTGGAATCATTCAAACTGTTTAATCCATAGTTTTGAACCAGGACTTGCAATATTTGGACTAAGCAGCTCATTATGAACACGTGTCCCAAAGTCATAGATCATATCATAGTCATATATGTCATATATTATTATACCATATTAAACCAATATTGCTTATTGTCGGCTGTTATATCAAGAGACAGCGGTGCAATAATTGAGCGAAATTAGACTTTAATGCATTATATAAAAAAGAGGAAGCACAAACCAAAGAACATCCATCAACCATCTTGCAGACTAATTCTCTTGCACAAGTGTATTGTCACGTCAGGATTGTAACTCAGAACCAGCTGCAGTAAAACCAAGCTACTTAGTGGCTTGGCTCTATGGAGTTTTAGAAAGTTTTAGGATGAATGAGACATCTACAATCTATAATATGTCAGCGCATTTAATCTCTAGTACATCTATAACAATAATAATCTATATTGTAATTAAAGCAAGGATCCGCAGAACCCACAAATAAACGTACTGATCAAACACTGCACACGTCACTCGAGCCTAAAAGTCACGCCCAGCAGGAGGTTTCTGGTTTTTTTTTTCATTAGGAGAATATGGAGAGTATGAGCATTGGGTGAAAAGCATCCACATTAACATTTAGAGTGCAGAGAAGATGACTTTAAACTGCAGGAAATGTCTTACTGTGGTGTTAATGCCAGGGATTAATAGCAGCCAGATCTTCCGTGTTCCCAATGTCTAATTAAAGAACCGCACCGTTAATGAGGAACTATTGACTTTTCAATCAGATAGGAGATGAATATTGTAGCTGGATCTCTGCTCAACTTTCTGTTCAAACACTTTGGGGTCTAAGAAGTACTAAGAAGTACTCAAATGAAATACTTGAAAACAGTAGAACCTGAAGAGAGAATGGGTTTTGCATAAACAAGCAACACAGCAGTTGAAGCTAATTTAGATTTGTGCCACTCTGTGTGTGTGTGTGTGTGTGTGAGAATGTGTGTGTGTGTGTGTGTGTGTGAGAATGTGTGTGTGTGTGGTGTTGTATTTGGTTGCTAGGTTACCAGCACACCTGTGGGCACAGGGGCTAATGACGTGTTTCTTTTTTAACCATGTCTGTGTACGTGCGAGCATCTCAACCTTTTAGTCCAGATTTAAAGTTAATAAAGCGTCTCCAAATTCCCTCAAGTTGCACTTTAGATTGTCAGCAATTCCAGATTCCAACTGAATTCTTGTCTCTGTTAAGTTTCATTCTAAGTCCCTTCTCTTCTCTTTCTGTAATAAGAGCTTACATCACATCAGCTCATTGAAGGCCAGCAAGTCAATGTATAATACTTTATTCTAATAAAGCATTTTAAAAAGGCCATACCAAAAATGAATTCAAACACACAACTTTAACCATAGACGTTTGTTCATGAACAGATTTGGTTCCTATAGTGAACACTTTATGATCAATGTCATTCAGTTTCCCGAAAAAATACGCAGCAAAACTGCACGTCACTGTGAAGCAATTTGGCTGTTACGCAACAATGTGTGAACACACACACATGCACGCACATGCACGCACATGCAATATGGTCAGACCTCTGTCGTGTCCTGACATTACACCAAAGCAACGTGGGTCCAATAACAAAGTAATTGGTCCCTGCTGTTTGATATTTTTAGTTAAGCTATTCTTCATTAATCCCTGTGGGGATATTTGTCCTTTACACTTGACCTTTGCAGCCAATTCGGGAACATTTGGACGCGACGGTACCGTTGCTGCTTCAGGTCTGGGGCCAAGCCTTGATCAAACACCTCTGAAGAAACCCACAAGAGCATCAAATGGAGCACATGTAGGATAGGATAAAGGTGAAATAAAATAAAGGTATGCTAGAGTAAAAATTATTAAAAAAAGAGACTACAGTAAAAAAAAAATAAAAGTGTCTCACTTAATCACCACTTGAGTAAAAGTGCAAAAGTATCTGATTTAAAATGTTCTTATGTTCTAGAATAAGTTTAGGTTTGGAGCAGAACCACTGAAGTGACGTGTTTGGGCCCCCGCCGCGCGCCGGCAGCGGCGTGTTCTGTTCGCGCGTTTCCTTCCCCCGCTCTCTCCCCAGATGCCTCCAGTAAATTGGTTTCCAGCGGTGGGCGTCAAGCGCAAGAAGTGCTCGGGGCTGATTTAAGTTCCTGAAGGAACCAGCGACACCTCCACGAAAGGCAGAGAAACAGGCCGACGTCATGGTCCGGATTATGATCATTTAGGAAAATCAAGGCCTGTGGGTCAGACCTGTCCCTCAAGGAGAGCGAATAAACTTAAAATTAAGAGAGCAAACCTCATTAACTCAAGTTCTTTTCTCATCATCCTTTTGTGAAATACATCCATCATTACTTCCTAGTTATTTCACTACAGCATGTTGAATATGCAGCATAGCAACGTAAAACCATAGATTTCTACCATTGAATAATCCATATAATAAATAAATAAAATTATCAATAGTGGTTATCAGCCTATGGCTCTTTGAGGGAAACCATAACACTGATGTGCGGGATGAAATTTTTACAAACTAAACTTCACCCAAATGTTGAAATGATCCAATATTTCACAAAAAAAATCTACGGATGAGGGAAAAAAACAAACAGATTTGTGTATCAGGGCCCTGACCCCTGGGTTGGAAACTACTGAGCTAAACTATCAAACTACATAAATGCATTTTCATATTAAAAAATAAATACCACTATATATAATAATAATAATGTATATCAGCTATTAAGAAAAAACATGTTCTTTATTTAAAACTTAAATCTTTCATGCAGAGCTGGTTGGATTGTGGCAGCTGGTGCTGATTTACGCAGCAGCAGCAGCACAGCTCTCCCTCTTGGTGGAGTCGTGTATAATATACAGTTGAGCGGTGCGTTCACTTGTTTAAAACACATTAAAGGTCTCCTCTTGGGTTTCTTCTCTATTTCCATAATGTCAAATTATTATTGTTTTTTTTTTTTTTGGCACACTGGTGAATGGAAGCGCGTGGCGCTGCGTGAACATCACCACAAACTCCCCATTAACACAAGCCGCAGTCAATGAGAGCGTTTTCCAGCCTCGGGAATTTGACGTCGTCTGCATCCAGACGAGTCGTAGGATCGGTAACAGCGGTGAGGCTCGACGCCTAAGTACGGTCTGAGTGCTGCTACGTGTCAGCCCTACACATTCACACAATCCTGCGACCCATATATACAAAATAAAGGATCCAAAATAACGTCAAATTATGGGGGATCACACTGCCAGTTTGAGGTTGGCCTTTCACACGAATTGCATTGCTGCAAATTAAAAAAAAAAAAAAAAAGAAAACGAGTGATTGTTTTAATGGGAAGTGCATATGTGTAAATATTTCAGTTTCTGATGTCTCTGCTAGCACACATACCACCCAACCAAATTCATCCTGTCAAATATTAGAATCTGCACCTAAAACCAATTAAAGGCAGCTAAATGAAGTAGAAACACGTCCACTACTTTTTTTTACTTTGCATCAGCTCCAAATGTCACTATCAAATATGCACAAAAAATGCAATACGCGTTTTCAGTGAATGAATACCGTGTGCATGCATTGGTTGTGAACACATGGTAACTTCCACTTCATTTTTTTTTTCCGCTCAGTCACTCTGAACGTGTCTGGAACGTGACAGAACGCCTTCCAGCTGCAACCTGTTGATCTCTGATAAATGTTCTTAGACAGACACAATGACCAGACATTTGTTAATCAGCGAACTTTGCATCGCTTTTTTTTGTTTATTTAGGTTGTTACAGCGGCATAAATTGATTGTGTAGTCACCTCAAATGTTGTAGATTTACAAGTACAATAACCAATGTGGATGTAGACCTATCTCATATATAACTATAGAACTAAAAAAGTTTTTTCCACCATTATTCTGAACTGGCATTAGTTGTTGCCTCCTGTTAACGGTGATACACCTTCAGCTTTACACACATCATCTAACTTGATCACGCTAGAGGCTGATGTGGAGCTTAGATTTATAAAAAAAAGTCACAATTTTTATGTGCACATTTTAACACGATATTTAAATGTTAAGGAAGCAAACAGCGGGTTGTCTTTTAAGTATTTTTCCATAAAATCATAGAAATCACACTAAGAAGCATTACAGAACATAAAAAAAATGATTCTGTCAGATGTTTAAAAAGGAGACTATAAAGAACCAAATAAAATAATGGTACAAAGATCTTAAATCTAATTTATGTATCAAAATATTGATAGTTGCAAATTAATTAGTAACAATACTATAATAAACTATTCTCTAATTGTATTGATGAAGTGGATATTCAAGATATATATATATATATATATAATATATGTTAATACTGTAACAGGAACATTGTGTGTTACTACGGATAAAAATACTTTATTTAGATGTAGCTGAGGTTTTCTCATGCTGTATAAGCATAAAACTCAATGCTCTGAGGGGGGATTTTATCAGGTTAATGTGACCTTTATTTCCTCAATTATTTCAATTCGATTTGAGAAAAATGGCCATTTCCAAAGCCCTAAAGAATCTCCCCAAAAGTCTTATTTTATCTACACACCAAACATATTCACTTTACTGCCATAGACATCAAAAGAAATTACAGAAGAGAATTTCAGTTTTATTCTTGTTTATTTCTTCTTAACGGATCAACGAATTTAATTGGTCATGAAATAAATTGTGATCCATTTGAATGCTGGTTGTCGCCTGCCTGTCGTGGCTTTCTGAAACGTCTCAGTCACACAACGTTCTGCTAATGGAGAAGTGGCTTCTTCGGCCTGGTTGTTGCGCTGTTCATCAGTCGCTACACACCGTGAGATACTTCCGTTTTCTCACATCTTTTTTGCCGATGTGGGGGCAGATTATCGGTTTCACCTGCTCGCAGCGGGCCTCGCCGCTGCGTTGCAACACCGTGCCTCTGTCACACGTCGCGTCTTATCACATCTGCAGCGGCACGGTCACAGGGCATCACGTGGCTTGCTATTACACAATCCTGGCATTAGCCTCGTTTATTAATGCATTATAAACAAAGCTGAAAAGTGAAAATGAAAAAAAAGAAATAGTAGAGTGAACTTTCATTTTTTTATGAAGAATTAAGTCATAGCTGCTCAAACTATTTATTCACGTAACATACTTTACATGTTTATCAGTACTCATTATTACTGTGAAATTTAGTCTAGATGAGCAATAGAGTGTGACAGCTATACACAAATGCCCTTTTTATTATATTTTATTGTGTGGATGCATGTGGCATACCATATGATTCATTTGCATGTTGAATCTATAGGTTTTTTTTTTCAAAAGTTTTTAAAACTACTAAGTTGAGTTTTCTTTTAATTATTTTTTATATATTATCAATACTGTATTTTTCTAAAAATGTATGTTTTTATTATAACTAAAGGTTTTATATTAAGGGGGGAGGGGTTCAACAGTTAAATGGGTTCATTTTTTTTTTTTTGCACTAAGGGGTTAACTAGTTCACATGTGCATTCATATTAACTACACGTTACCTGTAGAGTGAGACTAAGACATGTTCACTTTTAAATTCCAATAAACTATCTGCTTACAAAAAAAAAAAAAAATTTAAATTAGGCAACATTTTACCTTGACTTACAACAGATATCGAATCATCGTCTCCATAACAAATATAAGAAAAATGGAACGTTATCAGGAAGGATTCAGGTTGATTTGTCAGTCTATTGATTGTAAATTTATTGATCTTTAAGATCAATACATGAAGTGGACGCTGTATTGAATCTGAGAACCTGATGTGTCTACTCCTCACACCAGGTGTTTGCGTTTAATGACCGATATAATTCCAGTGGTGGCAATTGGGATTAAAAGATTTTTTTTCTCTTTTTTTTTTTTAATAATTTCGACCTCAGTGCACATTACTCAGCAATAATAAGCTTTGCATTTGTCATACATGCAAGTGTCTAATTTCCCGCGCCAACATGGTGACTGAGAAACTGCATCCAGCCCCGCCCACTCTCAGGGGAAAACGTATTTCACACGACCCACGCAGGACTCCGCTCAAACTGCTGACTCGGCGCCCTTTGTCTACCATCTTCACACTTCACACAAAAAAAAACTCGTACACTTTGTCAGCAGTCCTCACACTTTGGCCTTCAATCCGCGGACAGGTAAAATGCTAATACTTCATTAGTGTATTTTTTTATTTGTATTTTTTTTTTAAATCAAAGTCTTCAGGATATGTGACATTACTGATTTACTGTTGGGTTCATTCATGAAATGAAGCTAAAATAAATATCTTTTCGCTCAAAAAAATATTAAATGAAATTTATCATCCACGGTATTGTTGATGCTTAATAGATAAATCACTCGACTTTAGTTAATAGTTATTTTATTTATTATTATTGTAATAAAGTTGAAATTAATGTATATTTACTTATCTGCACATAAATAGTATTTATCATGCGTTTAAATAATAATCATCAGTTTGAACTTAATAGATGTAATAGGCAGACTGTTTGCAAACTGAGCCTGAAGTAGCCCTCCTCCAAACTCTTTGCAGTCAAATAACTACTAGCTAAGGTTTAATAATCGGTTTATTAACCATTTTTTTCTCTGTGTGTGTTCTTGTTTTCCAGGATGAAGTTCGTCATGATGTTCCTGGTGTTGTCACTGGTCGTCCTCATGGCTGAGCCCGGGGAGGGCTTTTTCGGCCACATCTTTAAGGGTGCCAGGATGCTATTCAGAGGTAATTCACAGCAAATAGCAGCAAATCGTCATCAAACGGCGGGATACGACACCTTAACGGGTCTCAGCAACTGGATGACAGTGTTATTTTCATCAATTGTTTAGGAATCAGACACGTTCGTAGGCACCGGGCACAGACGCGGTACAGAACGTATGGAGTGAACAGGAACAGCAGGGTGGTGCGAAGGTAAGACAATTATTTATTACATGGTCAAAACCAACCAATGCTGAATCAACAATTACGTAACAGGAAGAAAAGCCAGCACAAAGTAACTGCAAAGTTTAATCGACTTTTTTTTTTCCTTTTGTTCTGTTTCGTACCACTCCCCACCTCCGTCTAGGTGTTACTATGTACGATTAGGAGAGCAGAAGTAGCCAAGAGGCCTTCAGCAAGCAGACGGCGGTCAGGCTCAGTCTGTGGATATTGAAGCGACTGGGCAATAACTTCGCGATGCAAGAAATTGGATGAGATAAAAAAAAATTACTTTTGCACTTCCAATTGTTTTTTTAAAAGTCTAAAATAGCTTGATTTTTACGCTCAATAAAGCTGCATTGAAAACTCCGCCGTGTGTGGTTATTCAAGTGGCAACGTCCTGTTTCCTTGTTGTGTGTCCGTGTTGGTCATTGTCAATGACAGCGAGTGTCCATACTCTTCTGCCGGCAGACTCAGCGCTTTTTTTTTTTTTAACAAAACAGACTAAGGGGACCTGATTGGCTGAATTCATGGGGTCATGTGACTGTCTGGGAACACACAAGTTCAGGCCCTGTTGATGCTGTCCAGAGACAGAGGATAAACAGGCAGCTGCTGCGGCATCCCATTCTAACAATAATGAGATCTGTTATTATTTATGATCAGAAATAAAATGTTTTATTTTTAGATTATTTTTTTTATGACACATGCACCACACTGCAATAGGATGCCATGACAACTGGAAATTAGGCAAATAGATACTAGGAAATAACAATAATTGGGGAAAAATAGATAATATGAAATGAATAGGATTTCTTCAGAGGTAAAAAAAAAAATAGGTAAAACATTTTTTTAAGTTCTATATAGTCCCATTTCATATTGTCTTTGGCTCCTTTATTTTTTTTTTTTAAGAAATTGACTACACATTCGACTACTGTGTTTTGATTGTGTTCCTTCACTTTCACTTACTACTACTTTACTAACCCTAACCCTAACAAAAAAGAACATCTATCCTGTTCTCCTAGAAAAATGAACGTGGTATTTATAAAGATGACTACAGGCAGGAGAATGTTTCGGGAAGTCAATGACACCATTTCATTATCTGCTGTGGACGGACACTATCTGGCCGTAGGTGAGATTATGGCGACACAAACTGAGGGTTTTAATACACTTGCTGTGGTTAAACAAAGAGAACACACCAGGAGTGAACCAGCGTGCCATGCAGAGGAAGTCGTGCTGAGTGTGACTTTGCGTTTGCTGTTTATTTCAATGCAGACGAGTGAGTATTTTTGGAAATATAGGGTACATAATTATCAATAAGTGATGTCACTCCTGACCTGCTGTTAATTCATTGATACTAAACCTTCAGATTTGCTTCTAATGCACAACTCAGGTGGCATTTATACCACCAACGACATTTAGTTAAGTTAAATAGACCTTTGGAAAGCTTTTATCCAGTTTAAGGGTGTCGTCCTCCTCAACAATCACAAAACCGCAAATTTGCAGAAGTGACCTAGGACCATGGTTGCCAAATTGCCTTTGTCATCCCAGAAAGGAGCTTAAAGTGTGTATATCCAACATGGTGTTGCAAAATGGTTTTCATTCTGGCCCCGACACTATAAAAAGAGCATTAAGCAAAGAGAGTTGCTTCATTTCTATATGTTGTTCTCTTTGACAGCAGCTCTGAAGCATCTATGGCAAGGTAAGAAATGGTGTTTCACTAAATGCTAAACGATGAATGAAGAGGGACGGTTCTAATTGTGTTGTTTCGTTTTTCAGGATGAAGTTTGTCATGATCTTTCTTGTGTTGACACTGGTCCTCATTGCTGAACTCGGGGAGTGTCGATCCCGCCGCTACCGAAAGTTTTACAAGAAATTAAAAAAACGTATGGCTTAACAGACATACATTCAGGGCATTCAGTTGTAGAGCTTTTGTCCAAATATCTTCAAAATAAAAGTCCTAAATTCAAAATGTTACTTGAATAAAAGTTACAACAACAAATGTAGGTGAAGTATCAGAAGTAAAGGTATTCCTTATATTATATTATACAACTTCCTTTTAAATTAATAATATATGTGAAAGATTTGATATGTTTTATGTGGCACCAATTTGAGATACTACTTTATACAGAATAATAGTAACCCTTACTCTCCAGGTTTTAATACTGATATTTGTAAAGTAAAAATGTCACATTTAATGATATAAAACCTTATATAATTCCCTTCTCATCTCCTTGTTTGTTCAGTTTTCAAGAAGGCTAGCAGGTAAGGACTCTTACCGCTTAATAACTGTCATTATTAGTCAATGACAAGACCGATTCGCTTTCAGTGAATTCAATTCTGTATCATCATTCTCTCCTCCATGTAGGAAAGAATATACCCAAGATGCGGTAGCCCCTCCAGCTCCAGCTGTTGCCCCTCCAGCTCCAGCTGTTGCCCCTCAAGCTCCAGCTGATGCCCCTCCAGAAGATGCCCCTCCAGAAGATGCCCCTCCAGAAGATGCCCCTGCACTGGATGACTTCCAGCTGTTACTTATATAGCCGATGCCCCTTAAATACTATGCTTGTGCAAAGAAAGCATTAAACTGATCTGCAACAGAACCGGTAGTCTTATGTTTACAGGAGTTATGTAGCGTGGTACTCACTGGAATAAAACTGCATTGCAAAATCAAACTCTACCTGGTGTTTTTATTTACAGTGAATATGAGGAAGGCATTGAGCAGCATCAGCGAAGATTGTTGAGCATGATTGCGTGTTGGTGATCTATTAAATATAAATAAATAACAACTACACACTAATCATAAGCATCATTTTCATTTAATTTCATATTAAGCATTTCAAACATGTTTATTAATATTATTGAATGCACTGGCTTTACAGGTGTTGTGATATTGTTATTTTAAGTCATTTTCAACAATTGGGAAAGCCAAGGAAGTTCACAGTGCAGAACATATGTAGTGCATATTTGAGAAGGTGTCAAAGTGACTGTAAAGTTTAATCAACAGTTAGTGTTGTCATGGAGAACGGCAGTAGCCAAGAGGCTCTCAGCAAGCACACGATAGTCAGGCTCAGTCAATTCATTTAGTAGTGCCTAGGCAATAGTTTCGTAATGCAAGAAAGGGCACCAGATAACAAACTAACAGTCTCGGGTTTGCATGAAACACTTGAGATATCCTCATTTTGGAGTACTTCTAATGGTTTTTAAAAGTATAAAAAAGCTTGATAATGTGAATTATCGGGCTTAATAAAGCTGCATTACAAAACTCTGTCGTGTGTTGTTATTCAAGTGAACACTGTCCTGATTGTGGACAGTGTACTCCATTCATTTAAAACAGGGCAACATAGTGTTGAACCTTGTTTTATTCATACTATTTCGTTCCCTTTCAGTAGATTCACTTGGTACAACACATCTAGTGTGGGGCATGTATACACGCCCCACAGAGCAGCTACTGAACCAGAACCAAAGCTTCAATAATCTAGTGCATCAAAGACCCAACAAAAAAAAACAGAGTGAGCCATTTAAAGGGCTGTCACGTCCAAACAATAAAGTGTACGGTAAAGTATGAACTGGCTGCATCACAGATATCACTCAAACCCCTTCACACAAGTCTCATAAAGCCACCATGCCCCTGGTCGAATGTGCCTTCACACCTTGGGACAACCAAAGACCCTAGCTGCTGTATGCTTGGGAAACAGCTTCAATTCAGCGGGAAGGCCGCTATTTAGACAGGGCCTTGCCCTTTAGCTGGATTAGCAAAACAGACAAACAGCTGCTCACATAAACGCACACGTGTGGTCTATGTAAGCGCATAATTCACGCACAGGGCACAGAGCACAGAGCATTTGGCCTTCTTTGCTCCTCCGCAACAAGAGGGGGGCAATAGCTCAAGAGCTCAAAAGTCACAGAGCTGTAGGCTGTGGGGATAATCTTTGGCAAATACGTCACATTTGGACATAATGTAACCTTCGGTCCACCTGGAGTGAACTGGGTACAAGAGGGATGCAGAGAAAGCATGAATGTCGCCCACTCGTCAAAGCGAGTGGCAATGCAGTCTTGTATGAAAAAAATCTGCAGACTCAATAGGCTCAAATGGAGGTCCACAAAAGAAAGACTCTGTTGAGCCTCCAGCCGATGCCCCTCCAGCTGATGCCCCTCCAACCGATGCCCCTCCAGCCGATGCCCCTCCAGCTGATGCCCCTCCAGCTGATGCCCCTCCAGCTGATGCCCCTCCAGCCGATGCCCCTCTAGTTGATGCCCCTCCAGCCGATGCCCCTGCAGCTGAAGACGTCCAGCAGACTCTTATTTAAAGGTATCTTATTTAAATTGATCAGCAAATGAACCAGAAGTCTTATGTTTAGAGGAGTTATTACCGTGGTACTTAATGGTGGTTGGCTGTAAATTGCTTGCTAGATTAATAAAACTGCATTACAAAAATCAAACTCTGCCTGGTCCTTTTATTTACAGTGAATATGAGGAAGACATAGGGACGGTATCAGCACAGTGCAGATACTGACCTTGTTGAGCATGATTATGTATTGGTGATCTAGTAAATATATAAAACACTAGGACTAGACACATTATCTCAAAGCATAAAACAGAATTGAACTTTCTATAGTATATTGCTATAATGTGCAACATAAAAGTGTACATACAAATATGAATAAGTTAATTCCAGTGCATACCAAGAGGGAGAGAGGGTGTTTGCAGAAGTCAAAAAAATGTGCGCAATGTTAGAACGCTGTTCACTGTTTACTTCTAGAGATAGAAAAGAAGGGCAACACAATCTCATCTTGTCTTCTACTGATTGTACGGATCAGATCATGGGGTCAGCAGTCTCTCGTGCCCAGCCAAGTTCCTCAGCTCCTCCAGGGGGAATTCCAAAGCATTCCCAGGGGCCCGGGGCCACCTCCCTGAAGGATGTGCCTGGAGAACTTCACCATGGAAGTGTCCAGGAGGCATCGTCACTAGATGCCTGACCCCCCTCATCTGACTCCTCTCTGACTGAGTTCCTCGCCCTGTCTCTAAGGGAGACCACCCACCCTGCAGAGGAAACTCATTTCAGCTGCTTGTATTCGCTATCTCGTCCTTTCAGTCACTACCCAAAAGCTCATAACCATAGGTGAGGGTAGGAAGTAGATTGACTGGTAAATTGGATTTCTTCACCTCGGCTGCAGTTACATGATGGACTCATGCTAGTCATGTCATTGGACTTAACTTGTCACCGACGCTCGGGTAAAGAGGGGGCAGAGCTGTTAACTGATAACCACCTGGTGGTGAATAGGCTCCTACAGTCAGGGAGGATGCCGGTCAGAACTGGCAGAAGTAGCTTCAATTCACACCTCTGGCAGAGCTTTAGATGCGTCCTGGGGTAGGCAGGGAATATGAGTCAGTGTGGACTTTGTTCATGCCTTCATTGTGGAGGCAGGCAACTGAAAGTATGGCCATCGCTGGAGACTTTTGGTGGGGGATGCTGTCAAGCTGATGGAGTCCTATAGGACCTTATTGACCTGCAGGGCTCCTCGGGCAGCTGACAGGTATTGACCTGCCAAGTGAAGTGCTGCCTCTGGGATTGTGGAGACAAAAACTTAGGCATGGGAAGAGTTTGGTGAGGCCATGCAGAAGTACTCCTAAATAGCTTTGGGGACCATCAGGGAGCTTTGGACCATCCAAGGGCTCAGATGGGGGAAGCAGTGCACTGTCAACACTGTGTTCATTGGGGGCCAGATGCTGTTAGACTCAGGACTTGCTTGGTTGGTGGGGGGTATACTTTGAAAACCACCTCAATCCCACCAGAAGATCTTCCACTCAGGAAACAGAGTCTAGTGACCCAGCGGTGGGCTCTCCCATCTCTGAGGTCACCATGGCAGTCAAAAAGCCCCTCAGTGGCAAAGCTCCACGGGTGGATGCAATCCACCTGGAAGGTTCTGGAAATTATGGCAACACAAACTATGGATTTTAAAAGATTTGACAGCAGACATTCTGTCATTGCACTGCAAAAGTTAATTAAGTCAATTTACATATTCAAAAAGAAGTCAAAAAAGTGAAAAAAGTCAAAAATATAACATCAAAATTCATGAATTTAAGATAAAAATATGAATATACATATATATTAAACAAAAAGGCATGTATATTTCGTAAAAAAAAGTCAATGCAGTCTTTAAAATAATCAAAATCAAGAAAAAAAATAAAATTGATGTTAAATTTGACAATGAAATTGGTTATTTGGGAAAATTCTATTCAATATTGGAATAATTTTACCCCAAACAAGATATTTTTTGCAGTGTGTATGAGTGCTTTGTGTGTGAGTGAGTTTGTGAAATCATCTCAAATGTATATTGTATACCGTTGTTCCTTTTTGAATCCAGAAATGCAAAAAACAAAAGCTGTAGCCCATAAACCAGCAATCGCTTAATTGCATTAAGTGCTTGAGACAGAAATTTTGTCGCAGCAGCAGTTGTTTTCTAATAATGTAAAATGCCTGCAAATGCAAATTATCCTGCATAATTGAAGCTGCATTTCAAAACTCTACTGTGCACAAGTGCACTATGCCACAATAGCATCTCATTATCTGCTGTGAATGGACACTATATGGCCGTAGGTGGGATTATGGCGACACAAAGTGAGGGTTTTAACAAATTTGACTGCAGACTCGCTGCAATTAAAAAAAAAGAACACACCAGGAGTGAACCAGTGCTGATGTAACATGCGAAGGAAGTCATGCTGTGTGCGATGTTTTAATGTGTGAGCACATACACTACACTTTACATTTAATCTGTATTTCACCTAGGCTGATACTACTAAAAACCTCGTCAACAGTGAATTATTTGTTATTTTATATAGTTTTAATATATTTTTTATGACATTAGTTGTTTATGAAGCATCAGGAACGGACTGTTTTCAATGACTAAAATCCGTAATTATCAATAAGTTGTCAATTCTTAACTGTTGCTGTAATCGGCTGTCAAATCACCTAACAGTAGAAATGGGAAAAATTATCGACTCTAAACCTTCAGCTTCGCATTTAATACCCAACCCAGGTGACTTTTATACCAACGCCAAAGTACATGCCAAAATGTACTGAAACATTTTATCCAGTTTAAGAGCATCTCCCCCCTTAACCGTAGTCTGACCTCTCTCAAAACCTCAAATTTGCAGAAGTGAGGTAAAGAAAATGTCTCTTATGTAAATGGATTGTCTGGCGACGTGTATACCTTACATGGTATTGCAAAATGGTTTTATTCTGGCTCCCACTCTATATAAATGAACATTAATCAAAGGCAGTGACACCATTTCTGAAAGTTGTTCTCTTTGACGACAGCAGTTTTGGCTCTGAAACAATGGCAAGGTAAGAAATGACATGTGATCTCTGTGGTAATTTATCAAATGCTAAATGCTGAATGAAGAGGGATGGTTGTATGCGTACACACACTGGGATGCGTTTCCTTTTCCAGGATGAAGTTTGTCATGACCTTTCTCGTGTTGACACTGGTCGTGCTCATGGCTGAACCCGGGGATTGTCGTGGCCGTCGCTTCCGGAAGTCGTTCAAGAAGGTCATGAAGTCACTGAAGGGTAAAGCACGGCTTAACACGCATTCATTTTGGGACGTTTAGTTGTACAACTTTTGTCTATGTGAACAGGCTTCTTCTGGCAAAGCAATAATATACAGCAGACCCTTTACTTGAATACAAGTTGAAAAGCTGTCTTCAAAAAAAAAAAAAAAAAAATCCTAAATTAGAAGCATTACATGACTATTCTTTTTATTACTAAATACATGTAAATGAATTTTATGTTTTATGTAGCACCAACTTGAGATAATTTACTCTTGTTAGAACAATAATAGCCTCATAACATTTGGCACCCTAAAGTAATCAATGCTGATATTTAACAACTACTGTAAACCTTCTCTATAGTGGCAAAACTAAAATATGGGACTTGATATGGCACCTTTAAACTATTACATAATAAACATGTGTAACAAACAGTATAATATTGTCCTTGTGCTATTTTCTTGTCATCTTCTTGTCTGTTTAGGTCCAGTGATTAACGGTTTGGCCAACTGGTAAGGATTCTTGTCTTGTGATAACTGTCTTTATTGGTAAATGACAAGACCAGTTTGGAGTCAGTGGATTAAATTCCTATTAAAGTCTTATTTGTGTCCTCCATGTAGGGTTGGCAGTTTGCAACCTGTGGTGCCTCCTCCAGCTGCAGGCGGTGCCTCTGCAAAAGCCAAAGACTTCCAGCTGTTCCTTATATAGCGGAGGCCCCTTAAATGCCTTGTGCTGTGGATCGAAAGCATTAAATTGATCGGCAAGCAAACCGGTGGTCTCAGGTTTGCAGGAAATATGTGGCGTGGTGCCTAATAGTTGTTGGCTTCGAGTTGCTTGTTAGATGAATAAAACTGCATTACAAAAATCTAACTCTGCCTGGTGACCTTGTTGAGCATGATTGTGTATCGGTGACCTATTTAATATATAAAAAACTACGACTACACTATCTCAAAACAGAGCTGTTCAAACTGAGAGTCTCATTTTTTAACATCATATTCATCACCTAAGTTTTTATGGTGTTAACTTTCAATAGATAGCTGCCGTGTTGTGCAACATAATTAAGGATCCGAGGATATAATAAACATATTTTATTAGCGATGAATACCACGAATGCTGCAGAAGAGAGGAGGTTTGTTTGCGAAAGTCAAAAAAATATTTGCACAATGCTGCATCGCTCTGCTGGAGACTTTACTGCTGGAGATAGAAAAGAATGGCAAGACAAACTGAGGATTCTGTCCTCGCACGGCAAAAAATGACTTTAGTTAATTGAGTCTGGTTAGGATTTACATATTTACCAATAGAAAATAATCTGAGAATTTCATAAAAAGACACTGTATATTATATAAAGACAGAGTATGTTTAAAAATAATAAAGTCAATGTAATCTTAAAAAATGATCAAAATCAATGGAAAAAAAAATTGAAATAAGTTGAATTATCTGCTAATGAAATGAGATACTCAGATATTTCCACTTTGCAGTGCATATAAAACAGCTTTGTGTTAGTGCCATATTAAAAATGTACAATGGCTTGATAATGCGTTACAAAACTCTACTGTATAAATATTCAAGTGAATAATATCACATTCTTTCACATCAAAATTGTCCAATGATCATGAGGAATTTATTCAGGTCGTCCTAAGAAAATGCAGCAAGGCAGGAGAGTGTTTTGGGAAGTTGCTGCAATTAAATATAGAGAAGACAGTAGGAAGTACACTTTAGATTTTATGTGTATTTACGTATTGTCGTAATTCATTAAAAGCCCTGTTAACAGTGTACGATGTTTGGCTGTGAATCAGATCAGTCATCTTCTACACCCACTTATACATTACTAGGGTCACGGGGGTCTGCTGGAGCCAATCCCAAGTCTCCACTGCTCCACCGTGTCGCCCTTGAAGTTGATTATTTGGCGCTACATTGAATTGAGTTAACCTTTTATTATACATTCTAAAAGACATTATCTGGGTGATAATAATGAATAAAAGGCATCATCGTTTTGTACATTAGTTGTTTATGAAACATGATGAATAAACTGCGTTAAATGATTAACATACATGATTATTAACATGTTGCTCCTCATCTGTTGTAACTTACTGTCATGTATCAAAACCTCAAAATTGTAGAAGTGAGATATATTAAAAAAAAACTGAGGTTAAATCCACACTTTATCATCCGTATACAGAAAATGATCTTACAAAACAGCTGTTTTGGCTCTAAAACATCTGCATTTCTTCATGAAGCTCTGTGTTTTACTAGATGTTCTAATGTTATGTGAATGTAAAAAAAAAGAAATCTGCAGTTGTCCCTGTATCTCAGGTATACATGAAAATGTTCTAGAGTAGTATTTTAAAAGTTAATTAAAATGTTTTATTGGTGAGAATTGTATTACATTAAAATATATTAATACAACGTAGACGTGACTTAAATTTATTTAAACAAAATTTATAAAAGTGGAGTCATTCTAAGCCTTATTAGTTGTATTATATATGGAAATTTCATTGTATATTTAAATAAATATATCAATCCCTTTTTATCATTAGAATGCACCCACCCCACGATAATATATATATAAACATTTCTTTATGCAAAATTAATGTTACGATCTGAATTTTATTTACAGTAATTCACAGCTTTTTATGAGAGGATCGTAGGTTAATTTAAGACATGAAATTTAGCAGTTCCATCTATTAAAACTGGAGTTCCCCAAGACCTTAATGCATAGATCTTTTTTTTTTTTTTTAAAGTACCAAAATAAACCAGAAAGTGAAAATAATGATGTGTGTCCAGTCAGTAGGCTGAGCATTAACACATCTATTTATACATCCAGTATGTTTAAGGTGACCTAACACTTGGTCTCTTTTGGGAGAAACTAAATCTCCAGTAATCACACATTTGTTACATTTATACATAAATCAAAAGTACAATAATCCCTCAAGTCAGTAATAGAAAGTTTTTCTCTGGATATTATTAGTGAATATAAAAAACGACATACTTGGGATTAAATATGTATTTATTTAATAGAGAGGAAGATTGTAATAGCCTAATCTCTAGTCCAACTTCATAGGTTGGATATAGACACAATGCATAACAATACACATACTATAACTGCAGTAGGTGCAGGAACATCAGAATTGAAACTAAGCTTCAACAGGCAAAGAAGCCCCAAAAAAACCAAAAAGCTAAATCCTGGTTAGAGAAATGACAGCATTCTTATGAAATTTCTAATTATTTTACTGTAGGTTTCGCTCTTTTTTTTTTTTTTTTTGGTCGATTCCGACTCATTTGTTGTTGTTTAAGCGTTCCTGTTCGATCCGAGATTTCGTTGGTTTATTATTACACAGATGACTCCACCATCTCCAGAGATACATATCGGCCCCTCTACCTGCTCCATTACCCGATCGATAAAAAACTCATCTGGCTTCTTTTTTAGAATACACTCACGAAAGAGGAAAAGACAGAAGTTGTGCTCGCTTTTTACCGTGAGATTTACATGTTTGATAAGCAATTTGCGTTGACACATTACAGTAAAATTATTTGAGTCTGGAGGAGGCTGGCGTGTCAAGGATCTTTCCAATTGTCGCCTGAAGGCGTCCGAAAAGCTTTTGTGGAGCAGCCCCCGATAATGACGCCACCCCCCCCATCCCATCCCCTCCCTCCACCGTACATTAAAACAAACACACACCAACCTGGAAAGCAGTTTGTTTCCAGGGTGGATGGTGCTTCGCTTAAAACGTATTGATTGGAAATGAGATGTGGTCGGAGAGGAGGGATGAGGTTAGAAAGGTATGAGTGTGTGTCCCTATCCGTGTGTGTGTGTGTGTGTGTGTGTGTGTTTGAGGGTCACCCGTGTCATTGGCGCTGGTTGTTTACCTAGAGGCGATTGCCGGCCCTCACACACACAAACCCCTTTTCCCAGACAGAGACGCATGGTAAATAATAGACGAGCTATGACAGAGGGCAGACACACACACACACACACACACACACACACACACACACAAACACGGATCAGCGTCAAGGTTAAAGATGGGTGTGGGCGCAACCGGAGAGCTCTTTATCGACACGTCATTAATACATGAGAGGGTTCACCGGAGGGAGCGAGAGGGTAGGGGGGGAGGGGGGTGGTGGGGGGGTCGTGTAAGACGGCGTGGAATCCTGACATCTGCATATCGAGCGCGTGAGAGGGTCCGTATGTCTCAATGACAAGTCAGTCAATAGGGTTTCAGCCGCACGGGAGTCGGGTTGCTCCTCACTTACTCGGTTTACAACCTCTCACCATTCATAAGCTGTGGACCCAGCGGGCATAGATCAGGTGTGATAATAATAATAATAACAATAATAATGTGGTTTTGAGAGAAAAAAAAACAACAACAGACAAATCTGCAGTTGTTTTATTTCAAGGATGCTCCACCGTTGAGACTTTTTTTTTTGGTCCCACTGAAACCTATTAAAACATTAAAATTCTCACACAAGCGTATTGGGTTGACAACAAATGCTAAGTAAACCTTTGCATTCATCTTTTTTATTTTTTTATTTTCATCCTTTCTAAAAAGGGATAATGTTTCTGAATTGTTACAGCCTGGTTTTTAAGGCTCTTCACAGCACTGAAACTGCCCCTTTAGAGGTTTTTAAAATGACCTTTTGTTAAATCTTGAATCTGGTAACCGTGCCTTTTAAGACCTAACAGCAGCGTTTGACACGCTGAATCAAACAATCCTCCTCTCACGTCTTATCAAAGGCACTGCTCTGAGTTGGTTTAAATCTTATCTTTCTGATATATCCTTCTATGTGCACACAGGCTGCTTCTACTTCCCAATTGCAACTCTGACTCGTGGCATCCCCCAGGTGTCAGTTCTGGGCCCTTTACCGTTCTCCCTTTATATCCATTTTTAGGAGGCGTGGTTTTCTTTTCTACTGCTTTGCTTATTTGAATGAACAAATGAATTAAATCATTGATTATCATAAAAGATGCTGATTCATTTTCTGTTTTTGTTGCAGATTAATTGAAAGTTCCTTTTACCCAGAAAAAACACTTCAGTCAAAACGAGTTTTAGAGTAAGTAGTTGTAAGTCTTCTGGTGCCAGTAATAGGTAAAGATAGGTGTCATCGCCATATAGTAGCAGTAGAATGAGAACAAATGGGAGAGTTATCATTGAACTCCACTTCCCTATGATAACTGAATCATACATTCTTTTTCCATCCATCTTTAGCCGAATAAAAGCAAACTCACTTGCAAAAACCCATACAGACTACTCCTGCTGAGTGAAGAATTCAAAGCAAGTTTGGATTCCACTTTCCGAGGTTCGACTGAGTTTCAGCAAATTTCCACAGGAGGCCCCATTTCACCCGCTGAGCTGACAGAGGTTTGGGTGGAAAAACAGAAGTTGTATGTGTTTTCTGCTGGCTGCATTGGGGAAAAATAACCCCACACAGTATGTGATAGATTTGATTTAAATTTGATGTTTTTTGAGCAGGGTGTGCAGAAAATGCAGCTTAGCTTTGCTTGTCTCCTCTGATTGGCTGATTTACATAATTTCCTGAATGGGGAGTGGGCGGTGACTGTATAGTTGTGACATCACAACTTCACCAAAGTGCTGACAACTCATTTTTAGGTACATTTCCTGAATAGGGATCACGGTTAAATGGCAAAGTTCCTAAGAGGGACATTAAAAAAAGACATACTGAGCCAGAAAACAAGAACAAGACTAACTCCTTTCTCCTTTTTTCCTTCAGTCAAATCCACCGAATCCATTATGGAGAGAACGAAAGAGCTGTCTGCTCAGATCAAAGTCTAACGGAAGGAAAGAGCTTAGTAACGGAGAAATAGCCGTGATCCCAGTGTCATGCGGGCTGATCTTATTACAAACCTCATTACATGTAGCATACGCCACATGGCAGATGTTTTAATCCAAAGCTCATAAAATGAGAGACAGTCACAAATCGGGGTTAAGGCCCGCTGCTTCACGCCACAGGATTAAACCTGTGGCAATCATAACATGACCGCCCCCTTGTTGAATTAGGCAATCTAACTCACCCATTTATCCCACTCAAATGCTACTGGGAGGGAAGGGGTGGGGGGGGGGGGGTCGCGTCTCTCCTGTTGCTTTTATAAAATCTGTTATTCAAACTTACGTTAGATGGAATTCAGTTATTAAATCTGCACATTAGACAAAGGCTGCAGTTTAAAGATCCTGCACACACAATCTGATGCTTTCAGTTACACTGGCTGATTAAACCTCTAATCAGGTGAAAGTTTAGTAACGCAGACGTTGTGTGTGTGTGTGCGTGTGTGTGTGTGTGTGTGTGTGTGTGTGTGTGTGTGTGTGGGCGGGGATGGGACCAATAAGAAAATCCTGATCTAACAAGTAAACAGCAAGCAAAGTGTTAAGTCTGGGCAGACTGTCATTACAAAGGTCTAATCAAGAAACAGAAGAGGAAACACTTGTATGGGTGCAATGTGGTCGAGTAACAGAATAAAACAGATCAATTTGATATTTAAAAAAAAAAATAAGTAGAAGAAAAATAGTTATGTTTCAATTTGTCCTAAATGCACTCAGAATGTGTGGACAAATATAACAAATGTTTTATTTCATGGCAAATATGCAGAGAAAATAATGCAGAGCCTGATCTCTCATCTTGCGTCTTCATGAATAACCACTCACTCTTTAGAAAAGTTATTTTATACAATGCCTTTTAAGAGGTTTTTCTTTTTATTTCAATGCCTTTATTTATTCCGGAGATTTGTATTTATTGTCTTTTATGTATGTTGCCATTTCTTGATTGTATCGAACTTGTTAGAACTTGTAATTGCATTGTGTTTTTTCAGGGTTTTTTTTTTATGTGTGAAACACTTTGTAAACTTGTTTTCTTCTTGTTTAAAAGAAGAAGAACACTCGGTATTTCTGTATACTCTGAAAATAATTTAGTTCTTTTATTTATCTCATATTTTTCAAAAACAATTCCACGCGTCATAGCTACACACTTGTTTAAAACAGCAGAACTTTGCAGAGACAGGAGCCTCCAGCCACAGGTATTGGATGTGTACTGGAAATAAGAGGTGCAGTTGACTGGCAGGCATAAAAAAAAAGAAGTGACGTGTTAATGTTCCCTGTCTTTGTTTCTACCCATTGTGATTATTTATTAGTACCCACACTGCTCTGCCAAGACAGTGGTGCATATTTGACTTTTAGCAGAGATCCCTGTTATTTTATTTGATGCCGTAACCTGTGCTTCTTTTATTATTCTTATGCATATATCCTAGAAGTTGGGGTTGTACCTAAAGGATTGGGGAGCATGTAAGAACAGGTTAAAACTATTCCTTTGTTAAGAGGCTTATGGTTAGAGGCTACAGCCCTGGCTGGCTTAGAACACTGCTATGCTGCTTTAGGTTTAACACTGCTGTGTTGCTGGAGTCCTGCCCTGTGTTTTCTGTGTTTTCTCTTTGGCAGAACATGCTGCAGTGAAGGAGACTTCAGTTCTTGGAGGGTCTGACGCCGTCCTGGTTCACCTGGAACATACACCAGTCACACAAGCACACAAACACAAGTCAATCGTTTCGCTTTGGCCCCTCAGTCCTGGAAGTCATGAAGCTCATCTGTCGTGTGCTAAGCCAGGGTTATAAACATCCTATAATGGGATTCAGACATCCTTAGAATTGTTAACTGCTTTGGTTTGTCAACATCCTTCACGTGAGGACTCCTCGTGACTAGCTGGGCTACAAGTGGAACAGTAAAAACTCAAAGTTCCAGTCGATCTCATTCATAATTCTGCCTAGAGGCCCCAAACTCAGCAAGTAAGGCAGTTGTTGGAAAATGATTCTCGCAGAGCGAACAGCAACAACAATAAGGTGAATAAAGTACAAACACGTACAGACATGAGGTTGATGTGGCAACTAAACAATCATAACATACCCGATGATGCATGTAGACATAAAAACCCTTATTGGTAATTAAATAGTTTAGTGCTAAAAGTTGGCCATTTTGGATCTACAGTTATAAATGAAGTTGTTTCTTTGTTTTATCATCCATCATCACTGAAAAGCAGAGTGAAGTGAATTTAAATGCAGTAAAGGATGAGTATACCTACGTCATGTCACTACCAACATCAGTATTTACAGAAAGGATCATGGGAATAATCTACATTACGTGCACTCACAATATCTGTTTGACCGCTCCTGTTGTTTTATATTATCCAATTTGCATATTCCTGTATATGTGCAAATATTAATAATCGCTCAGTTGTTCCGATTTTTAAAAAAAAAGGGAAAAAAAACACAGGATAAAAGATTTATTAGGATGTCTGTCCTACTGCTGGACATTGTGGCGTGTCTCTTTGCAGTAAAAAAATACAAACAAACTGGACTTGCATGTGTGCAAAGTCAAGCTTTTATTTTATGATCCGATTTCAATATGCAGTTGAGTGGTTTGTACAGGGCCTCGCATGCCGTCTGTAAATGAACGGCTGAGGCACAGCGGCGTGCTAGAGTTACCGTCTACAGCGTAGAACACGGGGGGAACGTGTGGATGACATTTCCCCGTGGCCCGTCTGCCCTCAACGGACACTGTTTCCCTCTGATCAGCAAATCAAGACCTGATCACTTTACATAGGCCTGTATCGTAAGTACTGTAACTACACACACACACGCACACACACACACCTTTTACCGGGGCTGGCGTTAGAAGGAGATATGCTGCAGTCTGCTGCTCATCATAGCTGCATTGATTTCCTTTCTTCTGCGTCAGGCTGTCTTGTCAACAGACCCCTCGGAGCATGAAGGATGAATTATTCACAGGACAGCTCCGCCAAGATCTGTAAATAAATACTTCGCTAATATTGGGCCCCACAAACCACAGGTCTCCGCTTACCATGAAAGGGGGGACTTTGAGGGAAAACGGAAGAGGGGGGAAAATGAAAAATCCGTACTAAATATACGTTTTCATTCATCCTTGTTGGAATCTTGTTTAATAGCTGGCTTAATTGTGGTGAAACCGCAACAGTGTTTCCCTCGTCTATTAGGATGCTCGTTCATTAAATCCTGACGTCCTGATACTATATCTGATACCTACATGTAATTACTCTGCAGACCATTGGCTTCAAATAGTATGTTGACTTGTCACATTTCATTTATGTTCCGTCAGCTATAGTTTCCGTTATAAGGCATGTCGGGATGATTTGTGTGCGTGTGCATGTGATAGGATGGGGGGTAATTGGAAATTGGTGTTTTATATGACATAATAGTGTCATGTGGTGTAACCATAGAAATCTTGGTACCAGTTTAACTCTTCAAAAAAGGTTTTAAAGATTAAAAACACATCCTATCAACTACTTTATGTTTATATGTATGACATATGATGATATGAAACTATTAGATAGGATATATCATAAGAATGGTTCTTATATCATGAAAAAAGGTCCTTTTTGGGGAATACCATTTAACATTTGGGGTCAAAAAAATCACACTAAATTTTGTAAAAAAAAAAAAAAAAATTAAACGACACACTAGGTCAGACTGATGGTGCTCTTCACATAACACAGAGGGCCAGTGACTCCATAGAAAGTAATGACACAAACAAAAGTAAGTAGGCAGAGCCTTATACCTTCATACCAGTATACTGCCCAAAACTATGAACAGCAAGAAAACACACACCAAAAAAAAAGAGAAAAAAGGATTTGACTGTCTATGGAGTAGCTCTAATTACAGGAATGGACACTGTCTGAAATGTATCTCTGCCTATTTTTAGGCGGGTCTACTGTAAACTGCTGCTGGAGGTGGACCCGGGAACATGCTCACCGGAGATTTCTGCCAATTTTCACTCGATCTTTCTTCCCCATGTTAAGAATAAAAAAAAAATCTGGAGTGGTCTGACCTATAGCCAGAGCGAGGTCTCATCATGCTGAGTTTTAAATCACCCGCCCACTTGAAAAGATCATTGTGGCGTACTACAGACGTACTGTATGCGTAAAAAGGGTCTGTTTCCTGATACATTAGCCTACGAGGGCTTTTTGTTTTGCCAGTATGTAGCACAGACACCTTCCCTTATGAAAGCTCATGCTCCGAAAAGGTCAAACAAGATGTCAGCACCCCGTGATGTCTCTTTTTCAGGCGTCTAGAAACATTTCCTCCATTATTTCTGCCCATCGGTCTCCTGGCCCTCATATTTGGAACCACTCAGCCTTTGCACTCTAAGGGAAACAACTCGGATCATAGTTTCATAGCTCGATAACACTGCGAGTGGTGGAACATGCAGAGGTGGCGAATAATCCATCGACGTCTTTTTAAACGAGTAATCGCAAACACACGAATTATCATAATCCCTTGTTTTGACCTGGGGATTTGTTTAAAGATTCGCTCAATGATTTGTTATTGCGGCGTCATGAAGTTCAGTGACTCCCATTACTGACGGTATTAGGAAAAAAAAAAAGAAGAGTGTAGCAGTGAGCAGTAGTGAAAGTTGACAGAGCTAAAAGTCCACCTGAAATAAAATACAAAAATTTTAAAATGATGACATCTCTGGTCATATAGTTCCTTAACCTTAATCAAAAATCTCAAAGTCTCAAATCTGTCGGACATATTTCATCGGTCATTTTAATTATTTTAGACTAAACGCTCCTTCCAGAATCACCAGAACGCCTCACTTTCCTCCATCACTTCCTTCTTCCTTAGCATGTTTCCTATTTAACATCATTCTCTCTCTCTCTCTCTCAGTCCTCCCATCCTCTAAAACCCTCTCAAGGCAAATGAAGACAAACTGTGCAGAGATAATTGAACACTAACACGAGTCGGGGCGAGATGAATGAAGACAGATGACAAGCTATTTCCGGGACGTCTTTGCTCCTCACAGGCAAATTCGAACGATGTGAGTGTTTGAAAAACGCCTTTAGCCTTTTCAGTTCACCGTGATGGCAAATACTTAAATCTCTCTCTCTCTCTCCCCACTTCTCGACAGTGTGTTCCATTGTTATTGACAGTTTTACACCTTGCACCTCCACTTGTAATCAGCTCCAGAGAGGGCCTGAGCGATACTACTTTTTTTTTCCCCTAAAAGATAACTAAAGATAAGCACAGTAGAAGCTTCCACTTCATCAGGCTCCTACACAGCTGCACGAAAAGCGCCGGCATCGTTGTAATGTGACGATCTTCCGACGACTTCATCGAGCGACACATATCCGCGTGTCGTTCTGACCATTTGCAATATAGCGTTTTAATCTTTCACGGCCTCGGCCAGCACCTTTAAGGTGGATTTTACGACCTCATGGTAGATTTCACAAGGCACTTAAGTAGACCTTAGCAGGCCGTGGATGCAACACCCCGGGCCTTTAAACACCCATTTACACTTAATGATTAATCAATTCATCTGTTGAGTGTCTAAAGAGGGAGACGGTGGAGACAAAGGTAAATGTAGGCTAAAGTCTTTTAAGTAAAAAAAAAAAAAAAATGGCAAAGGATGTGCTGAGACGTTAATAAAGAGCTGGATTCACTCGCTGCTGAAACAAATCGTTTTAGGAGTAAATGACAGCTGACAGCTCTGATCTGCTTTGACATGATTCACTGCGGTCCCTTCATCCCTGTCTTCTTCTGCGTCTTACTTCACCTCTCAGTCTCACACACACACAGGCACACACACACACACACACACATACACACACACACACACACACACACACACAATGAGGCACCTATTAGATTATTAACTAATCCTCTGGAGGATCAGAAAGCCTATCACCTCCATCGGATCACAAAAGAAGCTTGTTCAACTGCCTTATTACAGTGCCTTGAGTGTTTCCTCCATGACTCCGTGTAAATGTTCTTTCTTATTCAGATATCTGATGCACTTTTTTTTTTATTTTTAGTCTTACTAAAAAGAAAACAGGGTTGGTTGTGCTCGGCCCGTCCTCCCCTGTGGATTTGGGTCCTTTGGCAGCTTATGCAAAGCATTATGCGACTAACTCGGGCTTTAAAATGTACAGAGGTTTTAAATTAAAAGAGCCGAGTCGGTGCCACAGGCAGGTCGTGTTCCTTCCACCAAGGTAAGGCCTTTTTTTTCCTGGCACGGTCTGCACTTTGAAGCAGTAATCCAATGCCTTCATTACATCTCAGCTCTGGCTAACGCACTTTGTCTTACATTAAAACCAAGCTTTTACATGTTTACTCACTAGCTTTTAACCCCGGATGACACCTTGATCTGTTTTATTTGTTGTATTTCATTTATTTCTTCTTTCTGGATAATGCCAGTGCACGTACATCACTTTGTTTTAAAGTTGCGTTCATATCTTTCCATTAGAATTGTTTGTGTGACGGCATGACAAAGATCCGCAAGAGGCCGAATGAGACTACGATTCAAAACCTCGAACAGAGGAATAAGACAAAGACCGGTGTTTTGACAGGTGACATATACAAGATAAATGCAAAGACTGCGCAGGATTCCTGGGGTAATGACAAAAATGACTAATGAGGCAAAAGGAGAAAAGGTTGACAACAGAGACAATCCTTTGAAAAAAGAGATTCAGTCCTCGTACTGCCTGTATCTGTAGTGCAAAGATATATGTGCACAGGTGCTATAGAGCAAACAAATTCAGCAATCTTAGGTCTGGAATTTCCTACTTTAATGGGCTGATCTATGTACATAATATCTACAAATGAAAATCTGTTTCGAAATGTAATTTATTCATATCCAAATCCTACTACACTGATCAGATGATTACATATGTGCACACACCAATCCACCACCCACATAAACACACAGTGCACAATGGTTTTTACTCCAAAAATTGTAAAAAAAAAAAAAAAAAAAAAAATTCAAATTAATTGAATGTAATTGTCCATAAAGGTCCATATACGGCAGTGGAAGTGGAGTGATTGTTCACCGCAAAGATACACACACACTCATTTTGTGTTTGACTGTGTGATTTACCGGTGAGGTATTTATTACATTAATAACTACAGTAAAATACCAAATAACAGCCAGGAGGTTTATATGATTTTAATCACAGATCAGATTATTTGAGAGCAGCTGGTAGCTTGGGAAAGGAGATTGATATTCACTGATACTTTTTCAACAAAAATGTCAGCATCACTGGTCACATTTTCTTCCTTGATTTTGTAATTGTAATTGTAAAATATCGACCTTCACCCACCGTTTAAAGGGGGCCTGGTGGTTAATTGAAACCAGGCTGTTATTGGGTATCTTACAGTAATCCTCGTGAGACGAGTCAAATGCTCATCATCTCCATTGGATCAGAATTGAAACTTGAGAATATGTTGTTCCAATCAGTCATGTAACAAACGCTAACTCTTTCCCTTCCCATCAGCCACCGAGCATCTTCTGGGAGGCACCGGGAGTCGCAATCAGAATTGGCGTGCTGGCGTAGGCATGAAAAAAAAAAAAAATCAGCGAGAAAGCCTGAATGAGACTGCCATCCAAATTTGATTAAGCGTAGGGAAAAAAAAAAAGATAGAGGGCGATCTGACAGGTGACATATACAAGACAAATGAAAAGACTGTGAAGGATTCCTGGGGTGATGCCCGAAAATGACTAATGAGGCAACGCGCCGTAAGGCTCGCGGCCTCTCGTCTCGACTCTGCTAGTTAGCAGGCAGGGAGGAAGAGGAGGACGAGGAAAGACGACACAACAGGTTCCTTTGTTTCACTGAATTGGTCTACAATGGTGGGTCTGAGTGTTCCTTGGGAAAATATTTGTATTTCACACAATATATGTTAGTCCAACGAGAGAATGCATACAAGTGACTATTCTGTTAGGGTTAGGGTTAGGGTTAGGTTTAAAACTGGTCACTGTTAATCCACCAGTATCTGCAGTAAGGAATATTGACGTAAGACGAGCTGTACATAGCTATGGATCAATGAATGGTAATCACGGCCTCTTAATAACCCAGATTCATTGTGATTTTCCTTACAGGCTAATCAGATGGATGCGAAGGCGGACCAGTGTCCGGTTTAAAAAAAATCAGGTTTCACGCACAAGTCCGAGAAAAGTGTGCAAAACGCCGGCGCATTCCCCCCCTGATTGGCTGCCTATAGCGGCACCAGAGTCAATCACAACAGACGGCACAGGAGGTCGGGGGCAGCGGAGCAGGAAACAGGGGCGCGTGCTGCGCAGCGTGGCGCCGTCCTCCTGTTTCCATCATCCCTTACTGTTTGGTCATTTTCAGATACTGTAAAAGTTTACAGCTGCCATGCTTTCCTCCTGCGGTATCACCACCTCTTTTTTTTAATGCTGTGTCATTGTAAACTTTATAAATGATTTATTTGTTTCTTTTTAAAGCAACAGTGCACATTTATTAACATTTCTGTTAATGTGGGCTTTGGTGACCATAAATAAGTATTGTGCTTATTTTGCATCTCACACATTATAAGCACTATAGAAGCCATGCTATTGATGAACTGACTCAAGTGAATGCAACATAAGGTACAATAGTATAAAACCATGACACAGAAATGCACAAAGCAATTTGGAAACTATAAGATGCAAAATGGAAAAAAAGAAATGCGAGTGAGTGAGCAGGAAAGAACTCCCTCAAAGAAAGTTGAGAAAGCAGCACGAGTGCACGAGGTGGAATAGGCATTTTCAATTATATTCTGACGTATGCAGTCTGGAGTAGACGGAGGAACTAAGGGAGAGAATAGAGACAATCCATCAAACAGACAGTCTGCACAATCAGACCAAAAAAAAAAAGTGAAGAAACGGAAGCCACCTCATACGAGGCGGAACACCTTGCTTACAAGGAGATCTAAGATATGCTTAATCCATCACGAAGCTACGGAGACTCCCCTGCAAAATGGGAAGGCCCATTATCCAGGTGACACCACACAAGCATACGTCTCCATTTCCATTTTTTCCACCACTAATACTATTTCATTCCTAGCATCTGTAGCGGTTAGTTAACACTATCATTGATAGAACAACTCCTCATATTAGATAATTAACTCTCATTAATGAAGTCAGGGCTTTCCAAACATTTTATGTCAATTAAACCACCCAATCAAATCGGACCTGTCACCCCGTTGCCAGTTGCTAGTAGCTTGAAAACAGCTCACTGGGGCTGCGTATCGCTAACAACCTCACAATGCGATACGTTTCACGATACAGGGGTCACCATACAATACATATTGTGATACATGTGTATCCAGATAAATGGCCTTTAAGTTGATAGGCATCCGGATATTTTACATTACATCCATTATTAAGAAATCATTTGTATACCCAAATGATAATAAATAATAAATTACACTTTTATTATGCAAAAGTGCCTAAATGCAGTGCAGTTACAATATAATGTTGCCTTTGAACTTAGTAATTATCAGCCTGCAGTGCAATTACTATGCTAGAGTTTACCATCAGCAGTAGTATGAAAATGTAAAAAAAATATAGGATGAAATTACAAAACTTAATCATGGCCTTCTTCACAAGCCTTTCAGCTACTCGTGCTGCTACTAGCGTTCCCTGCTAGCGGCATGACGGGTTATGTGAAGCTGTAGATTGGTAGTGTTTCCAGATACTTATTATTCAACACTGTTTCCACACTGCCTGTGCCATGTCCAGATTTGCCTTTTTCCAATTTTGTAAAATCCAAAATGCTCCCAAATCTGAGCCTTGAATTTGACGTTGAGAACCAGCCTTCATCTTCATACCATTAGCTTGACTACCAGTTTTCACAAAATGTGCACATCAAGGATCAGCGTACAGAGACACTACGCAAAACCTTATGAATGAATGTGCAATATTGATACTGATGCCTCCAGATCGACACGTGTATTGTAAATAAGATGTGCAATGATCGTTTCCCCATGGCCTTTGTTCTGAACATAGGACCTTTTTCACAAAAGTCAGGTCGAGGTTAGGGTTAGGCCTAAATGGCCCTCTGTTCCCAGAACAAACAGGGAACATAGTGACTAAACCTAACCAGACCCTAACCACAGTGATGTCAGACCATAAAACATCATTTTTTGTAATGACATGGTAAGGAAGCAGCATATTACCCATTCCATGGGTTAGACCCGTAGGACCCATTAAAGTCCTGCACACGAGAGAATTCCTTTTTTCCAACACTGTGAGGTGCTTTAGTTTTATTGTGTTACCTGATTCCCCCCCCCCAAAAAAAACCTGCAGCTTGCTTAAAAGACGAGGTACAGTGGATGTCAGTGCATTCTCTAAAGCGTCTGTTCAATCACTTTAGTTTTTTGCAGAGCAAACATTTCTTGGTCACATGCGTCTTCGTGGGGAGTTCAGCAAAATCCGCTGCTCTGGAGGCCTTCAGTCAACATGAACATTTTCTTTTATTTAGATTGTTTTTTTGTTTTGTCTTCAACTTCCTCTGAATAAACAGATAAAAAAAAAACCTTTTTAAACAATTCTATCTTGTCTGGAGAATACTTTTCAAGAATGAAAGTGTGTTTTTCTATGTTATGATCTGGGGATATACAGTTTGTTTTCTAGCAATATTGGTTTTGCAGTAAATCCACAGAAATTCTGAGGTTGAAACTAGGTAATATTTGATATATTTAAAAGGAAATTAAACACAGTTGATTGACTGATTGAAATTGACTAATTAATTCATTGACTAATCATCCCATATACACTGAGCAATGCATTTTTATTTACTCTTTTATAGAGCTGCAATGCATTATTAGTGGATCATTTGATTTGTTGGTTGACTTCTTTACTCTTCTATGCCAAATACACGACCCACCGCTTGAACATGATATGTGAGTGATCCTACATTTTTATAAGAGGCACATATGACCTTATGTTTTATGTCAACAAGCTGTGCCTTGCCGTGTAAAGTTCTTTGAAATACAGAGATGCGGTGACAGATCACGCTGTGACAAAAAGAACAAAGCTGACCGGGACACAGAGAGATCAATATTGTTGAGCTTTACAGCCTCAGCCGGAAAATGAATAATACCACCATCAGGTGCACAATTCTTAAATATAGCAGCAGACTGATCTCCGGAGAGGCGTTCAGCTCGTCAATATCATTATTATTATAAATCCACAAGGGATCATGGCTGCATTAGCTGGTGTTAGCAGTTTCCCTGTTGAACAACATGCAAATCAGTGGCCTAATTCTCCGGCTATAGTTTGTAAATAACAGCTCCATTATTCTGTCTGGTAGGATCATCAATCATCAGAGCTGCTGCATGTTCATTTGTAATAGAGACGCTCGGGTCCCAACAGCAGGATGTATTAATTACTGAAGTTGAGCCGCAAACTTATCGGAGAGATTCTCCTAAATTGCTAAGGGGAGATAAAACGAGATAGCTCCCTCCAGGGTGGGCCAATGTGCAAGAGAAATGTGGTCTGGTCACCCAGACATGTTGGTGTTTTCCACGAAAGGTCACACTTTTATTCATCAAGCGAGTTGCGAAATTATTAGAAAATATAGTCAAGGCATTGACAAGGTTAGACATTTTTGTCAAAGGTCCATCTAACCAGTTAAACTGTTTTTTCTCATCATCTATTAGCTTCTAATGCAATTAACAAACACCTCTATACACATGTGGATATTGCATTAAAAATCTGACATTTGCAGCTAAAATAGTCATTTACCACATTACCATCGGAGCAGTATTTCTGATTATTTTAATATCATTTAAAAAAAAAAACAGTGCTTTTCTTAAAAAATAAGGACATTTTTACACAGTGTGCTCTTCTGTTCGCTGTAGGTTTTTTACCCCATGCTCTTGAAAACGTTTGTGCACACCGCTGGTCTATGGCGCCCTTTCAGTGTACAAAACATGAAGCAAAGGCTACTAATAGATGTCTTTCCTGTGTCCCACTGCATACAGCTGACGCCCCTTTTAATGTGATTCACCCCTCAAACAGCCTGAGTCCACTTCCTCACAGTAGATGGCATTTAAAATCATAATAAAATCATAAAAATCAAAATAATTAGTATTCCTAATTCCCAGTATCCTCGATTGATCATTTCAGTTACTACTCAGTAACTACTCTTCTGCCCTCAAATTCAAAGTGATCAATTTGTTCAAGTGTCTAAATGTAGTTTTCAGTACAAAAAAATTGGGTTTAGTATTTTTTATATATATAATTAAAACCATCATTGATCTTGATGCAACCATTACACTAGCATCAGCACATTACATATACTTTGCATTATAGATCCTATTAATACTCTCCAAAATGCACTGTGTTGGGGGTTAAGTGAATGGCAGGATGGGGAAAGAGTAACCGGTCTGCGGTGAGTGAGAAACGCTAGTCTGGTGAGCAAAAAGGAAATTGATCTGAGTCGTCATGCCTGCTACTAATTGCGTCTGAACTATAATGTCCTCTAGCCATGCAGGGACACATTGGTTTTCGGCGTCGGCAAAGGAAGGAACACGGGAGCGACGGCGCCATCAATCAGCGCATAATCTGCGAAGGCACACTTTCAATGACAAAACAGAAATAAACAAGGCCGCCAGGATGAAACGGCGAATACGCCTCGATAAACAGAAATAAGAGCCGCGCCGCGCCGCGCGCCGCATCTGTTCAGCTGATTTCGCAGCGAGCTACGGTACAAATCAAACATTAGCGTATTCGCTCGCTGCGGAAGGACACTTAGCGAACAAGTAATTGTGACCTGAAAGACATGTGAGCGACAGAAATAGAGAGAGCCGGAGAGGTTGTTAGGACAAAGAAAATAGAAAAAAAATGATATAAATTAACCTGAGGGGACATGCAACCTTCACTGCTTCTGTTATACATCAGGCAACAGCTGCTGTTTGGTTATTATTCTGGGGAACTGAGAACATGCAAATTGTTCCCTTTAAGCATACAAGGACTTAACTCAGTTTATTTTTTAACACAATTAAAGCATGATTATAATATTTACAGTTATACAGTATCTATGCTGCTAAGCTATTGTAATGTCTAGATTCTTGCATTGCAACTGGAGGACAGCACATACTAACAGTGGAAAATAAAAGAATGATGTTTTACAAACTAGCTGCATGTGAACAGTCATATTTAACATGTCTGAGTTTTTCTAATTAAATATGATGCACCAATTTGATGATGCAATGCTTTTGATTTATTGTGAAATAGCCGCATGCAAAAAGCATGTATTCTCAAATTTTCTCTCTGTCCACTTGAGCCCAAATTTTTTACAGCATTCAATACTATCTGACTGTCTTTTTTCCCCTAGTGTAGTGTATATATATATATATATATATATATATATATCCATCCATCCATCCATTTTCTATACCTGCTTATTCCTCATTAGGGTCGCAGGGGTCTGCTGGAGCCTATCCCAGCGCGTTACGGCGAGAGGCAGGGATACACCCCAGATGGTCGCCAGCCAATCGTGGGGCACACACACCATTCACTCACACACTCACACCTACGGGCAATTTAGAGTTGCCAATTAACCTGAGCATGTTTTTGGACTGTGGGAGGAAGCCGGAGTACCCGGTGAAAACCCACGCAGACACGGGGAGAACATGCAAACTCCACACAGAAAGGTCCCAGACCCAGGCCCAAGGAGGTCTTGAACCTGCGACCTTCTTGCTGTGAGGCAACAGCACTACCCACTGCTCCACCATGCCGCCCTATATATATATATATATATATATATATATATATATATATATATATATATATATATATTTTTTTTTTTTTTTTTTTATTTGCATAGGGCCTCTAAATCCTCATCATCATAAGATACCACAATGACAGCCAGTTTTGGCAAATACTAGTTTTGAAGCATATACAACTTTTGTTTGAAGTTGGAGAAGCAAAGGACTTTTCAAATTTTGTAAGGGAAAACTTTACTCCCAGAGAATAACCTCTTTGTGTGAGTTGACAACTTAACAGGCAAAAGGAGATTAAAGTAGCCGCACTACTCACGAGCATTTCCAGAACTTCTGTGAGAGTAGAACAGTTCATATACTGCGGGTTTGTGTGCCCATTTCAGGGCCTCCGCACTGGAACGAGCAGAAATATTTAAAATGAATGAATTAGTCTTATCTTCGTATTTAGGGAGCGACAAAGGTTCTTATATCTGGAAGCTGCCCAGTGCAACCAGCTCCGGGCCTGTCGGCCGCTCGGGCTCTGCTGAGGTGGGGATTAAATGTCTTGCATGAATGCACCGCTGATATTACAAAAAAAAAAGAAAAAAAATGTACAGGAAGGGACCAATTTCCTCACTCAGCTTTTTTCCCCCAACCGGACAGAATTTGAACCAGCGCCTCTCCGGTCCCGAGATCACATGGACTTCAGATCACCGCTCCCCGTTATCAATCTGCAATTGATCCCCCCTCAAACAGGTGGAAGCCGGAACGGATTTAGTCGGAGCCGCGCTGCGTTTTTTCTCCTTCGCCTTCCTCTGGAGCCGCGCGCTCGGCGAGAGTGGATGTTGACTTTGGGATGAACCGAGGCGTGAAATGAGTGTAAAAGACAATAATGATGTCAGAGCAGAGGGCATTTATCTTAAAGCTGCACGTCCAGACGACCTGGTGGCTGGAGGGGAAAAAAAAAAAAAAAAAAAAAAAAGATGGTGCAGTTTAACACGTGTAATTGCTGCCTTAGTTAAAAATGCATTATTTATTCCCCCACGTCTCATGATGTTTCTTTGCTGTGTGCGTCCTTACAAAATCACTGTGAGAAAACTAAAAACCTACACAGCACTCCAGCACGCCAGACCAGGTTTGCACACATCAATATATGCAAATTGTGTCCCAAAAGAGTGAAATGTGCCAAGATACGCCCCCCCCCCCCCCCCTTCCATCGCCACATCCAGGCATAACCAAGCTTAAGACTGATCTAATGATCGCTGACTTTGTCATTACACAATAATCAAATACCTTTTTCAGCCGGCGCATTTGCGAATGATTTAAGTCTCTGGAAAATCGGAGGAGCCATTTCCCTGGCACGGCCTCCTATCTCATATTTGTCTGGTTGGCAGCCGAGAACGTGCAGCGATAGCCGCCGTTCTGAAAGCCATCCAGATTAATTGTGAAGTCATTCGCTTCCAAGTGTTGGAAAAACTGCGAGCTTCCTACCGGCATTACCACGGCGTTGAAGGCGCTCCAGACTCATTATGTTCGGAGCATTTTCCTTGGATTCCATTTTTTTTTTTAAAGAATCTTTGGGATTTGTTTTGCCTCATTTATTTTATATTTTTTTTCCAGAGAGGGGATAAAGCTTAGTGAAAGTTCAGTTGGAAGTATACTTTATCATCTTTTTTTTTGCCTTCATTCGTCATTCTGGCTCTGCAAAATCTACTTTGCCTGTGCAACGACAAAAATGAGAGATATTATCAAACACTTCCCATATTGTAGACCAAACAGAAAATCTATTTTTCACTTATTATCAATTATTAAAAAATGGTGGATTAATCCTTAATGAAGCTTTCAGAGAGCAGAGTGTTCTCATTAGAGACAAAAAACATTTAAAATCTCACTATTTTATGGTCTAAAAGCATAGAATGAACTAAAAGGGATAGTTCACCTCGTCATAGCAACAGGTGCTTTACCGTTTTTTCTGCCGATTCAAGCTGCTCAGCTACTGCTGCAAGGCTAATGGTACTTTTTGGTTTCCTTCATCAAACTCAGCAAAGTCACAATTTAGCAACTCGAAAATGGTGTAAAGGACGAGACTATGAGATAATAACTGTAACATTTACGACATATGATGCAAATACATTCTTCAGTGATTTCATTGAATGTTACTGATGTATTTAACCAGACTCTCACTAGACTTAATCGCATATGGTCTCATTTTCTGCCACTAGAGTCTCTAACCAAGGCAGCAACAAAAGGTGGTTAAAGATTCTACCAGTGTTCATTGTTCTGAAGGTTTTTACCGGCAGCAGAAGTATCCACACACGTCTCTCTCTTTCCACAAAAAAGATGCATTTTAAATTTTAAAAAAAGAAGTTTTCAAGGCTGTTTGGTACTGCTAACCAATCTAATGCCAACCTTTGTTCCGCTTGCTGTTATTGAGAGTTTATGATCCAGACGTCTGGTTCTTTTGGATAAAGGTTAAAGATTTAAATGGAATAATAAAAAAAAGACCAAAATGTAAGAAAAAAATGTAAATATATGGCTTAAAACAGGACATAATTCACTCAATGAATGTTTCTAGTTGTATAAGTTGATGGTAAATCTTTGGGATAGCTAAAGCACACAACTAAACTAAATATTTAACATGGGTTAAGTCATATTTAAGCATTTTAAACTGGGAGAAGTTACATATAGGGTGTGTATTTTTGTTTTTTTTCGTATGTATGTATATATAAATGCAGCACAAAAAAATACAAATGAAAAAAAATGAAAAACTAGAGATTATTCACTTCATAAAGTAATAATAAAGCTAAAAGATAAGGACAGATTTGACCATAACATTATATGCATGTTAACGGTGCCATGATGATTCATTTAAATTAGGAGAATACAGAGAATTTTAAGCGTTTTAGTGTCTTTCAGCTAAAAGTTTTGGTTGACTCTCCCCACAGCAAGGAAACGTAAGAAAAGGGAATATCACCACTGACGTGACAGAGTCTTCATAAAGTATAGATCGTAAGAGAACAGATAGTCAGATCATCTCTGGAAATGTTGATTCCACACGCGTGTTGCCGTGTAGTCGGGGGTTAGGGGTGATTTTCTCTGTAATTCTAGAGTCAATCATGAGTTATCGCTGAGTTAACAACACAGTCGCGTACTAGCAGTGCACCGTGGGAGTTCTCACAGGTGTCACTGCTAACTTTAACACAGCGGTGTGTGTGTGTGTGTGTGTGTGTTGCCATGACTACACCAACTCAAAATGGAAGAAATGAAATTGGATTGTTTTTCACTATGTATATATATATATATTTTTTTTAAATACGCTGTTGAACAACTTTGCACCTTTTTAAGACGAGGAGCAGAGATGAGGCAATATTGTAGACAGAAGTGTTTCATCTCCCAGTGATATCTACTGCAGTGTACATTTACATGCACTATAACCACATGAAAACGGGATTGCATTAAAGTGCCTGGTAGCAGACTTTCTAGTAATGGGAGCAAATGTCATGCAGTTATCATTTAACTGCAGGATGGTATGTGAATGTATATTGAACTTTTGAAACCTATTACAGCACAATGCTGATATTTGCTCTTCTGTGCATCATTTCTGACACTGAAGCATGTGTATCGCATGTTCTTAGACAAGAACACAAATTGATTTCCCCTCTCTCTTTCTCTCTCTCCTCTCACTGCTGCCTAACAAGTATCGTCGAGCTACTCTCGCCATCGTGATTGACCTGTTGAAACTACACGGTTGCCCCTATCATTCTGGATAAACACTCCGCTGTCTAATCACGTTCCGGGCATCCGATTCAGACGAGGGGATTCTGGCTGGGCCGAGCGAAGGCCTGATATAGAGCTCAGATTGTGCCCGTTACATCAATGACGTCTTCCCCCCATGCCTGTGCTGCTATGTCTTTGCATGTCTGTACGTGTGAATATCAGAGCATTAGGTATGAGGAGGCTGATAAAATCAGGCAAATGGATTTATAACATTTAAGGCCTTAAAACACCAAAACTCAGCAACCATCTTCAAGCGTGCTTCACTTTCAATAGAGTTAAAATGATGAATAACTAATGAAATTAGGGTGGTCAATTAATTCCAAAAGTACAAAGAGTTATAAAATCGAAATTAGTTGTGCTGATTGCACTTAATTTAGATTATAGGAATAATATCATTTTCACTTTTCAACACTGATTAACAACAGACAAAAATAATAATACACTCAGTTCATATGGTTTAGTGCTTTTCTAGGCACGTTAAATTACAACCTACATTACAATTACAAACTTTTTTTGCTGGCTAAGGAGAACAGATCTAGAAATAAAAATGGATGGATGGATGTATGAGAATAACAAGAATTTTTAAAAATCATCCCCTTTTCTGTTTGAATGAGCTTCATTGTAAAACCAGTCCAATAATTCACAAAGACCAGTGCTAATAGTCGCAAACAGCTACAGAAAATATTAGCGTCTCCAGAGAGTTTGTGGTAACTGAATCTCTCTCTCTCTGAATTGAATGATATTGAATTGATATTGAATGACGGTGCAGTCAGACGTCGCTGGGGTGGAGGGTTTATCTCAGGCTTCCAGAATAAAAATAGACATGTCCTGAAAGCAGTGATGGAGCTCAGGATTCATCCGTACGGGCGTCTTAATTACAAACATTTCCGTCCTATAAAGGGAGAATCTGTGCGCAACAGCTGATCTGTGGAGATGTGTAGAACACGGGACTTTAATTAGCAGCAGATCCCAACAAATCCAGCGTTAATGAAGCTGCTGCTGCTTGTGCACGCGAAGTACGCTCAGCCCCATTTGCAGCTTCAAGGCACAATTCCTATCTATCTATTTATCTATCCATCCAATCAGTACATTTCCATGACACTTCACCTGGTGAGTGATTGGTTATGGCAGATCCAGTTGTTTTAAACTTCAGCAGAGAAACCTGCCTTTACATTAGTTAACATGGAGCGTGAACAGACTCTCTGCACAAATGCAATGTGGTGTGAGATTCTAGTAGAACAAGCATTGATATCATCAGCTCTGTGTGAACTCTTTTGGCAACTTTTTGTGGAGTTTAAGGGAAAAAAAATTAACTGGACTTCTTGTCATCCAAGAGTCTTCTATAGTTCTGAGACTGATGGCAGAAACCCTAGGATATAAACCCAAAATGGGTAGTCACATGACCACAGCCCCGAAAGTGGATCACATCATCGCACCCCAAATCTGAGGGGGGGGGGGGGGGGTCATGTGACCCCTCGTCATTTAATACCGCCCACTCTGGCTTGTAATATCTGGGTCTGTGGCATTATTCTTAGAAATATAGACGCCTCTTAAAACGTCTTAAAACAAGCCAAAAGAGTCCAGTTGCTTTTTTTTTTCTACATATCCACAAGAAGAAGAAAACCTGGAACAACAGAGAACCTTTTTAGGACATCCTTCGGCAAACGGATGTCTCAGATATTGATTTACTGTATATTTAAATGTTGTGTATTACAGCTTTATTTTTTTTTTCCCCGCGAGGCATCAATTCAAAAGCAGTAACCTGAACAAACAGATATTAAAACACTTTAGGTACTTGCTGTCATTCCATTACAATATTTCCACCTCTGCTTGGTTTAATAGGAGCTATAATTGTAAATGTGCTGAGAGTGCCATGCACCATCCAAAACAACGTTAGAGGCATTTTCTCCATCTGGGGGGGGGAGACACATTAACCTTAAACTGATATTTAAATGTCAAGACAGTATGTGTGTGTGTAATACGGGGGGGCGTAATTAAATAGAGTTCTACCCTTTTCAGCTGCATATTGTATCGGATTATGCGGTCAGAGATGACTGATTGCTGAGGCCAATGTTTTCATCAATTAGGCCCAATTACCAAACAACTGCAGTAGCACACGACCTCAACCTTCTCAATTATTCAGCAAGGCTGCCGCCTCACAGATGAAGATGGGATTTTTTTTTTTTTTAGCTATCAAGCAGCTCTGTACTGGAAGAATAAGGGTAAGAAAAATTGAACATGTGAATGTTCATATGATCCTCGCAGGCATTCTCATCCTCCAGATGACAAACATATACACATGCAAAATATAGCTGAATAAATCCATCATTTTTTTTTTGTTTAATCACGATTTAAAGGAGCCCTACTTGGCATTTTACCAGTTAAATAATTATTTCTTGTATGGCATTTAAAAACATTAGCATGTTTTTTATGGTCTAAAAGCAGCATTCTCACACGCTTGCCTTTCCTTCCACACCGAAACACACGCTCGCGACATCACCCGTTGTGACATCACAACAGGAGCCATTTTTGAACGGACCACAGCGGAATGAGTGGTTGGCCTATGTCAGTTTCAGCGTGTTAGCAGGCACACAGAGACCACATATTCACACAGAAACACAGGAGCCCTTTAAATGACATGTATCTATAGAACACAGAGCATCTGTGCTTCTGTGGCTCACAGATGTTTCTCTCTGTTTGTCAGACCAACCTCAGCTTTCAGATATAGCTCGCAGATCGCACGATGGCGCGTATCCTTTTCTGTGAAGATGTTTTTTTTCCACATCATTATTATCAATAAAAGTTCAAATCCAACGTAACAAATGTATTGTAAATTCTCTCAAAAACCAAATGGTAAATTTTATAGGAAATATCCATGAAGCACTATCACTTAACGAAACAGAATCTGGGCCTAAACTTGTTTATTCATGCACACATATAACATTAATATGCCTAGGCCATTACAGTATACAAGAAAAAGTACGAAGAAATATAATAGAGATGCAATGACTTGTCAATTCTTTGCTGAATATTTTAATCTTTTTTTTTAATATTTACCCCTGGGAAAAAAGCTTCCCGAGGGTTACAGGAACCTGGAAGGCAAACAGGTGAAAAGTCCAAAATGCAGAACCCTGCACCAGACTCTGGGCCAGTTTGCTTTTCCTGGGTTTAAAGTTTGGTTAAAGTTATGTATAAAAAAAAAAATAATAATAATTCTTGCGTCTCCGTTACATAGTTTGTCCCACAACTCTTCAAACAAAAATGCCTCCTATCCCATGTCATTCGTTTATGTTTAAAAAAACAAAAGAAGAAGAAGAAACAAAAAATATAGGCCAACATATTGTTTGTTCTATTCATGCTTTTAACTTCAATCTATAGTATAGCAACATGCAACTTTATTCAAAGTGAAGTGCACTCATAAGAGTTTGATATAGAATCACATTTAGACTTGAGGCACATGTGCTGAACTTTTTTTTTGCTAGATTGAGATATTTGCATGAGGTTTCTCTCCTACCACTGCCGCGTCATCCTGTCTTTCTGCCAATGTCACCATCCAGTCATGACACTTGTCAGAATCTCCAAACACCATCTGAACGAGACATTCATTGTTTCAATGTTACGTATACTTCACATTTGTGTAAGACAAAAATGCCAGGTGTAAAAGTCATCTTTTCAATTGTTAGACAATTAATAATGGGTTTATTTCTATATTATACTATATTATACTGTTAAAATATTGTTTAAATAAGAAAAAAATGTGATTTCGCTACTATACCCGACCTAGAAAACACAGGTGATCATACTGTGATGTAAAAATCACAGTATGATGTAGGAAAAAAAAAAAACCTGGATCCACTGAGTCATTCAACCTGCTTATCCAAACATCTTATCTCATTAAAGAAAGCAATTTAGGATTCTGTCATTACAGGACAGGGCCTAAGTGCAGTTGGGATTGAAATCTTATCTTTTCCCAAGGTTAAGATGTCAGAGCTCGCCAAAGTCTTTTAAGTTCAGAAAATCCTAAATGACTTCTCCAAAAATAGAACGCTATCGAGCACATCCCAGCCGTAACAACCAATTAGAAGCACAACAGAGCTGTGATCCTATAAGGTAGACGCCTGGAGCAGGTGAAGACACTGCGTGTGTCACACAACAGCAGCGAGTCAGAAGAACTCCGCCAGGTACCCGGGATGTGTCTGTGGCGGTAACGACCCCGGGTTATTTTTATTTGAGCTTTCTTCTCACTGCTTTAGTCTGTTTTTAGCACATTGGGAAAGTGGAAAAAGCTCAAACTTTTACAGTATCGCGCCAGGAGAACTCGTCCGGTCTATTCTTACGTTGACTCAAAGCGTCGCGGTTTGTAAGCAACCAGATGGGTTCTTGCAAAAGATAAATATATTTTTACCAAAACTGTTGCAAAACCAGAACATGACCTGCATATTACCAGCAGAGGAAACATGAGGACTGTAAATGCATCATTAAATCCTATGAACTACCTTAATGTAACACTATACGTCAGGTTGTTGGTATATATCACAGTTTCCTCCAGCAGCCGGACTGCAGAGTCCTGGTAATTTCAGATGCTGAGAGAGCTGGGTCTTTCAGAAACAACACAGGATCATTTTACCGGGCGAAATCGATGCGCCATCTGAAAGTGTGTTGACGCCGAATCACACGAAACGGTCTCACACGAAGGAGATCACGCACGGAAAGTCAATGCAACGACACGATTAGACGGCTTTCACGTCGGCTAGGCAACTCATCCGAGGTGATTCAGCCGTTCTTCCTAGAAAGAAAGCAGCTTAGTATGTCTGCGGGTATGTTAGCGATAACTCACCGGCAGCAGCTGTGTGCGTGTGTGTGTGTGTGTGTGAGACGTATTTTTGTCTGGCCGGTTGACAGAAATAAACAGCGGTATTATCCGGTCCTACGTCGGTGTATCCTCCGGGTTGTAAAGGTTGCTCTCTCCTTCAGCCGCTGCAGGCCCACAGTGGCCTACGCGGTCCCCCGCCGTACCAGCCGATTGGTCGGAAATCGCTCAAAGGCAAATTTCTGCAAAAAAAATCTGCAAAGAGTAATAAAGAAGCAGGTTTTACATTGGAGTTGGGAAGCATGAGAGACCCGCGAAAAGACCTTTAGGTTTATAAAAAAAAAAAGCAGAGCCACAGAGAAATATTCAAGCAGCCGGACTAATCTGGCGACCCATTCTGAGAGGCAGCATGGACTCTCAGTGGGAGGCGGCGGCTGCAGCCACTGGTAACACCAGGCTCCACAAATGACCCGCTACTGGAGCCGGGACACGTTAGAGAGAGACGCAGTATTCACACGCAAAGGCCTGCTGGAAATATGGTACTGGCAATACCTGGACGGACAGATGCACATAAAGGTACCGATACTTCCTGAGAGGTTTCATCAGGACGTTAGTGGTGAAACTGAAAAAAGCCTTCGATAATCATAAAACTCAAAAAAGGAGATGGGGAGATGCCATCATGGTCTGAAACAGGAGTTAGAAATACGCCATAGATAGGGAATAGATAAAAACTCACAATAACACAAATAAATAAATCAATTAAAAAAGAAAATAAATGAATAAATAGTTTAGATCGTAATACGAACTTAAAACTATGTTAGCAGGTAAGAAGTTAATACAAGATGATGAATAAGAGAGAGAAAAATAACAAAAGCAAGGTAAATATAAAATGTTAATAATATTATATATAATAATAAATAAAATGATAACGTGTGCAACTGAGTGCTTTTATGTTTGATGGTTTAAGTGCACTTAGCTGATAATACTTAAGTTAAGTGACATTTTTAATTCAGGACTTTTTCTTGTAATTGACCATCCATCCATCTATTCATCTTTAAATTAGAAACAAAATCAAGTCAATGAAATACGTCTATAAATGTTTTTTTTTTTTCCATTATTGAAGAGATTAGTAGTAATGTAAGTAGGTATGCTGTTGTAAATTCAAGTCTATTAAAACTACAGTCACACCTCACTGACAGGGAGTGTGTATGTGCGTGTGTGTGTGTGTGTGTGTGTGTGTGTGTGTGTGTGCAAGCTCAGCAGGTTCCTCTGTCTAGTGGCTGCCGCCCAAGGGTTTTGGCAAATAGGATCTGGCCCAATGGTGCTGCTTATTAGCAACATTTGTACAGAACCTCACCGATATCGGTGTGTGTGTGTGTGTGTGTGTGTGTGTGTGTGTGTGTGTGTGTGTGTGTGTGTGTGTGTGTGTGTGTCGCTTAACATTTGAACGTGATCTGGGGAGCTCACCTTTGCTAGACTTGCAGTCAGCCCTTCACATGAATGAACACACACCTAAGGTGGGGGAATGCTTCAGTTTCAGTAACAACCAATTAAAAGTGCAACATGTTTGCCTGTTTGTCTCATAATTCTCCTTTTTTTTTAATAGAGAATTAATGTAGAAATACAAATCTTACAATTCCAACAGGAAGTTGGCTCAAACATCCAGCTTGGCCATACAATGAATTGTAACAGGAGTTTCTCAAGTCAGCAGATCCCGGTTGCAGAGCCTTCCCACCAATGGCAGCGCGGTTATGGCACACGCTTATTTGCATGTGGTGTGAGCACCAACCAAACACAGGGCACACACACACACACAGGCATAGTTACTATGACTGCAGGTTGCTCCACATGCAGAGCTGCTGCAGCTGAATGCGCGCACATTACAGCAGAATCAGGACTAAAGTCGAGCCTCGAGTCACTTACTTCCTATTAACACATTACTTCGATAGAAGAGCTGCAGCCAGACAGTAACAAATTGATTCACGTTAAGCACCACTTTTACAACAAGTACGCAGACGTTTCTGACACAACTCAACAGCCTTGTTAAAAAAAATAAATAAAAAATAAGACAATTCTGCTCTCCAGTTAACCTATGCGCGGAAGGTGCTGCTTCACACTGTGGGCGTGATTATCTCCCAGAAAAGAAAAAAAAGAGAAAGAGAGAGAGAGAGAGAGAAGCGGAGGAAATTAAATCATCAGCCGAGGCAGAGGCCATAGAGCGAGCGAGCGGAATACAGCCACCATTAGGTTAATGAGCTATGAAATTAAATGTATTTCTTAGCCTGCAGCCCACATCCCCCGTAATATCAGCTAACACGCCTAATGAACTTTACTCCGTCGTCAATTACATGTCGCCATAATGGCCTGGCAGCGTTTTAATGTGGCCGCGAGTGGGCAGGCAAGGAGGGGAAGACGCACAGTCGACGGCATATATTTATCTCAGAGAAAATCACAGTTATTCTTAGTTAATTATTATTGACAGACACTGGCTGTGTTAGTAATCAGGGGAAACAAAGAACCAGGGAACAACATATGAAAGTTTTTATAAATGTGTCATGTTGGGTTTTTTTTTTAGGTTGTTAAAATCATATTCTATATATTTCAACAGTTACAGTTGCACTGCATGTTCTTTAAAAGAAGAGTTTCTGATATAATACTGGAACACAAACTTCACTCCGCACGCTAATGGCTCCAATGCGCTTGTTAAATTTTGCATCCACAAAACACAACGTGCACGCGGCCTCCCCGTGTTTTTCTCACTCTCTCGTCTAAATTCTGCTCCCGGTGCCGCCCTCTCTGACACTAATGAGCAGAGAGCACCGTTGCACGCTGGAATCTTACACATCAGGCAGTCAAATCCAATCACACGGCAGAAAAATAGATGCAGATCGGTTTCTAGGTGTCTGACGTTCCTGAACTTGTGACATAAAAGATATGTTTGGGGCGACCTGATCGCATGCAACAGTCCCACTGAGAAAGTTTGAGAATGTAAAGTAATATGATGGTAAAGCGTTGGGTGGATCAGGCTGACGTTTCTCACCACAGTTTCATTTGTAGTCCGACCTGTTCGGATATATTTGTTAAGAAAATCACAGGTTTGCAGCGAATAATGGGTCAGATGCTGATGCTTAAGGCGACGATATGCATGCCAGCTTTTTAGGAAGTGGTTTCAGTCTGAGTGAGTTCTGATACGTTATTGATTATTATATATTATTATAATTGATCACGGGAAAATCAGGGAAAAAGCAAACAGCGGATCAGTCAAGTGCGTTAAATGTTCGTTGGAATTCGCAAATTTTTCAGTTTTTACCAACTTTTAAGATAAGAAAAGATCAGATATGACTTTACTGATCCCACAACGGGGGAAATTTGCTTCCCAATGCAGCGTACAGAGTAAAGAAAAAGAAAAGAAAAGCTAAAGAAATAAAAGCTCTAAAAAATAAAAATACACAACACTATGTACAAAATTCGTTGATTTTTTTTTTTTTAATTAAAGCAAATTTAAGCAAAAAAAGAACTTAAAACAAAATAAATAACAGAAAAGGAAAGAAAATGACTAGAGAGCTGCGTAACAGGCTGCCTACCGTGGCGCCATCTTAGCAGGGAAAAGGGAAAACAAATTTTTAATGAATAAATGCATTTCAAAACATGCTGATCTGTTGATCCTGTGAATTAACTCCCTGCCACAGACTATGTCCCTTTATTTCCTTACAAAAAGAAAGAAAGATTTATTTAACAAAACAAATTAAATCATGATTTGAATTAAAACTCAGTTTGAAAATATCCATCTTTGACAAAAAAATGTGTTTTCTGGTTCTGTGGATTTCTTTAAAAAAAAAAAAAGACAAAAAGAAAAAGAGCAACATTCAAATTTTGGAAAGTAATGAATCCATCTTGAACAACAAGTCTAAAACTAGAAAGTATCCTTTTGTCTGTTGATATATTCCCTGTTCACATATTCATCAAACTGAATATTCCATCTGGGGCTGTTCAAAGATCAGTGAATTTGGTCAAAAAAATGCTGCTGGGAAAAGAATTAAAAGTGATGCAAGACTAAAATGAAATTTCACAAAAGCAAAAAAGCAAAAAAAAAAAGATAAAACTAGGAAACCACCAAGTGCAAAGTTTTTGTAAGATGATTACTTTGAGATTTTTTTCGTTCCTGGAATAGAATAGAAAAGGTTTTGTCTGCTTTTTGCATGCCAAAGGCAGAAAATGGCATGAAACATGAAAATAAGCCATGTTAAAGGGAGAACACGTCCTTGTGGCGGGTGTGCTTATTGTCGTCCTATGACATTTTTTTTCTCTCCTTTTTTTCCATTTTTGTAAAGAAGACTAAATTATTTAGTAGTTAAGATGCAACCACAAACAACAACGCTGTAACTGGCACCTCTCCAAACTACACATCTCTATTTCTGAAATAAATTACCAAGCCCACAAATGTTACACAAATGTAAACACACCGGTGGTGATGATAAAAAGCCATAGATGCAATTATTTGATTATGAAATAATAAAACTCCGACATGCATATCATCTGTTATAGTGTGCCGCGAGGAGTTGAAACTGTGTGAAAAAAGCAACTCCAAATGTGGAAATAAATGAGCTGAAGCGGCGGTGAGTGTGAATCCGGAGGCTCGGCGTGTCCCGGCCGGCTCTTCACACGGGGACAGGAGTTGTTGAGCGGGCACATCGGATTTCATCTTTCAGTCCATAGTTTGGATTTTCTTTTTGAAAAATAAATCAGACATAACCCGGCACTTGTGAAATTGGATTCAAAATGAACTAATTTACCGTGTGCGCTGTGAGTGTTAAATGCTTTTTAGAGCTCACGCTACAATTTTTTTTTTTTTTTTTGGATTTTCCAAAGTTGAAGTTGTTTAGGAGTCAAAGAACTAAAACTCCTTTAATAAACAGGAAGACAGAGAACCAACGCATTTTGACTTGCAAAGACTTCTACAGGGTAAGAATGAGTGAATATAGGTGAGTCTATTTATTGGGTTCCAAGTGATCATGTGATCACAGGACGCCACCCACAGGACTAGTATTAGCAATACATATATAAGTATTAGCAATACACACATATATATATATATATATATATATATAAGAGATATTTTTTTCAAACTAGACAAGTGGATTTAGAAAGAGGTTTTGGAAGGTTTATCAATTTTAAAACAATTTGAGAATATGAAAGAGGGGTTTTTATAGCGGAAAATGCAAAAATTCAAACAGCACAATACAGTGATCCCTCGCCACTTCGCGGTTCACTTATCGCGGATTCGCTATTTCGCGGATTTTCATAATGCTTTTTTTTTTTTTTTTTTTGGTGCATTGTGTTCTGCATTCTGATTCGCTAAAAACTCACTCCCGCTTCTTGTATCAAAACATGCTACGAATTGTGCTATCATTTTGTCGTCTCGTTTGCAAAGAAGAAAAAAGAGCGACAACAGCTGCCTATCACCATGTTCTTCTCCCGAACAAACACACCTGCACCGCGGGCTTCAGAAGAAGAGAACACTGCAGAGCGCAGTCAGGACGCAGCGGCCCAGTCTGAAGAGCAGTGAAACGGCCTACACGCGAGTCACTGTATTTGTATACATGTAATAGTTGCTAATTGTAAAAAAAAATAAAGTTTTCTATTTCGCGGATTTCACTTATCGCGGGTCATTTTCGGAACGTAACCCCCGCGATAAACGAGGGATTACTGTATATGCGAAAAAAAAGAGTACCATATATTTGTATGCATATATGTCTATATGCATACATATATAGAAATTTATTATTGATTGCTATCATGATGATGCATAAAAATGGTCATGTGTGTATTCAAAAAAAAGACGGATTGCTGTTAAACCTATTGGGGGGAAGCAAGGGGCTTTGGTTGATTGTCTTGACAAACTGCACCTTTTTTCTGTTTCCTCTGGGAAACTTCTGAAGGTCTCTCAATGCATATTTATCCTAGAGAATCCCCATAACACACACACACACACACACACACACACACACACACACACACACACACACACACACACACACACACACACACACAGACCTAGAGAGAGAGACCAAATGCGATTGTTAGAGGCAGCGCGAAGGGAACAATTGTTTGGACAGTGTGTTGAGATATAATCCCTTCATCTGGACCCTCTCTCCCTCCGTCTTTTCATCTCCCATGCACTCACACACAAAGCTGCACACACTCACACTCACACTCACACACACACATTCACAAAGCTCAATGCACACACACACCCTCTCCCTCTGCACAGCATGGCAGAAGACAGTGTGTAACTCTGTCAGCTTCCTTTATTTGCAGCTTTTTTCACCCTCCTCAACAGCTCCTCTCCCACTGCCTGATCCCCAGTCCTCTGATATCAGATCAGTCCAGAAATACGAGCGCACAAAGACAGAAAAGCCTCGTGATGAACGGGGGTTTGGCTCAACCGGACAGGTCTGTCAGGATAATAAGATATAATTATGAGACCATGTTCCGCTTTCTTTAGTCCTCCATATTGGCGTAAACTCAATATACTTGAGTTGTGAACTGTTGGCCAAATAGAACGAGACATTTATGGACGTGACCTTGGGTTCGGTGAAGTGTTATTGGCATTTTCCACCATTTTCGGACACTTCTTGGTCCAAACAACTAATCAATTATTCTAGAAAATCATTGAAAACCATTGAAAAGTCTATTAAGAAGTTTGTATGAGTGCAAGCTTAGACCTTACTACACAATTAAAGAAAAATCCAGCAAATTATAGAGTAACAGAATACATATTTAAATATTATGTAGGATTGAGTGGAACTTAGCAGTATTTATTAATCTTGTTTCCCATAATATCAATAAGTCACCAGTTATTCAGTCTGGTTCAACAAAATATGAATCCATTATTTGATTAATATTAAATATTATTAAATAAATATTACATTTCTGGAGACTTTAGATTTACTTTTAATCAGCACTGATTGGATTTCTGTGAATGATGTTAACACCAAGCTACATTTACAAAATGGCAGTTTGATGACTGTTGATGTATCACTTATCTACTGGGCGTTTAAGTTATATATTTTTTATTCAAATTTACTGAAATAGGTCGACATGTATCTACAAAGTAGTAATTAAAGAGTTGCTTCTAAAATATTAAAATATCGTACCATGTTGCAACCTTTTGAAATCATAAAGTAGTCCATAAAGTATTTTGAATTTCTTACTAAGCTTCAGTATTCCAATGCAATGTTACACATTACATGTTATTGCATGCGGTCAGTATCTGTAGTGGAATTTTTAACATAGTTTACAATAAAGTTTACTCAAGTTATTACATTTAAGCACCTGTTGCCAGGTCTGTTTTAAGAATAGTTTGTTAATTAAGTCCATTTAGTCTTATTGAACTAATTTACACAACTTTAGGCAGAAAAAAGCAGGAATAAATTGTTTTAAATGGTAGCAAAAATGGTGGGATGTAAATGTCATCATGATACAGAGCTGTAAAAACATGGAATAAAGGCACTGCTGCAGATAGCAGAATCATATGAACATGTTTGGGTTATTAGCTCTCTTTTTTTAATATATTTTGTGGCATACACACAAAGAAATGCTGCAGCTAGGACTCAAACCTGAGTCTGCTGCTTATGAGGTAAGAACACTACCCCCTACACCACCACAACACACACAGTTGTAATGATCAAAATCATCATAACAATGTTTTGGCTATCCATTTAAACAATTTCACAAAAAAAAGGATACACATATCCGCCAAAAGATTTTCACAGAAAACAATACACACCAATCGTGACGTGTGTGAGCTATAAATTTGAAAGCTGAGGTTGATCCAACAAACGGTCAAAAGAGATATATGAGTCAATGACTGACAGAGGCTCCTTGCTTTATAGATAGATGTTTTCCAGCTATACGCCCATGTGTATGCATGCATTCAAATCTAAAAAGATGCCATGCTTAAAATCATCATGCCTCATCAGCCATTATTATTTTTGATGTTTGCTACAGTGTGCACATTGACCTAATGGTAAAATATCTTAAAAACAAAGAAACAAAGATTCAAGTGTGTAAATGCATTTTTTTATCATTATGTAAGATGTGAACAGGTATCAATCACTTGCCCCCCCCCCAAGCTGCCAGGGCCGGTTTCAATTGAAATGGTTGAAACATGGGTAAGGGTATATTTACAGAGATTATACGCATGTAGTTGCAAAACATACCAGTTCTGATTCCGTTTTCTCTGCAAAGATTGCCAGATGATACTGTACACTGTTTCCGTTGCTCCATGCTGTGCACTCGGCTCAGAGGCTCTTTAAAAGCAGATGAAGGCGGAGGAACGCTCCACGATTCCCATGATGCTATCATACAGCGGCTCTATCTAAAATAGCGCACAGCTTCCCCTCTACCTGTGTTCATTATGTGGGGAAAAATAACACGTTTTCTGCTTTAATGAGAAAACTGCTGCATCCTCCATCAGCTCAGTGCAAAGTGTAGAAATGTGTGTGTGTGTGTGTGAACCCAGAGAGCCAGATGAAAAAAAAGTAACAGTAAGAGGCTGCACACACACACACACACGCACAGCTGTGTTCAATGTCCAGAAGAGTAAATAATAAGGGACATACATAGAGGAAGCTCAGCCCTCAGTGTCAGAGAGAGCGAGAGGTTTGCTGTAACAACCCCTCGACAAACACAAACACGCATTCCCTGAATGAAATGTCATTGTCAGCCTGTGTGTGTGTGTGTGTGTGTGCATGCATGTGTGTGTGTGACCGTCAGCCGTCCCATGGCTGCGTAGCAGAGGAGGCTGCTGCTGCATTGTCTGCCACACAATAGTGATTAGGAGGGCAAGAGAGAGAGAGAAAGAAAAGCGAGTGAATCTTATTGTGTGTCGTACAATGGCGTTTTTCAAGAGAATGCAACGGAGAGAGAGAGGGGAAAGAGAGATGAAGGCAGGATTTAATGTCCGCTGCACAATGGTATTTGGCGGCATGAGCGGGGTGGGGGTGGGGGGGTTAACAGGAGATTGACTGGATCTGTCAATCTGTCATTTCAAAGCAACACACACACACACACACACACACACACACACACACACATAGAACACACCTGTGCCAAAACTGGGTCTGGGTCAGACTTTTATTCTCTTTTGGCACAGAGTAATATGTGTGCAACACTGGATATCAATAAACTATATATATAAAAGCATATTTTTATTTGTGCTGTTTCTGTATCAGGGCTGAAACTCTGGCCATGAGCTGGAATAAATCTCTGAATGAATCACACCATGTGAACTCAAGGTCACTAAGATGCCACAGACACATGCAAGTGGACCTTGGAAATAGTATAGGAGACAAAGTACATGTTTTACCCATGTTAAACTGTATGAATCATTGTGCAGGAAAAGTATATGCGCTTCAGTAGTTGACTTGACTGAAAGTATTGTACAGTATTGAGAACTATTTTGAGGAAATTGTACTTTATTTAAGAATCAATGGTGATGGTAAATTACTTCCACTTTTCCACAATCTGCTGCATTTTGGTTTTATATTAATAACAAATGATGGCCTAATTTATACAATAATTCATCGGAGGGATAAAATTAGTATTGCTTATACGTTTACTTAAACAAGATTTTTCATGCAATTGCAATGCATGTTAATTTTTTGTGATTGTAATGGAATATTTGAACTTTAATTAGTGTACTGGTACTTTTACTTAAGTGAGGGATATTTCTTTACTTAAATAAATATTTGGAATACTTGACTTGATGCTACTTGATGCTTTTTGTTCTGTTTGTCCCAATAAAATACTAGAATCGGGTTGTATAGTGAAATCTTTGCAGGACAGATGTCTGGGATGTGTTTTTAACAGCCATTTCTTACAGTGATTAGTTTTGTGTGTAGTGTGTTTATATCATTTTAGTTTGATTTGATTGGACAGTTTGGAATGCTGCCTGTTTTACAGGAGTGGCACTACGGGGAAAAAAAAGGAAAAAAGGCCTAAGAATCTAAATCTAGGAACTCTTCCAAGTGTGCTTCATTAGGAGTGAAATATAACCGAGCCGTAGAAAGCGACACACAACGTAGGGATTTAGGGGCGCGATGGGACGGATTTGGACGTTTAGCAGTTCATCATATTTAAAAAATTTAACAAAGTGAAGTCCCACATTCAGCTGTTTCCTCATCTGGTGTGTTGGCAGCGGCGAAGATAAATTACAGCACAGACAAGTCAAATCATGTTTATTTAAAGCCGCAGAAAACTGAATGAGATTAGTCCCCCCCCTACTCTGTCCTCCTCCATGACTCTAATCTGACGTTGACAAAACCCTGTCCAACGATCAAGCTGTGTTTGACGCCTGACGTTTAAAAAAAAAAAAAAAATGAAAAAAAATGAACCGGATATCTGACACTTCAAACCCAAAACAAATATATCTAGTCACCAGCAAACTTTGCAGTGATTAATGTGAAAAGACTCATCTAATCCCATCATTGACTCTCGTTAGCTCTCATTCATTTAACTGCACAGAGCAACACGTCTCTACCTGGCGTCCCTGCTACTGTCCCATCTTCTGTCTCCATGCAGACGCCCTCTAGCCGCCTCGTGGCGATTGTGATTGAGCCAGGTTCGTCTTCGCGGCCTCATCTTGTTAAACTCAAAAGCGGTGTCCTACGTCAGTGGTTAGCGGGCGTGAATTTGTGAGTAATTGACCTCCACACAACCGTCTCTCTCTCTGACTTTGGGATGTGACGAGCACGGTGTAGAAATTGATGTCAGATACGAAAACGTGGCAGGTAACATTTGTGAAAATGGTACGCCCAATTCACTTGTCATTCTATAACTCTGGCTATTGGCTATCAGATTTGTGACATTATGGGAAATTTCCATTTGTTAACACTGTCCATCAAACCAGAGGTGGTCAAACTTTTGTAGTTCAGTCCTCATTGGCTTTTAAGATGACTATCTCGACTAACCCCTTGCTTCCATTGGCACATGCATGGTATGACTCCAAATATGAAACAACTTTATTTGCACATTTACACATAGAAACCAATGATTTACACCATACTATTGCCGTAAATGACCTTCCGTCGTTCCCCTGCCACACGATGCAGTGTGTCCTAAGAGGTTAGGTCCTAACCTTGTAACCAGACTCTCCTGCTTACTTCATTTGTACACTCTCGGTTTACCAGAAATAACAAACGTGAAGGTGGGTGTGTGTAGATGTTGCAAACTTTTGGATCCGCCATAACCAATCTCTAACTAGCCAGCAAAAAACAAAAAAAATCGGCTTTAACCTCTGGATATTCATCAACGCTGCTTTTTATTTCCTCAATAGACCAATCTTCATCATTCTTCACCACCATTACTGTACATACTCAAACTAGTGCACGACCTCAACATCATCGCCCTTAGCCACGCCCTCTGTTAGCTGATTGGAAAGGGAAATATTCGTCTGAAGAGAACCCACAACTATACCAGACGGAGTGCTGGAGGAAAAATCCCCAGGCAGCTTGTGAAATGCTGCATTTGTGGCTTAAACAGGTTTATATGTCAACCACGGTTGATAAAACATACAGAAAGCATAGCAACAGACGAGCCTGGTCTCCCAGGACGGGTCCTCGAGGCGTCTGCAGAGGGGGAATCCGCTCAGACGGGCTACTGTTGAGCAGAGTCTATCTTGAAATGAGAAAGTGCAGCATATGCCTGTTTACAGGAGTTCAATGGTGCACGACCATTTGGTCCGTGGCTTTACACTTTTCATTTTCACCCCTGCCCCCATATTGTCAGCCACCGAAGCTGCTAAAAGCAAATTCCACCCGCTGTCAAGGAAATAAGGGTCACAGGAAAAGGATTAGGGGAAAAAAAAAAGTTTACCAGAGAAGGGAAAGGATCCTGTAAAGCAGCACAGGGTGAGGTTTTGGTGATAGCCATCGTGACAGGGCTCATATCTCGTCTGCAGTGAACTGGCAGAAGGTCGCCAATACTGAACAGACAGGTCGCCAGAAGTTGGGCTTAGTGGATTCCCAGGGATCTCGTTTTTTTTTCTGGCTCTTGTCAATGAGCCCCTTTTTTTATATCCATTTTAAGCTTCTCTGATAAAAATCAAAACCCGCTTGCCCCTTTTTTTTCCGATTCTTGCCATACTGCACAGTGAACTGAGGGGATAATCTGCAGTTAAGGGAGGATCGGATTGATAAACACGAATAGATCCCAATATGTTTGAAATTGACTTTCCTCAACTTGGCGTACACCCTTCCTGGTTATCGGTTTCTTTTCTTCAGATTTAATCTTTTATGAAATAAAAAAGCAACAACAGAACACTATGTAGAAGTAGGCTGTGAATGAATGGGCACTTGGTGGATTGGTGATTTTCAGTAACCAATATATGACAAAATAATATGTGTAGATAGGACCAGATGAGTTGACTCAATAAAGTGTATTTAATGTATTTTAAATTACACATTAGGTGGGTTCAACTTACTATCCTGATCTGGTTTGCTTGTTCGTCTTTTGGTTTGTGTTTTTAATTATGGCCGTCTGTTGTATTTTTGGCCATGCCAATAGAGATAGATTTAAAATCCATAAGGAGAAACAGTAGTATTGGTTTGAAGTTTTGTTTTTGGACACCTGGCCAATGTTAGATTCCTAAAGTCACGGCCCTGCTGCCTCTGCTCGCGTATCATATCTGGCTGTTGAATGCTTGGCTAGTTTTTACCAGGTTATTGCTAGCATTCTTTCTGTCTCACATTAGGCAGAGAATTTAGCATTTTTTATACATATATATTTCACAATAAAAAAAGGATGTGTCCAAGCCAAAATTTAATCACTGAATCCTATCGTCTCATATTTGATTATTAAGCACTTAAAGAGCTTTGACATCTTGATACAGATTAAAATGTATTGTTAAAATGTAATATGACAATGATGAACTGATATGACAGAATGAAACACGGATCACCTTAAACCCGACTTCCAGTTCAGCCTAAAGAGTCTTATGATAAGATCGCGCTCGTTAATTCCAAATGATTTGCTATAATGAGGACTCGGCGCCTATGCACATATCCAGGATTAATGCATATCTGCACGGGTGCCTGTGTGTGTGTGTGTGTGTCCCTTAACGAAAGGTTAATGGGTGGGGAGTCACCACATTGTAAAACCCGAGCTAATTAGGCCACTCTTTAACTTTATGGTTAATGATGTCAGACAGCAGCCTTGACATGACGTGTGTGTGCGTGCGCGCGTGTGTGTTTGTCACAATTCTCTTTAGTCAGCATCACAAGCTTTGAATTAAATCAAAAAAATAAAATGTGACAGTTAAATATATTGTAAGTCAGTGGTGGTTATATGGATTTTTTTTATTACCATTTATTAAATTATATTATGAAGCGTTTGTTCTTCTGAAATAGCTTGTAGGAGGTAGTCAGCGCTCTACCCTTTAGATACAACCATGTAAGCCATGTACAGCCTTTCCATAGCGGAGGTCATGTGAAGGTCAGCGGTAGGAGAAACAGGTGCAGCGGAGGGAAATTTCAAGGAAAATACATCAAATGTGACAGAGCGAGGCAGCGGCGTGGGAACTTACAAAAGTTCACGGGGATCAGGAACGAGATAAAAATGTCCGTCGTGCTGAAGGTGAATGCGCCTGCTCATTGTATCAAGCCTCGATATAAATAGTCAAAGCAAATACAGTAAAAACCCATTGATAGGAGAGTAATGTTTCATCGTGCGGCGTATTTTTTCGTTGAACTTGAAGAATGTCGATGTCTCAGTGTGAAGCTTCACCATGACGACTGGACCTCGGGACAATGATGCCAGCACAAAGCTGTTTACATATCAATTATGTAGATGGAAGGTTCTTCTTCTCTTATTGTTTGTTAACTAGAATAATGTATGTAAAGCGCTTCAGAAACACGGAAGCGTGATCATCCCGCGCTAATGTAATATTAGACTTTGTGGAGGTGGCCGCAGGTCTTGATTATATTTGTGCCAACTGAAAATAAGTCTCCATTTCCAGAGCCAACGCTCACACACTGTGGATCGTGTTATTGATCATTATTGATCATCCTGGACGATAGCACCGCCCTGCCTGATCGCACTGATGTATAATCACAATCAAATTTGTGTTATTATTCCCCAGGGTGACTGGGAAATAAAGAAAAAAGGATATCACAGTGACAATATTTATGTGATATTTTTGCATAAAAATGACTTTAGAATTGATTTGGTGAAGCTCGTTTTATTTATTTATAGTGGGCCAAAGGAAAAAATAATCTATCATTTCTATGAGAGAATAATGAAGGCCAGTCAAATACAGCGAATGAAAAGGTGAATTTTATTCATTTAATGATTGGGAAATAGGTTCACTGCAGCAATAAACAGCGAGCATAAAAAAAAAGAAAAGCTAAAGAAAAATAGAGCAGAGAAACTGCAGGAAATTAAACGTAATGCAATCGATACAGCACTAGGTCTCGTCATGAGTGAATGAATGCACGGGCATATGACAGACAGCTTTACAGGCAGTGACTCACATCATTGCTTTTGTACATCTGTGTGTGTGTGTGTGTGTGTAGCAGCAGAGAGTTGAATTGTCAGCGGTGCAGTTTGATTTACACAGGGCCTTTATGGTAAAGTACCATGAAGAACATTAGACAAATGACACTGAGACAAAGAAAGATTGATTATAGGCACATAGTCTAAGGATGGGAGGGGGTTGGCGAAGAGGTTACACACACACACGCACACACACACACGCTGTGGAAGAAATATCAGGGCCGAAATGAGCTGTAACCGAAACTCATCCTAATGGGTCAGTTTAGCTGGAAGGCATACCCTATTAAATATGCATAATATTCAGCAAAGTCATGTGGAGTAGACACTGGGAGTCACCGAGGAAACGGGCCAGAGCCATAGACAGAGCCTGCATGCACACACACACACACACACACACACACACACACACACTCAGAACAAAAGGCATGTGTTAAATCCTACACATGACTTCAGCTATGATAAAGGATGAAAGTTTAATGATTCCAGAGGGAAAACTGGGTCATTGCAGGGGAAGAAACAGTGATCTGATACAACAAAGATGGATACAAGTGGGTTAAGAATAGAACAGAAAAAAAAAAAAAGAGAAAGAAAAAAAAAAAAGGCGTTAAGTCAAACAAATCATTTGCTGTGATACAAATTGTCTGGTAAAGAAACTCACGCGAAACATCCAGTGCTGCAACAATTAGGTGATTGCTGCAAAGAATTGGTTACAGTCTGCCTTTCTTAGAGAGCTGAATACTGATGGTTTGGAATTTGCAAAATGATTGGAGAGAAAAAAAGTTGGAATATGTCAGTTTGGGGAGATATCTGTTAACCAAGAGAACTATGATCAGATAAATTATCTGATGAAAAAAAAGATTTACTCCATTGCAGCACTAGTAATATCCTCTATACTAGTAAATTAACAAAATAATGATATCTAGAAATAGATTCTTTATGACTTTTTTTTTTTTTTTAACTTTCATTACAGAAAATAACATTTTGGGTTGGTTTGTCACCATTTCCTGATGTTTTATTGGATGTTTTATTGAATGATTTTTTTCTTAAACAAGAATGAAGTTGTGGTTATATGGTTATAAATAAAGTTGCAGCCATTGAATATAGTATATTAATAGTATACTGTAACAAAGAGACAATACAAAATGAGACAATGGTGAATATGCTGAAGGCCTCTGAGATTTCGAAGTAATAATGACAAACAACCGCATTGAAACCAACATTTGCGCTATAGTAACTAATCTGTACATATTCTGGTAACTGTGACACCACACAACTCTGAGCGGTTTTAAAAATAAAAACTCCTCCATCTAACTTCCAAAAAAAAACCCTCCACCTGCTATTCTTCGCGTGGGGTTTATTAGCGGCTAAATTAGCACGTGAACGTTCGCGCGAGGTCGAGTGGAGACGTTGCAAGATGTATCGGCGCGCGCTCGGCTGTTTAGCTCGTATTTGTTTCCCCGCGCGGCGACCCCAAACTGTCACAACCTTTTTTTCTGCTGCGTCTCCTACTTTTAGTTTTTAATCAGCGCCAGTTACGGTTTGGAGCGAAAACCCGGCGACAAGCGGGGAGTCGACGTCAGGCCGTACGTTTGTCATCCTGCCCACACTCACACACACACACACACACACACACACACACACACACACACACACACACACACACACACACACACACTGTACAACCTGCTAAATTTATATCTACTCAAAGTTCCCCTCCTGCCTCTAAAATACGGTTTTCTTCTTGTTTCTCCAGTTGGATGTTTGAGCTTCACTCTGCAGAATGATGTGTGGGCCCAGTTTGACACCAGAAGGCTGTTTTTACACCCGCCTGCTGAAAGTAGAACATTTATCTGAGCTCACTCCAGCTCATATTTTAAAGGGGGGAAAGGCCAAGGAGCATGATTTGTGACATCACAAATAGTTTGGGTTGTGGTCCCGCTGCATGACCTTGGGGGCGTGGAGAATGGACCTTATAAGTGACGTGGGAGACGAAGTCATGTGATCACAGATCTCCGGAGTGACAACATTTAGGTCATTTAAAACGAGTTAGATTTTACTTCAAATTAAGATTTCTGACAAAAACAAGCCACTTCATCATTGTTTCTGGTGATTTGTGTTTCATGAGGCAGGTTTGGCTGTTTTAACATGAAATGAAGATTCTCATTCATGGTACCGGTATGTGGGAGACAGTTTTGGTTGAAATCTCTGGGGCAAAAAAGAAAATCTGGGTAGGTTTTCTTTGTTTTTGTTTAATTACCAAGGTCCAAATTGAACTGTCAAGTAAATCAATTCATCAATCAGTCAATCTTTATTTATGTAGGAGCCAAATGTAACTTTGGACATTTAATTATTATTTATTTCATTATTTAGTCTTACAAATACTCTGGACTGAATTTTGTGTTATATATATTAGGCTACACGTAGTTTAGTTCATGGGTTTATATTAGTGTACTGTCTCTTTAAGAGTTCGTCAGTGCGAACCGGGCGGTAAAAACAAAGAGGAAAAGAGCTAAGTGTTTGGAGCTAGCTGGCGCTGTTTTGAGGCTCGGAAGCACACAGTTTTTCTTACGGTAGTCTTACGGTACACCTATACCAGCGTTTTTGTGTGTAAAAGATCGCTTTGTAACCACTCCTTTTTACGTCGGAGTACTGTGGAGATTTTTACGCAAACGTACACGGACACCAGTAAGTGGCTAAGATGCTAAGCTAACACTCTAAAACAATGCCAGCTCTCATAATTAAGAAATTAAATACACTAACTCCCACTCCTTTTCACACACACACACACACACACACACACACACACACACACACACACACACACACACACACACACACAATGGCTTAAAACAGAGACATGGTCATGCACTGTGGACACCCCCATGTGGAAACACTGGAGCTAAAAATCTAATAAATAAAAAGAGAGTAGGACTTAAAAACTAAAAGGGTTAAAGACCACAAGTATGAGACTACTTTTAAAACATCAATGTTCTCTGTAGTCATGATCCTAGTCCTCTATAAACAGCTCGTACACTGAAGTCAAGGCAAGTAAATGACATGTAAATTAAAACTATAGAAGAAACGGCGTATGGCTTCCTTCTCCTGCCACGATTAAATTGAAAAAAAACTTTTGCACCCATCACTCCACCTCGACACGTCACGTTTGTCACGGCCCGTCTCCGCCACAATTAGGACCCGCGGAGTTTCAGAAGGTGACTCACGGCGGCGATGCGGAGGGGCGGCGTCGATGGATGACAACAAGAAAAAACGGAGGATTTGCACAAACAGATGGCTGACAGCAGAGTGATGTGTAGGATAATGGAGAGGAAATCGCCAAAGCTCCATAAACCGGGGAGAAAAAAAAACAGCGGCACTTTACTCGAAATGAGATGAAATGAGAAAAAAAAAGCGCAGCGTGAGGGCATGATAATTCTAATAATCCGATCAGAGCAGGGTGTGCTAGCAGAGGGTGATTTGTAGTGAGAGTGAAGCCTGCAGACGAAAACGCATCCAGACACGGCTGATACAGCAGCGAGCAGGAAGGTGAGCGGGTGTCGTCGGCCATTCAGTAGACGGAGGCCGGCTCCACACACACACACACACACACACACACACCGAGGAGATAAACACGTACGCCCATCCAGACGCCGTGGGATCCATACTTCTGTGGGCATTTTGTTGTTCTTAAAGGCATCGTTAACTCTCCTGCCCCGCAGCAAAAGAGCGGCGAAGACCGGAACCTTGATCTGCGGCAAAAAAAAAAAAAACGCCTGTGGGCGAAGACCGCCGAAACGCACGGCAACACAAGCCAGCCTGAGCGAGTGTGTCATAATAAAGCTGTTCCACGGCTCCAGGCCTTTTTTTTTTTTCTTTTTCTTTGCTTGCCGCTGACCTGAGGTAGCTCAGCCTTAACTTCTCCTCCCATGGACGCACACAAACACACACTCAAATAAACACACAAATTGACTGCACACTTGACAGACACAGGCGCGCAGCCCTCAACAGGCGCGCGCTGCTTGGCCGACCATGCGTTTCCTCTCACGCCCTGTTCCGTTCTGCGAGTCAGTCAAACACGAGGCGGAGCGGAGCCGGAGCCTGATGGAGTGTCTGGCCCGACGGCTTCAGAAGCGACGGAGCAAAGTGCTCTGGAATCAACTAATCCTTCTGCTGTGACTTCATTTCTCGTATAAACAGGAACTCAAATAACCCGGCTAACCAGGCAGGATGTATAAGCATGTAAAGTATGGTGTAACTAGGGCTGAATATTGTGGGTTTTTTTTTATAAATCACTCACACAGAGAGTTCTTAAGTTTCCCACATGGACTATGTAGGTCCAGCAGTCTTTGACCTAGTCCTGTTTATGCGTGTATGCTATTTAAAGCTGTTTCCTAGACGGGTGATGGCGTTAATGTATGAGAGAAAGGCTCATGGGAGGCCGTCAAGTAATCAGCCGCCTTCTCCAGATGAAGGCTTCTAATTCATTTATGCGCACAAGGAGATCAAAACGGGTATAAGGTCTGGCGTGGTGCAGAAAACACGCTTCGTGATGGTCGATGATATCGGGAGGGGGTGCGTGCTGAGAAACCAACCAGACTTTCTCTAGAACCCTCCCACTTCAGTTCAAATAACTTTAAATAACTGTTTCTCGATAAATCATAGCTCTTTACATGTTCTATTAGCCTGAAAGCTAACAGTTGCAATGCTGTCATTTGATTGCTAATAGATTATCATTTATCAATTATATGCTGCAGCTAGCGTTGATGCTTATGGTTGTATTTGTTTTCCTATATTGCTGTGCGTGAATCTTTTGACCAATCAGAGGCTATTCCAGCCGTAAATAACTTTTTTCATGACCCCTGATTACCCAGCAGTTATTTTGGAGTGTGAAATCTTCATAGGCCTCTTTCGTCAAACAGGGAAATGATTTGTAAGGTAATCCTGTTTCTCTGGGGAGAATTGTGTGCGTTGCTTCAAAATTCTAAAATTTTTAACATTCAGGTGAAAAGGAAAGCGAACTCCATCCGTAGGGACAATTTTTTTTTTAACATTTTACTATGCTCAAACTGCAATGTATTTATATTAACTCTAATTGTTGCTCTAGCTGTTCATTGGATGCATGTTGACCTTCTGTTCACCAAATTGCTTCACATGACAATTACTTAAGTATGAAGCTCTTTAACAGAAGATCAGTGTGTGTTTCTGACAGCAGAGGTTTGACATCATGATGGTGGCTCTCTTAACTTAACTCGATTTTGATGCCTTGATATCAGCATTTCAAACCGTTGCCACCTCGGTTAATCAGAGCCAGAGATGACCCGTTTTGGATGAAGGTGTGTAGCTGGGCAGGAGCTGTAACCTAACAGGGAGTTAGCAGCTAGCCCCCTGTTACCAAAAGCGGCTTCTCTCTCAATTATGCATAATTTTAATCCTTCTTCAAATTTAAACATTTATAAAAAGAGACCAAAACTTTTTGTACTGTAAACATGTTTATTTCTGCTGAAAAGTTGAGCATTTTATAGTCGCATAGGTCTGAAACAGACCCATAATGTCGATATAAGGAGACAAAGTCCTTATTTGGATCCGAAGCTAAATAAATAGATGCAAAATAGCGATCACCAAGCAGACATGCACAAACATTTTTCTGATTATTTCAAGCCAAACCATCTTTTCCGTAACATTAAAACATCATTATAACAGAGTAAAAATCATATACTGACACAGACGGGTTTACATTGGAATGAGATGAAAGCCCGGTGTACATCTCATGCAACAAAACAGAGCTGTTTGATGCCGCGGGATGAGAGTAGGTTTAATATATGCAAATTGACGCATTTGTTTTCCGTCTGTTGCACACAACTGTTGCGCACAGTTTGTGCTTTGCTTCGCCACAGCGGCTATAGCTCCATCCATCCACACTGATTGTTCTGTTGCGCACCGTCATAATCGTTTCGGTATTTTTTGGAGGAAAAGTTGATAATATTCGACTCCCGTCGAGCTAATGTGAACGCGGCTCTGGCAGCTGACTGGCACCTTCATGTCATGTCATACGTCATGTCTCTCTTTTTTTTTTTAACAGACTGATTCCACCTTTTTTTTTTTTCCCCTTAACGTGCACAGGCATTCACCCCCAGCTGGCTAACATGTCATCCATGTCCTTGGCGATCCCATAAATGTCAAGTCATCTCAACGTCACTTCTCCAACATCCACTCTGGTGTGAGGGGAAGGTTTTCTCTGGCGAACCTGTCAGCTTTATAAGGCTGTTAAAATGATCAAAGTCCCTTTTAGAAACCCGGAGAGAGAAAGCCAGAGAGATGGGGGGGGGGGGGGGGTTGGGGGGGCGAGCACGCCGACTAACACGCACACAGACAGCACGACGGGAAGCGATGGTTTATAAATGCAAAAAAAAAAAAAAAAAAAAGCAGACAGGGAGTTGAAGAGCTACAGAACGCAACACGGAGACATATTAGTCCTTCGAGAGCGACGCGACATGGTTGTTGGATGCCATGTTGCCTTTGGTACTAATTACACTTTGCAGTAAATCTCCAGCCAGACACTGAGTGATAATGAGCAGCACCGGAGCGAAAATGATGTAATCTATAACTCAGAGTTGGTAACGGCGAAGAGGAGGGAAGTTGGTGAAGTGGAGAGAGAGAATAAAGGGCATTTTTCCACCTGTTTTGCAATTATTAAAAACCAAGTCTGCACGTTTTGATCATTTTTTGGGGGGGGGAATTTTCTGTCTGTGGAAGAATATAATATAATATAATGAGGTCAAGCGAGACATGCAGCGAAGGCCCCCCAGCGTGATTCCAACCAGGGAATTTATGGCACGCACACAAGCCTTCAAATGTAAACCCCATCACTCATATTTGTTGCATCATTTGCGCTTTTTTTTTTTTTTTTTTTTTTTTCCCCAAATCACCACAACAATCTGATTCAACCATGTTGTCGAGCTCATGATGAAAAGCATCCTAATCCGATACGGGTAAATTGGCTTAAAGTTAAAAGGAAAGAAAGAGCTAGAGGAGGGTGATCATCACAAAATATGAAAAAAAAAATACATAAAGGAACGGAAGTGAGACAACAGGTGTTTCTCTGTCTCTGATCCTATCTGCTTTATATCCAGGAGATTAAATTAGAGAGATTAGTGCATCGAATGTAAATAGCGTGGGTCAGAGACACCTGCAGTTTGCCTAATGTGAAATAGGGTCGAGGAACAGCGGGAATGAGCAATAAGTGGCAATAAAGGGATTTATTTACTGAAAGGATAATCAAACAACTTAGAGCTGTTCTGCCTACAACAAACGAGCTGCACACGCAGAGAAACAGAAACACAGGTTACCCACGCGCTGCCTTCAGCACAGGATTAACGCCGTTAATAACCCGAGAAGCTGCCACACGCGGCGCCATCGCCGCCTCGATGGCCACGACACACACACACACACACACATACAATGACTAGAAGAGAGAAAAAGGACACAAAGTTGGAAATAATAGATCAGTCTGAACCCTATTTTGGAAACCACTGTACTAAACTAGCTATTTGGTTATAAAATAGTAATAATATGATGATTAAGAAACGAAACAATAAATAGATCTAATGATGTCATAGGGACCAAACCACTACTTTTACTGCAATATCATAATAACATCACACTATTTATGTACTTTTATGTCAGTGAATGTACTTTTTCAGAATTTTTCATCAACTTTCATATGTAATGGAGGACTTTTAAATTGTTGTATTGGTACTTTTAATTGACGTAAAAGATTGTAATTCTTCTTCTACTGCTATTACTTTCACCATCACTTCCATTACTTAACATAAGCGTTCATATTTCAGCAATATGTAAATTGTCATTAGTTCACATTACTTGTATTTATTGTAGTTGCACAGCTATAAATAAATATAAACGTATCTCAGTGCTTCCATGAGCCTAACCGTCAAGCAAAAAGAAAAATAATAATAATAATCATCCACTTCATCAGCAAGAATATAATCAATTGCTTATCAGATGCTGAGGTTGCAACGAGCTATTTCAGTATTACAGGTTACACAAAACACAAAATATGCATGTTGTTTAAAAGAACAACTGATATACAACTGGTTTGCTGAAATCATGAGTCTCTCGATCACTTCACCAAAAAGACAAAAGCTCAGAAACAGCAGAAAATGAAATTGAGCCCCGGCCACATGTCTAACAAGAAACGTAAAATAACTGTGATTTACTGCTCTCAGGACGATCATGCTGGCCTTCTTGGATTTATTATTGACCAAACAAAAAAAACGCCGCAGGACGTCTCGTCGGGGCTGTCAGCCGTATTGTTTCTTCGCGAGAGAAGAAGTGGTGTTAAATTGTATCACAATTATGTGGAGCAAACGTCAGTGGTAGCTGGAAAACAAAGGTGATCCCCTACTGGACGAGCTTCAACTTTCTCTTTTTTCCCCGAGTTCAGGTCCCAGCAGGACTCCGTGTGCTTCCACTCATTTGTATCCCTCCATAATCCTGCCTTCAGCTGCTGAGGCCAATAAACAGGGCTGTCGAGGAGAGAGAATAGGCAGGGGAATGGAAGTGTTCACTCTCAAACTGCCCGCGCTAGTTAAGCCGGCGCTGGATCGCCGCTTGAAGATTTCTGTTGGCAGGAGGACGGTGATTCAAGCCGCATCCACAGTCACGCATAGTACATACGCAGCATTTGCAGCCAGACAATCGGCCATAAACATCTGCAAAGAGCAAGCATGATGTTCATAAGCAAACCCTGCACCCCATTCACATGTCAGTGGAATGTGAAGTATGAGGTAATAGGAAATCTGGTCCTTAGATTCATCATTAATCTGTGATTTTTGAGGAGAGGGAGAAATATATACCAGATTCATGTATTCACATTGATATGCACAAAAAATAAGTTTTAAAATCATCTATGTACAGCAGAACTTGGCCACATCCATGTAAGTGATAATATTGCAGGTTGGAGAAATGCGAGTCATGGCCCGTAGTGTAAAAATAGAAAATATTTGGGGCAGATCGCCAACAATGGCTCTGGCGGCGGGTTTTAATTAAATCATTGATTTAAAGGACTGTACATTATTTAGAATGAGGGGGTCACTCAAAGACTTTACAGCGCTCCGAGAGTCGAATCGTAAATTGCTTAATTAAAATTTGTTAAAGGGGGTAAGTGGGGGGTGGGGGGGTCGTAATAATGCCATGAGCGCAGCACATTTCTGCCTTAAAGGTCCCATATCATGCAAATGGACACTTTCATGTTGTTTTGTGTTTTATATTACTTTAAATAAGGTCTGGGGAGGTAGTATAAAAAACTTTTCCAGGCATCAAATACTTGAAAATGGAGAAATGCTCTAACCCTAATCCACTGTTTAACCCACTTTTTTCAGGCTGCAGGAATAAAATAAAATAAGTCAATCAGAAAATAATTTCACAAATATTTTTGAGACAGAGCAAGGTGGTTTATATATGGAAATATATAATTCCTCAGTAGGGAAACATACCCAGAGAAGTGCATGATATGGGACCTTTAATATTGCTGATTTATAAGGGTAGACGACTCAATCAGACGTAGTTTGGCTTTCAGTTTAGTCGTGCATGTCGGAGCAGGAGCGAGAAGTCCTGAGATCAAAGACGATGATCTCATTATGAATGAATGAGGAGCGGTTGGTTTCGCTCTACCACCGAGCGAGCGTGATTGACGGCGTCGGAGGGAACGATCACAGCCGATCAACAGGTTTATTTTGGGCCTCTGGCACGGAAAAGCGGCTGCAGTGGAAGAACGGCGATATTTACAGAATCTCATCACCCGAGTGACGGGAGAAACTGCCGCTGATCACAAGATAATAAACCGGCGAGGGGAAAAAAAAACAAAAACAAGCTGACTTCTGAAAAAATAATGAAGCTGCGATCTGATTTAAAAAAAAAAAAAAAAAAGGCGCAAAGTTGTTTGTGTGCCATTCAAAATACAACTTCGACACGTCTGATGAAGCCATTTTATTCGAGTTTTTTCAGTTTTTTTTTTGATAAGACAGAATACTTTTCAAGACTCACAGCAAGTTTAATGTACATTGCAGTGAATTTTGACAGCTGGCCCCGTTTTGTCAGTCACGTCTTTGCCCTGAATTACACTCGCATATTTCCATTCAGCTATAGTCCTCCTGCCCAGCGCCGTTTTAAGAGCTGTTCCTTCTGTGATAACTCAGGTGAACGTCCTAAAATAGACTCGATTTGGGCACAGAGAGAGAGAGAGAGATGTAAATTGTAAATCCCACGAGCCCACGATCACTTGTGATCGTTCATCATTAGCCGTCGCCCAAACCCGGCGTGACAAGAGTCAGGGAGGAGCAACACGCCGTCTCTGTACAGCTGGCCTGCAACCATAGTGACCACAGCTTGCTGAAAAGCCATTGGCCGAATGGTTTCCGCTCCGGAATAGTCGCCCTCGCCTACAGATTCTGCATATGCAGAGATGAGGCTAAACAGTGCAAAGCAAGGCAGAAAGTTAAAAAGTAAAAAAAAAAAAAAAAAGCTGCTGAGCAGAGTGGACAAGGATTGATCTCCTGGGAAAATGATGCTAAAGGTCAAATAAAAAAAAAAAAATTATATCTATATTCATAGAATACCTGCCAGCTGCCAGGTGTGACTGGATTTATTTATCTATTTATTTAACCTTTTTTTTAAAACAGGAGGATTAATTGAGAACAGCTTCTCATTTACAATGATGACCTGGCAAGAAGTCCCTGCATCCTGACTTGATAAAGCACGGAAGAGTTTCTTCTCTACCCCTTCGATATGACAGTTCATTTATTTGAACATTGCTCTCTGGGCTACCTGCCCTTTTGTCTCATGAATTGTACTTGTTTATTTGTCAGGCACGTTGCAACCATAAAACTGGGTTAGAGAACACGGCGCACATGTGTTGCATAGGGGATTAAAGCCAAAGTTAGATTTTCTACTTAGAAGTCCACCTGAAATGATTTTTAATGAACAACAAACGTCTGTAATGTAACATCCTTCTCGTATTAGCAGCAGAGGAATTTGCTTGGACCATTGAAATGTGGATGTATTCCGGAATGTGCAGCAGCTGACGCCTTGACTGACAGGCAGATGTAATGAAACTATTGGTTAAAATCACTCACGTGTTATTTTTTTGTACAGTAAGAAAAATGTGTTTGCATTTTGAGCTTATTTTAAAAATAAAAATTCAAAAAAAACCTCCAGCAGCCACAATGTCCCCTTCTTTGGTCTGACCTATTAATGACCTAACCAGGCTAACACCAGACCTCATATCAATTACATTGATACTCACTCTGGGAGCCATGTAATACCTCTAATACGAAACCATTTGGTCATATTGGTGGCAGGGTTCATGAAAGCTAACAGCTTATTGGGAGCTACAGATCTACGTACCCAATACTGAGTAACTTAGAACACTTTCTAAGGCTGCATTGAAAGGAAAATGGCCGTCATGTCAATAAAGGATGGGTATACCCAGGCTAAAAATGACCAGAATTTTCTTTCATTTTTCCTAACGGGTGAAAAAAAGGGAGCCTGAAGTTTTCATCAGGCAGCGTAGCCCCCTGGGAAGCATAAATGCATTGGGGCCTTACACAAGAACACTAGGAAAGTCTCTTCATCCCTTTAAATTATCCCCACAGATGAAGCCTCCTGGGCTTCCGAGTTATCCCAAAACACAGTGGCTTGGATCAACAGGTGTCTGATGACGTCTCGCTTAGCCCATGATAGACTGCGATAGGCCGATCCGAACCGTCCAGCCATGTCATCTCTTAATCGGCCATCCTATTGACGCTGGACAAGAAAACCTCTTTAACATTAGGAATCCCAGAGGAATTTAAAAAAAGGAGAGTGAATTAAGAGTGAATAAACATCACAGCAATGTTGGCAGACAGTGGCAAACAACCGTAAACTCGATCCTCCTCACAATTTAAGATGTGACCGTTACAAGTGATTCTTATTAATGTTATGGCCCTTTTACTATTTATGACTCCCGCTTCCTCCTTTTATCACGACCATTATCTGTCCACAGGAAACGTTTGCTTGTTTTTTCAAATTTCTCGTTGGACGGCGGTTTAAATTATATAAGTTGCCGGCTCCACCTGTGAAGGGAAGTATGGTAATGAGCGAGAGGTGAGAGGTGGATGATGGGAGGAGGGGGTGGGGGTGTGGGGGGGGGGGGGGGGGGTGACAGCACGGCCTGCGCCGGCGTTGCTGCTGCTGTAATAGGCTCACATCACAGCTCCGCCGTCCTCTCCGATCTGTCCGGACTGTCTCCGTTTGCCTGTCGCTTCTCATCAGAGACGGCGAGCGGGCAACCGGTGGGGGGGGGGGGGTGGGGGGGGGGGGTGGAACAGGAGGTGAGGACGGAGCAGAGGGAAGAGAGAGAGACGGAGACTGGCTCCGTTTCGTTAGAGGAAAAAATAACAAGAAGTCAGGCAGATGGCAGGGTCAGTGTGCGGAAACAAGGGCTGCATTCAGATGGGTCAGAGTGGGAGATGTGATCTCATAGGATGGGATAATACTCTGATCTGATCCCAAAACAGGAAAACAAAACAGCACGCAAAAAGTAATCTGTTTCTGTATTTTCATTAGGTCCAGACGTCTAGAAGATAGACTGGAGATAGTTAGAAAAAAACTAGACAGGGAAGTGAAAAGGAGAATAATAAAAGGAGCAGCTATAACCGGCTGCCTGCCAGACAGCTCCATCTAAACCGTATTTCTGTCAGAAATATTATATTAAGAGATATTACCTGGAAAGAACTTATAGTTGGCTGTATCTAACAAAATCCATCTTTTCAGAGGAAAGACTTATATCCTATAGCTACTAATATTGCACTCAAATAACTGTATCTGTAAAATATATTTATATATGAAGCTCAGTGAAAGTTCAATCAGGGAGAACAAATCGGGTCTGTTTCCTGCTCCACTCTCACACACACACACACACACACACACACACACACACACACACACACACACACACACACGCACGCACGCACACACGCACACACGTGGTACGTAACATGATTGTACGGCCTGGGCTGTCAAATGTCAAACCAGCTGATCACAAACTAATAGCAGAGCGACACATCCTCCCAGTCAGCCTATCACATCAGCTGTCTGTCAAACAAGCATTCTTCTCGTTAAATGGGAATTGAATTATTAAAATTAAAAATATATATACATAATCATTTACATAAAACCCAATAACTATTTCACATACCCACAGAAAAAAATCCATATGAAAATATTTTCTCACTAAAACCTCACCTGTATTTAGGATATTGTGAATATAATGAATATATCGTGAATATTTTTAAGGTATTAACAGCATTCTATGTCCATATAAAAAAATGTTCACTAAAACATAACTTGTCATAGTGAATTGTGAATATAATGTACAACAAACAGAGTAGGGAAAAGTCAACTGGTTTTATTTTTCATTGATTATTCATGCTGAAACATGTAACATGCTGACGGTCCCTAACATGAACTACAGTGAATGATGCTGTTTTCTGGTAAAACGTGAAATGGTGAGGAAAGTTGACACTAATATTTTAGTATATCAGAGTATGATGATGTTGCTGTATGTGACTGTATTAACGTGGACACTCACTTGGTCTCTGAATAAAATCACATGACAAACAAACATCAAGAAAATATCAAACAAGCCAACTTCACTAAAGGGAATTACCTCGGCTCATGCATGCATACCAACCACCCTGACCACGACGCTGTCAAGACAGAACTTTAGCGCAATGACAGTTTCACCTTTTTTCTCTTTGCGTTACTTTTTCACAATAATCCAAATTCATAAAGTCAATGATTCAGGATTCAATGTTTAAATATTAATAAATTCCGCTCTGTATCTCATTCATTGGTGCTTAGTTCTTGGCCACAACCAGCATCAGGAATTAGAACCCCCTCTATCCTAAATATCCCCATAGCCAATGTGCCAGGGACTATATCAGTTTCACACTTCAAAATCAGTATTGTGCAATAAATACTGTCTTTCCTGGTTGAAATATGCTTAGAATAAATGAGATGAGGATGGTTTCAGGAGGATTTCGGTAAATACTGGCCTTCTAAAATAGTGCAGAAGAGAGTCAACACACAAACAGGCCTTTCTGACTGTCCAAACACATTAGCCATGATGGGATTAATTAGTCTAAATACCAGTCAGTGGTAAATCTGATTGATTTGAACCAAAAGATCCTTCCGTATGGTGACGGCTGCACTGCCAAGATGAAGGGAAAAGCAGAGGAACCATTGTATTTAGCCATTTTTAGATTAAACTCATGTTTGACAAAAAGGAAGGGAAAAAAAAGCTGCAAATGTGCCCTCCTAGTGGCATCAGAGGATAACATAATAGTGCAAGATGACCTGATAAAATGCTCTCTAGGATGCCGTTCCAGTAACAGAACATGAAAAAGTATCCTCTAGGGTGTCCTTCCAGTGACAAAACTTGATGAAAATGTCCCCCAGGATGCCCCTTACAGCCACGAAACATGGAAAGATCCTCCACTAGGTGGTATCCTTGTCCTCCATAGTGTCCTGGTAAATGGACTGCACTCATATAGCACTTTACAATTCTGCCTCACACACACACACACACACACAGATTGTGGCGGCGCTAACAAGATGGACCTTGGGGTCCAGTGTGTTGCTCAGGGACACTTTAGACGCATGGACAGGAGGAGACGAGGAATTGAACCGCCATTGGAAAGTGGACAAAATGTCATAAAACATCCTCTCGGGTGCCCTCGCCACTGGATAAATCACGAGTCCTCTCAACATGCATCACAACTTCCTGAACACATACACCTGATGTCTTTTTGTTCAAATGTTTTTCCCACCACTGTCCTGCAAACAGTCTGAATGCTGGTATAATGATCCTGTCATCAATCATTAAGAATATGTGTGCATCAACATAACATAAGGATACATTTGAAATATATAAACGACGCGGCGTATTGTATCGCGCCGTAGGAGCCAGGACATCTTTACATTATGAAGCATGTATCCAGAACGGCAGCGTTCCCCAGAGCCGGCAGCAGGCGTTCACTCATTCAGACAGCCCCGCTTTAAAGCCGCTGCTGACAACCACAGTTTCAGATAAAATTGCTCTTGGCACTAACAGTGTTATCGGGATGTTTTGCCCTTCGGATATACTCGGAAACCAAAATGCTTCAGTTACTGTCACCATCTGTCAGTTCCCGAACAGAGATTTATTCTGGTGACAGTCAAAGCCAACAAGGCCAGACCCCGAATCCCTTAAGATGACAACTGGCAAAGATCGGAGGCGTGACGGTTTAATCGGCAGCACTAAAGACGTTGATGACGCTTTTTGTCTCTGTCTTCACCCCGGACTCTCAATCAACTTCTCCTTATCTCTGCATTTATATCCCAATCAGCTCACGACTCCATCTGAATAGAATCACAGTTTTCGTTCATATGTCTACATATAAAAAATATGGGTATAGAGTAGAAATAAATAAAGAATTTAAGGCTCCCTATGTATGTGGCAATTCAGGATCTTCCAGGCTGAGTTTCTTAGTTTTCCAGGAGTACCTACATTTAAATGGCCATAACTTCTTTAGAACTTTTCAAGTTTCCATGTGTTAGACACCATTGGAAAGCTTGGAACCTACACTTTAGGAATCTGTCGCTAAGTTAAAAATGTCACTCGGGAGACTTGATCCTACTTTTTCCATGGCTGACCCCATATTAGTCGTACGTTATAATTTTAAATAGAATTGCATTTGAACTGGACATGCTGCTCTCAGCCATTCTGCAGATTAAAAAAAACACTGATGGTCATGGAGGATATGAACATCAGTATTAACAAAATCCAAAAACACCTCAGTGGCAACATTTAGATTTTTTAAGAAAACACATTGTAAGCTCTTTTGCAAACACCCCCACACCTGGTGAATATGCGGTTTAAAACAATTTAAATAAATTAAAAGAGTGAAAATATGTTTGATGCCCTTTCATGCACAATGCATTGCACCTATGCATTTGGCCTGACCTGAACCTAGATCTATGGCCCTTACTCATGTTGCATAAACACAAACATTTTATTTGAATGCGTTTGTCCTAGTTTAACATAGGCACAAAGCAGAAGTTTTCTGTCCAGTTTTAATCTACCGGCCAATCCACAGATATTTTTTCTAGCCGTGACATTGAGTGGAAATGAATCAATAGCAGAAGCTATCCTGCAGCGTTTACTTCCAACAAATCACAAATCAGAGCGCATTTGTGGCGGCGGGGATGTTGCGGGAGGTGAACCAGAAAAAGCCCCAGTTGCTGTCTCCGTAATTTAACATGAAGGCTCGTTAATATTGTGGCATGAGGGCTTGGTCGCGTAAATAAAACAGCGGCTGAGAGCTCTCGGCTGCTGTCCGGGGGATTTGGACGTCGCGTCGTGGGGCCGTCCCGCTGTCAGTTACACCCCCCCCCGCAACGTCGGCGAGCGCTCACAGACGTCCCCGCGCATGCCTGTCAGATCTAATTGTGACGTAGGGATCAGGAGGACGAGGTGAGACCGACATAAGGAGATAGACACACAGGAGGTGATTTAACCAGGCTATACTTCACATACGAAGATGCACAGAGAGTCACAGGATCCTTTTCCCTCAATAACATAAAGCCTCACTTTAGAGCGTTATTACAGGGATATTAACCCCATGGATGCATTAGTCTAGTTCCATATGACACTGGCGCATTCACTTAGGCCCGATACAGCTTCTGAAAGAAAGTAATACGTTCATTGTTTTTAATGCATTAATGATTTCATATGAATTGAAAAAAATTCTTATAAGATGTGTGTGTGTGTGTGTGTTTTTTTTTTATTAAATTGCATGTGTTGCAGTTAATAACGATCCATTATAGATTTGTACACTAGGATATGTACATACATTTTTTTTTCTATACAGTCTGTGTACGGTAGTTGGGTTTTCCTTGTCACACAAACTATTTTCCTGATGTTCAGTCCCACTCTGTCAGCGGCGCATCCTCCTCCGTCTCTCTCACACACACACACACACACACACACACACACACACACACACACACACACACACGGATGCATGACAACAGAGCATAGCAACGGAGTATCTGTTAACAACCTCACCTCACACATATATCACCGATAAGGAGAGGAATTACTGAAAGATATAACAGCGAGTTTATCTCAGTAACAGCGCTACAAGTGTATGTCAATGACGCCTAGGTGTGTGTGTGTGTGTGTGTGTGTGCGTGTGTGTAGCAACCCAAGTGTGCAGAGAAAAGAGGACGGCACTAGACAGTGATATGCTGCCCCTACACATTGTACCTTTAAAAGTGAACTTCTCGGATATTCTTTAGGATGAAAAGGAGGTTGTTTTTCTCCTGTAAGCGACCCCTTAGAGGAGGTCGGCTCGGTTTGTCGGAGAAAGCAAACTTTTGACAGCAGAGGTGATGAAAGAAAGAGCCAACAGAACATTCCTCCTTGTCAAAGAGGACTTGTTTAGGCTCACATAGCTCTCAGGTTTTGGATATAACTTGTGCTTGGTACGGTGTGCATGCTCTTTTGTTCCCATAGACTTATGTATCACAGGGCTATCCCTGCAGCAGCGCTTTTGATACTCAACTCAGAACCATTAGCCGGTTTAGCTGCTACTTTATTCTTCATGCTAACTAAATCTTGTACGAAAGGTTCACGAGTGCTGCCGTCTTTTCTTCTTTCGGAGGAGAACCACTTCACACGCTAGCTGCAGCCTCCAAGACACATTCACAAACGCTCAGATAATCCCGGCGCTATCACCTAACAGATCAGAATCTAGGCCTAAACTCGTTCATGTATCAACACATATAGCAGTAACATGCCAAGTTCGTCCAACAGAGTCAAACTCACCTGCTTTTCTCTTTTGTAATAAAAGAAACTCTTTTCTGTTCCACCATGGCTGAAGGTGCAGGTCAATACGTCTTCCTTTCAGCCGCCCACTTATCCAGTAACAAAGAGCCTGAATCTTCGCCTCATTAGTTACCGCGCAAACGAGATCACTATTGATATCTCTTAACAAACTGCCACCTCTTCGGTTCGATTTCCTGTTAACGCACTGCAGACAACAAAAAATTAACAGCCAGCAATTAGTTTGAAGGGGTGGGGGTGGGGGAGACGGGGGCCGCTGTAGATATTCATTAGGCTAAACGGGGGCCTGTCTCGGCGCCGTTCATCGGTTCCGTGTTGTCACTCGTCTGATTGGACATAATGGTCCTCGAGGATCGGCCGAAGACGTCTGCGGAGGATACGAACCGGAGGCCAGAGCCTGCGCTTTTGGCAACTCCATCCATTTACTGCCGGAGTCTGCGGCTCCTCGATTCCAATTTAAACCGATTCAACAACTACAAGTTTGCGAAAATGTCTTAATCCTTTAAAAGGGTAATGAGATCGGAATAGAGGAAAAAAAAATACGTGTTGAGTCAGAAAAGGTTATAAAAGTTAAAAGAAGTCAGTTTGTCAGTTTTTGACATTTCAGATCTCAACATGTACCAAAACATGTATCACGTACCAAAGTTATTAACATAGTAAACATTATACATTATTCTACAGAATTCATACTTGCTTTAACAATTGATATTTTGTCCCTAAGTCAGTTTGATCATGCATTCAAAGATGTGACAAGAGTGTAAGATTTGGAAATGTTTGATGTTGAAAACAAATGGGAACCAACGGCCGGCTGGATTCAGATGTACATTATATCACATAACTGCACATAATGTACATTTAGAAGTACTGCACAGCTCCTGCATATTCATATACTGTATGTTTTTTTGAAAAATCCATAATGAGTGGTTATAAAGGAAGGAAAATTCCTGATCTATATAAATGTCTAAGTGTAAATCATTTCAGACTATTATACTATAACAAGTACTGCCTTGTTTCTAACACCAATCAGTGTCATAAACGCTGAACTCCCAAAACATATCATTAGCCTCATAGCATAGGTACCTTCAATGTGTTTGGAAAACAAGAAAATAATCACAATGGTATTTAAAAAAAATATATATATATATATATATAGGCATTTTTTACCAATGATGTATGAACAAATATGGAAAAACAAAATGGATCCATGAACAATTGTCTAACAATTAAAAGTAACTTGAGCAGAATTATGCCATGACTTAGGCATTTTTGTCCAACATAAATGTGAACTATATCTATCATACCTTGAAGCAAAAAGGTCATTTTAAGTTTAAACACACAGTTCACAATCCCTTTGACTTAAATTGCATTTAGTGCAAAAAAAAAAGCCGTAGAAATACAGCCTTCTTCCTCTGCCATTTTGCTTGTGTCAAAATTCCCTAGGCACATGCGTTGGTCAGACAGTGGTAGGAGAGTAAAGTTGTGCAATGATCTAAATCTGGCCACAAAATGACTACAACAATTATGCTACGAGGCTCACGATGTGAACTAGAAGCTTCGAGACTGACGCCGTCTGCATGACGAATCAGGCGTGATGTAAAGGGAATGCAAATGTTCAGTATCATCGCCACGATACAGTGAGCAATAGTACCACCTCCTGTGATGTAAGCATCATCATCTGGACTATAATGACGGTGACAAGCCTGACACTTTGGGAAATATGCTCATTCTGCTTCTTGTCAAGAGTTAGACGACGAGATCGATATCACACCTCTTGCTTGTGGACACAGTCTCAACTCCCAGCACAAAATACTCATAAAAAAATACAGAACAACTCCTTTAAGTCGAGGTTCGCTATATGATTCCATCTGACGCTGACGTGCTTTACAATTTGATTGACAATTCATTTAAACGACCGTTGTCAGCCCGCCCGGAGTGGAGTAGAGTATTATCTGTGCTAGTAAAAGCTGAAGTCTTATTCCCCTCCTCCGGTGTTGGCCAGGAAGTGATTTCTCTGTGTAATGGTGTAATATTCATGACTTGCCCCTGCCTTTTTAGTAGCGCTGCCTCCGCGGTGTGTCATGTTCTTTCTCATTATGGCGCTGCAGTGGAAATGACAAGGTACAAGCGCACGGACCTTTTTTTTAATATCCAATGCATCTTGTCCTCCTCCTTTTCACGTGTGGGAGAAGGGGAAAAAAGGAGGTTTTGTCACGTTGAATAATCGGGATGTCCTTCTCTTGCACTAAAAAAAAAAAAAAAAAGTAATATTGAGTAACTTGTTACACCAATTTGTTATTTTCCGGCTGAGAGATGTTGCCTAAATGCTTTAGTTGGCGTTTCTATAAGCGGCTGAGATGGAAATATTTTTCTATTTTCCTTATTGTTTCTCATTTTCCGCATTCGTTCGTTCAAAATAATAATAATAATAATAATAGTTGAGACTCCAATCTACAGTATCAGTGCAGTAATTTGAGTGCCATTAGCCAGATGCCTGTTTTTATGCTTTCAGCTGCTAAAGGTGACTAATTTCTACCTCCACCCACACACACACTCACTCAGTCTCACACACACACACACACACACACACATATGTACACACACACCCACACTCAGCCATTTCCATTACTGTGGCTGGGGTCGATTGCATGCGGTGGGTCGATGGCGGTCGGGACGCCGGCCGTCTGTGGACTCAGACCCGGGACGCTCGTCTCAGGCTCTAGTCTCAGCCCTGATTGTTTCCTCTGCTTTGCTCTGCAACTCTTTCCTTTGTGGCTAAAACATGCGAAAGGCAACAAGGGGAACTGCCATAAACCTATTTAGGTGCAAGTCGGATTAAATCCTGCTGTTGCATATCATATTGTGCTGGGGGAGATAAAAGACTTCATGAAAAACAAATTGCAATCTGAAGATCACTTAATCTGGTAGAAGCCTGTTACCATTTTTAATTATTACAGAGATATGATAGGAGGTTTGTTACCAAAGTACCACTGCACAGTAGCTTCTGCCATATAAAGAACTACTCTCTGGAGAGTGAAAATATAATCATTTTAAATAGTCTTTGGAGCCATTTCTAAACTCTTTGTGATGAAGGAACATGTCATTCAGTGCAGTGATGATAAGAATAATAATAAGAATAAGGCCTCACACATAAGACTTACTGTTACTATCTGTTAAGAACAATATCAATTTGTCCATCTTTTTTTTTCCATACTTTTAGTACATAAAAAGCCATGTATTTTTATTTTGTGAATAAGTTCAAAGTAGGGCAACTACACTGGACTAGCTCGTCCTACTTTAAATGTTTCTCCGCCAGCTTTTTTGGCCAAATTCACTGCTTGCACCCACAGAATATTCAGTTATGTGTAAACAGGGAATATATCAGCAGGGGAAAAAAGGTAAGGAAGGTAATTTTTCTGGAAAATCCATTTTTAAGATAAATACCTATAAAAACAGTCAAAGATTGAAATTTTCAAATATAAAATCAACTTTTTTTTTTTAATTTACTCACTTCAATATAATTACTTTTAACCATATACATAAAATTACATAACAACTTATTATATGAACTTTGATCCATAACAGCGCCTGCAATAGTATCACATTGAAAACACCTAAAAGACTTTAATTAGGCAATTGACACAAGGCTGCTTCTTAAATTATTACCATCATATGTTTTCCTTTGTTTAATGGTTCAAAAAAAAAAACTTACACTAACATGGAGATGCACACAACTGCATCAGATAAGCAATAACGAAAAGACTATTTATGCGCCCTAAAGGGAAATCCAATGTGAGAGATCAAATATTTTTTGGTAACAGTCATATTGATACTAGCATCACCCAAAACGAGACTTAGTATTGGTGATACTTAAGGCATCGACCCCTCCACTACTATAACTGTTCACTAGCTGGAGGAGAAGACCTCCTGCAGTGTACAGCCATAGCTGTAATAAATGTGGACGGTTGGCACATTAAACATGCATCAGGCTGTAATGAATGACCCGTGTGCCGTGGCGTTACACTGACAGCACCAGTCTTTATTCTCTCCTCACACAAGAACACGATTCGGCACTTCCATTTGCAGCGATCATTATTTCAGCCATTAGCTACTGTATAAGCTACCGGAGGCGTTTGTAAATCAGCTACATATAGATTTACAAACACCAGTCCATTAGGGCCTCAACGTGCAAATCAAGCAGGAAACACAAAACCCTTTCTGCACCGTCCCTGAAAATGAATATATGCAAAACAAACTAGCTGCTCCGGCTTTTAAAACATCAATCACGTAACGCTCCTGGAATTAAGAAATGGGATACGGGAGACAGGATGTGATGTCAGAAACGGAAAAGGGCAGCAACAGTGGAAGTTCAAGGGCAGACTTCCTCAAACGTATCTCGCCCACATGAAGTTTTTCAATCAGGAGGAAAGGGTATGTGATTAGGCGGGGGGGTGAAATCTCGTAAAGTATCTTTAGTGCGTTTTAAAGTCGCTGTTTTGTGAATTTATGTCGGTAATTGACCCAAACTTTCGGTTTGATCAACCTTTTAGCCAGAGGATGTGTTTCCCTCGACACAAACACACAAGACTTCCACCGCGCACTGCGCTAAACGCACAGCGTTTTCATTTCAGCATTCCTTGCAGACTCTCGACAGCGCTGTCGGGGGAAAACTCCCGCGGGGCATCGGCTTCTCCTCTCGTCTGTCTGCTCATCTCCATCTCTTTCCTTCGCGCTCTCAGGGCATAAAAGTAGCACTTTTGTTTCAGGCAACTCTTACAAAGCCTGTTAGGTATCTGACTGGAGACAGACGAGTCAAACGGGGAAAGAGAAAGAGAGAGAAAGAGAGAGAGAGAGAGAGAGAGAGAGAGGAGGAAGGAGGATCCATATAAATGAACCGGCAAGTGTGGAAGCCAGACACGAAGAGCCTGCAAGAAGGCTAAAATAAGACCGAAGTGAGGGTGTTAGATGGTGAGAAAAGACAGCCTGACAGACCATCTCATTGTTCAATCCTCACCTTTTCACCTCCTCTCCACTTGCACAATCACACTTTTCTTTCTTCCGATATACAGTTTGTTTCGTAGCTGATCCACGTTACTGAAAAATAGCGGTATTCAGTTATAGCAGGATATATGTTATCCTCGGTCATGTGCTCGTTAAAAAAAAAAAACTCAAAAAGTGTTTTAGAAATATCAGCAGACCAGGCGATGAACTGACTAAACCTGACGAGTTGCAAGATTTTGGTTGCAGTAAACCTTTGTGTGTGTTTGCATGTAATAGCGCATATTGCTCATATTGAACTTACTAGAATTAGATCTGTTTCACCATTACCTGACGTAACACACCCCCACCAGCGTCAACCTTGTCTACTGGAATCAGCAACAGCAAAATAAGAATAAGTTTTGCAGGAAATGTAATGCTGGCTGGGTTATTGTTAAGCAGATGAGTAACATGTTCAGTCCCAGCATTTCATTTCTTTGCCAAAATGTCCGCTGGCGTAGAAAATACAGCAATATTACACATTTTTCAGGGAACATTGAACGGGAAAAAAAGCACAATCTAAGGACACTTTCGCACCACTAGTTTGATTATTTTCACATTCTGACTCGTTATGGAGTGACGCATTTGCACATTGCTACTTGTCCTTATCTCCATGTATTACATCGTCTGTATAGGCCATTTATGGCAACATATCCAATTCGAAACTGAGTCACGGCTGCGTCTGGAGTCACATAAGATGCATATCACGTCATTTAAGGCAGAAGAGATAGACTTTTCTTCATGAATTAGGTCATATTAAACGAACACTGCCCCGGGAGGTAGCTATAAAATAATTAAAGTCCTCTCGTTTGGACTCGGGTTTACATTCTCTCCAGAGGGACTATTCCACCCTATTTAAAATGCAATAGGCCAGTAAAAGAAAAAACGTAATAAAAGTCCTCAAAGAAAGTAATAACCTATTACATAATGTAATAACCTATTATCAGTGCAGTTATTATGTTTGCAAAGATTTGTTTTCTTCACCAGACCAATAATGTAATAACCAAATTATTATGTAATAAACTAGTAATAACTAAAACTACTAAAAAGTTATGACATTATCTAAAAGTTATTACATTATTGTTTGAGCACATTTAGTACACTAATTATAAATTATTTATTACACTTATTATGTTATTTATCATTTTAAACAGGCCAATTATGGCTATTATTATTATTACGTTATGGGCTGCTACAAGAGTCAAGCACGCCTCTTTTTGGAGGTCTCAGTCTGCAATTAGTGCAATCGATTGATGCTTTCACACCAATGAAAAGGAAGTAAACTAAGGGCCTTCTGGTTTAAATGGACTGTTTAGTGCTCAGCAACTGCTGTTGGTGTGAGAGCACCCTAACACTAATCTTAACCGGTCTTCTTGTGTTGCCTGAATCTAACCGCAATACTGGAATAAAACCCTTATAAATTACAGGAGACAGACAGAAGACAGTTGTGGAAAAAAAAAGTATTCTGTCAAGTTTGCATTATTGACAGGTGTCTAATCCTGTCACAGTCGGCCCATTACTCATCCCAACTCATCCTTAAAAAACATTTTTTCTTCATATCAGTGTTTGACACTTCTTAGTAATGAAAACACGTTTTAAATGACAACCAACAGCAAAACAGCATTTCAGATTTTTTTTTTTTTTTTTTTTCTACCTTCCATTTGATTTGTGGCGCTGGAAACGTATTAGCTGATTAAAAAAGTTATAATCTAATCACGCTAAATGACTGAGCTGTTACAGTATTGAAGACATAAACAACCCACCTGGGCAGCCCATTAATAACCACCGTATCATAAACTCGTGTTGTCTTCTGAGACAAACAGCTCCGATGGCGGGGTGTAAAAACATTAGAGACTTTAGCCATAGGCAAAAAAAAATGCTGCTGTCAGAAGGGCGCACACACACACACACACACACACACACTCATACACACACACACACATTTGCACCTTTGCTGCAGTTTGCACTTGCTGAAATCATCAATTTAAACAGTTACTTACAGAGTGGAGTTTCCATTAAAGGATAGTTAATATTTAATATCCTCAGCCACGGTGAGTGTTAAGCCTTTTTACTACTGCACCTTCCATCTTTTGTGAAATTACAGTCTGCAGGTGGAAGGGACGTTATGCATGTCCTATATGTTAAGTACGTTTTTCTGGCATCTAAAAGAATCTCCTGGCAGATACGAAACAAGCTTTTTGTTAATAGAGGCATTCATTCTGCACACACTGCAGAGCTCAATCCGAAACGCATTTTCACATTTTCTAACGATAAATTTTGAGGTTTGACTTTCACATATTTATTTTAATAAATTACCGTACATGACTATATTGACCAAACACAAGAAATATTTCAATTTCTACACGTCTGTGCAAGATGTAGAATAATATTTTTCAACCAGAACAGTACAGTCACTATAATCTCTTTCAGGTTGAAGTACGCAATCGAAATCAGTCGCTGAACCTGGAACAAAGTATTGAAATTAAAGGCATACCCCATAGCCCCATTTTCCACTTTCCTGTCAAGTTTCTAAATCATTGAGACCAACTTGATTTTCAATATAATGCAAGTGCACAGGGCCGATTTTCAGTAGCTCTCTACCCAAACATAAAGAATAAGCTAATAGTTTAATGTTATTTGTTGTCAACATGGTATCACAGAATTTATGGACTACTTGCTTAATGAATATTGATAATGGAGTGTGATTCGTTCTGGATTTTTTTACAGCTCGAGTAAACCTCTGACGCAAATAAGAGCATAATGTCCACAACAAATACCAGTGAATGAAATAGGAAAGTTTGAACCCTACAGCTCCCTCCCCAAGGTCTTCCCCCTACCTCCTCTTGTGCTCTCTCCCGTGTGTGCATTGTTTCTTGACGTGCTGATGAAAGACGTCACCACCTCCAACACGTCTTCTCTTGCGCAAATAGAATTTGCTTTCCAAAAAGAACAGTGTGAAACACATGCAGAATCTGAGAGCATCTCTGAGGGCAAAGATTGTAGATCTCTTCTATTATACTGAATCTTATTGAGACTGTCGTTAAGTGTACACCTCCAAACATAGTGTCTGTACCTGGTCAGTCTTTGTTTGGCCAAGTCAACCCTCCATTAGCTCTATCTTTGCTAGACAGTCACTTTGATATAAAACCCCCTCCAGCAAACACTTCAGCGTCATAGTAATTCCTGCACTATATGAAGAGACATACTCTCAGACATAGGTACCTAAGTCTAGTGCTGATAGAGCCTATGCTGCTTTGTTAAAGAGAAGCAAATAAATGAAACACATGTCGGAACTGTCAATGTCTCCTCTTTTGCAGCCACATCTACTTTTAACCTCAGACTGTAAAAAAAGATTCAAGCTGGAAACATGATTGACCTTTCCAACAATCAATGTTATACCCAACCGAAAACTATGAATTTTGTGAATCGTCCCTACCATAATATCTACCTAGCTCTCCAGCCATCGCCCAAATCATAGTATGCCAGCGGACTCTCCGCACCAGTCATCACCTCCCAGACTTGCTCCCCGCTGTTTGCTGCTTTTTTCCCCCCCACCAAACCTTCAAATAAAGCTTTATTGACCGTCCGCCTGTGTGCGTGTCTGTGTGTGTCCGCTCGGGGTTTCGGCCTGTAGTGTTCAGAACAGCACGATCACAAACCGATCTTCCTACCAGTATTTGTTCAGTTTTTTCATCAAGTTAAATAGGTTTTTTCTGCTCGGATTTAAATCTGCCCTGTGCACTTCCATTATATTGAAAATCCGTTCAGAGGGAAATCGCTACAAAGCTCAATACTGGAGGGATCCGTGAAATTATGCTCTCCCTGCTTCAGATAGAAGCCATGGGGCGAGATGTCCAAAATACCAAACTATCCATTAAAGCTTGATTTTAGTGATACTTTATAGACTTTTACTATTTGATTAGGTGATTTTTTTCCTTTTTTTTTCCTTCCTACAGCTGAACTATGTGTGCGTTAAAAGGTTTTGATGCACTGGCCAATCAGACAGGAGTATCCAACCATGCCATGGCACCAATGGCAGATATACAATTTAACTCTGCTTCCTAATGGTAGTTTGACCATCGTGTGACAGTAAAAGGTAATAAATTAATAATGTATTGCTTACACTAAGACACTGATGTGTAGAGAAGTAGTAAGTAGTGTGTGTGTGTGTGTGTGTGTGTGTTTCTATAGTTTGTTAATGTTATGGAAGTGGCAGGTCATCAGGGTTCAACTCCAGAGATAATGCCTGAGTAATGAAATAATAATGATGAATTAATTCCAGGTAAGTCAGCAGTTCTTTAAGGTAAGAGGAGTTGCACTGCAGGATTATTATAAGGACCAACGAGTAAAAGCAAGCAACAATGCAACAACTTCAAAACTTCAATTAAAACAAAAAAACACAGGACTTCAAAATTTAACACACACACACACACACACACACACACACACACACACACACACACACACACACACACACACACACACACACACACACACATTGTATTCCAAGTGAGTACGGTTTTGTGTAATTTTGTTTATATCCCTGTGAATGTAAGTCAGCGAAGCAAGAGAAGCAAGACACTGTCATTTCTCATGAGCAGAAGCCTCGACTAAGCCTTTTCTCTTCTCAGACCACACAGAAGCACCGAGCTCACACCCCTGGCTGCGGTTATTAATCACCGGAATGTTCAGATCGCTGTTAAATTGTCCGTGGTGCAAAGTAAACCTTGAGGCAGAAATAGAGACGGGAATGACGCCAGATTTAGGCTCTGCGCTCTTTATCTATTAGAAAGCGAATGGGGGAGGTGGTGGTGGTGGTGGTGGGGGGTTTATGAATGTTTTATCATCTGAGACTCGTACACAACAGTTGCTTCCTCGCGCAGCTCTTATTAATTATAAAATATCTGACCTCCTAACGTTCTTAACCGTCTCCGGCTCTCTATCCGTTTCTCGTAATCGCTTCTGATCATTCCCCCCTCCCTTCGACTGAACTCTGATCCCACAGTTTTGAGTTAAAGGGAGACGGCTGAACGGACAATAAAAAGGGCAACCTTCTTTTTCTCCCCCCCGTTGCTCCTTTTACGCACATGCTAGTTGATGTTAAGCAGATTGTGCACATTTAAATATAGAATACATGACCCTGAGGGAACAAAGGTAAGTGTTTTTCTAGTTTTATTTACTTCAGTCTCTTCTTGGCATTCTGCAATCATAGTAAAACAAAAAACAATCTGCCACTATACAAGTGCAAATTGATCCATGCTAACGGGCTGTAAACGCATTTTTAGAAAAGAATACTCTAATGATTTAGATTCTGCAGAGCCACGGACCGTATGATCTCTGCAGATTTTACCACACTGCATCGATTTCCAGTTTACCACATTAATACACACGCTGGCTCTGGAACACCTGGGTAAAAAAAATAAAGAAATATATCAGCAATAAAAAAAATGTACAGGCTAATATACAGGCCAGGCTATGTAATATCGAGAGTTGAATATTAAAGCATTGAGTCCCTAATCAAGAAAGATTAGGGACTAAAGTCAAGGAACCAAAATCAATAAAAAAAAAATGTACATTGCACTTTCAGAAGATTCGGAAAAAATAAAAAAAATGTTCCTGATGGTCCCAAGAAGACTGAATATAAGCCTGACAGGGAAAGGGTGTGTGTGTGTGTGTGTGTGTGTGTGTGTGTGTGTGTTTGTGTGTGTGTGTGTGTCTGTGATTGTTGTGCATCAGTCACGGTGGATTTCTTGCAAATGCTGTTAGGAGCAGTAGGTGGAACTAAGGAGCTTGATTTTTTTCCACAAAGTATCCATCTTATGTACAGTTGACAGTCCATAGGGACAAAAAAAAAAGACAGATAGAGCAGTAGATAAAAGTTATTTTTCTGCAAGTTACCTTCTATAGCTTTAATGATTCACAAAGAAAGAGTTTCAGGAAAAGATCCCATCACAGTGTGTCTGTGTTGATGAGACTTACTTTAAATCACAATATGGATGTTAAAGACAAAATGAAACCAGTGGACAGTGTGTGTGTGTGTGTGTGTGTGTGTGTGTGTGTGTTTCTCTCCGTTAATGCTGCTCTTGTCCTTGAGCTACGAATGCAAATGGCAGCCAGCTCCATTTCCCCCCCCAACGCACAGCTGGAGAGGCTTGTAAAAGCATCGCTCTTCACCCGCTTTCACATCCTCCGTCGTTGGAAAACACGCACGCACACCACTGTAGTAGGAGTGTGTGTGTGTGTGTGTGTGTGTGTGTGTGTGTGTGTGTGGCGCGTTAGGCAGTAATGGCAAACAACCATTCACATGCATTAAAAGTTTCCACCTCTACCTCTGTCGCCGAAGCCGGCCGTCATTTTAACAAAGGAAGGCCACAACCTTGACTTGATTTATTTACCTCTATTTCTCCGGCTTCTGCTGCTCCGGTGTCTTCTCCTCTTCCGTCTGTGTGTGTGTGTGTGTGTGTGTGTGTGTGTGTGACTCAGTCTCAGTCTCGCTCCCTTTCGGAGTAAGCAAACACTCCTCGCTGTTAGGGGCGTTTAAAAAGTCAGCCTGGCAAGCGGCGAGATGGCCGATCTTTAGTCTGACACCGAACAAAACTCTACACGAACCCTGATGGATGGTCCTGACCTCGCACTGCCGGGGATGACGCTAATGCGTGTGTGTGTGTGTGTGTGTGTGTAGCTGCACTCACATAAGCGACCTTTCGCAGCAGCATGACAAGGCCATTGATCCTGGCCCGTAATTGGACAGCATCAACGCAGATGCATCCAGACATCAAGTGTGTGTGTGTGTGTGTGTGTGTGTGTATTTGTGTTTATGTATGTATGAATATGTGTTTCTAAAGCTTTTAAAGCCAAGGTTCACCGCATTAAAATACAGTATGCATCAACAAAAAAAAACACCTGTGTTATCTGTATATTAAATCTTTGAACTGAACTTGATTCGGGAAAAAAAAGCAATTTGAAAATTCGTGCGTCTATAATATAGAAGCTGGTGGAGTCTGTGAGATAATGCTATATTTGTCCACCGCGGATATACAAGGCAGAGCCCGCCTTCAGGCTGTATGAGTGTGTGCATGTAAATCTGATCCCGACGTTCAACCGTACACACACACTCCCCCGCCCGACGGTTTCCACTTTCCTTTCTATGCCTTCGTGCTTCCTCCCGTGGTGTTTTCCCCTCGCAAGCTAAGCTCTCTGAGGCTGCTTAGGCCGGCGATGCTGGATCTACGGGGTCGGCCCATGTACGCGCGACTCCGAATCCGTCTATCCGAAAGCGTCTATCCCGTTTGATTCCCCATTAGGTGCTTTCATATCTCAAAACCCAGGACACGCCGCTGGGTAACTGAGATGCAGTAAATTGTGTTTGGACGTCCAGGGATCCGTAACGCGGGGGTTTGGGGTCGGCTTCGTCCGCCTGGTTTGAGAGAAGCTTTTAGATTCGATCAGACCCCGAAAGTGGCGGAGTGACAAACTGATCGGAGACAGCTTGATCGTATCAGACAGAAGACAAAATGTGAGTGTGTGTGTGTATGTGTGTGTGTGATGAACCACAGTCAATGTGATCAAGTTAAAAAGCTTGTTTCTTTGTGTCCCACCGTCAGACCCCTTTTTTACCCCCTTGAAAATCTGAAAAGTTGCAAAAAGCTCCACAAAAAGGTCTAAGGTTAAGGACAAACTGGTGTTTTTTGTTTTTTTAAGTTGGGAAAACCTTTCAGAATCCAACGAGGGTTTAGAAAAGTGCTTCAGGATGCAGCCACGGCGTGAATGGTTGTTAAAAATGCGCCCGTCCTGCTGCTTCTCCTGAGAAACCGAGGTCCAGCCCGCAGCTCTGTGCAGTGGCAGATCTCTGAGGTAAAGTGTCTGCTGAAGACACATGAACATCAAGCAAACTTAGGGAGCATTAACTGTGTGGATGGACGGAACAGGAGCTAAGTATTAAACCTGACATCTATGTAATCAGTCATTTCACCCGTGGAGGCCTGGGTCTTCATGCAGTTTCCCAGCAGCAGCTGGAGCCTAGAAAAATATGAAAATAATAGAATAGAACATGACTACTGTCTATATTAGGTCCATCATGTTAGATGGTAACTTCTCAGTAACTTCCTTCTCTTATGTTTACACAGCCATATGTAACTGAATGCTAATATTTCATTTTGGAGTTTTTAAAAGTTGGATGGGAGGTCGCACGTGTGTATGTAGCGTCTATATACAGTGTATATTGTGAGTGTGTACATAGTTTTGGAGTGGGTGGCTGTTGTAATGCTTGCTATAATTGCTCCACCCGACACGTCTTCTCTTGCACAAATAGATTTTGATTCCGAGTGTCAGAAAAAATGATGAATCTGAGAGCGTCTCCGAGGGCCAAATTGTAGCTCTCTCTCCTCATTATTCGGAATCCTCTCGTGCCAATCTGAGACCTCTTCATTTATCCAGAACTTCTCCTTTATATACTGCTCTTGTGTCCACTCCTCTGAACATTCTGAAACGTGTCTATACCTGGACAAACTTATCTTTGTGTGGTCAAGACAACTCACCACTGGCTGCTATTGTTGCAGAAACCGTGGCCTCAAGACAGTGCAAAGAAAGTACAACATGTGGCTCTCAACTTTAACATAGGCTGCAGGTCTTTAAACCACTTTGGTCATTTTTTATCGTATGACCAGCTTCTAATCCTATAAGACAGGAATACATAACACACTAAAATCCCAACCTGGACTGTCCAAGCACTTCTCCAGGTATCTGTGTGTCTTTGTTCTCGTGCATGACCTTGGTTGTAGGTTACTTATTAGATCCAAATGCACACGATGACTCCAAACAAGTAAAGTTCTTTATATGACCTTAGTCATGGACAAATTGAGAGGTTGAAAATGCACTGCGCTAACTTTAACGGGAGCTTCATTTGAAAGAAGATAGACAGTGTCTTGCGAAAGTATTTGAACTTTTTGACCTTCTGCCACATTTCAGGCTTCAAACATAAGGATATTTAATTGGAAGTTCAACATTAAATGGGACGCAATCTACATTATTTAACTTAATTTTTTTTTAGAAATAAAAAAAAACTAAAAAGTGAGGCATGTTAATACTTTATAAAAACCAACCTTTTGCCGCAATTACAGCTTTTGGGGTATGTCTCCTACAGTTTTTAGAGTTTGACATTTTTGCCCATTGTGCCTTGTACAACAGCTCTAGAACACTAAGCTCTGATGGAGAGGGTTTGTGAACGGCAGTTTTCAGATTTTTTTTCGAGGTCTGGACCTTGACTTGTCTTTCTAACACCTGGATATGTTTAGTTCTGAAACATTTCTTTGTGGATTTTGTTTTATGTTCTTCCAAAAAATGGTCCTGTATTTGGCTCCATTCACCTTCCCATCAATGTTAACCTTCTTCCCTGTCCCTGCTGAACAAAAGCAGCTCACGATGCTACTCTTACTTTTACATTAAACATCATTGTTGCATGAGACATTCAGGGACCCTTAGGAGCTTCAATGAATTAATAGCTTTTTTTTAAACCAACAATATTTCAAACCATGCTGCATATTTCTGAATTGAACACATTAAACACATTTAAACAAACAGTACTAACAGGGCACTACACAGTAAACCGGCTCAAATGTTCATTCAAATGCAACTAAATGGTTCTTTGACGTCATCCTATTAATAATGATAATAATAAGTGCCATACATTGCAAGTACATTTGAAGTATTCATATGGGTAGAAGTGTGTGACAGTGCAGATGTGACAGGAGCGGAGAAGAACAACCCTCCGAGCTGTCAGAGCCCATCTGTCACGCACACACGCGCACACACGCACACACGCACGCACGCACACGGCACAGTTGGAAGCAGTGGTGGGAGGTAATAAGAATGGAGATTAGACTTTCGATTAAACTGCTTTCTTATTCTCCAGCCCTCCAACGGCTTTGACACGGAGCGTCTGAGCAGCAGCCATGGCCAATTCGCCTTCAGCGCTTACAAACACAAACGACTTTGAACGCTCACTTCTGAGAGTGTGTCTGAGTTTTCAATCGGCAGCCGTGGCGCTCGGAGGGGAATGTGTCATCGTTCGTGCTTGTGTGTGTGTGTGTGTGTGTGTGTGTGTGTGTGTGTGTGTGTGTGTGTGTGTGTGTGTGTGCGCGTGTGCGTGTGTGTGTTCATGCATATGCAAATAGGACAAATGCATGGCGACATGAAATAAACAAAGCAACAAGGAAACTGTCAGCGGATGGCAGACAGGGTCAGAGGAGACGGCGGTGATGGCGCCCACACACACACACACACACACACACACACACACACACACTTAAAGCAAGAAGTTTGTAGAAAAGACAAACGGCTGTCATCCCGTCACACGTGGAGCCGTACAGGTTTGCTCTCAAAACGGAGACATTTTCCACCTGCATGTTTTTCACTTGTAGATTTGTGCAGGAGTGAGAGGCGAAGGTGTGATAAGTGCCAAACCGGCTTGTGAAACTATAAACTGTGTGCGGTAATCTAATCTATGCACAATTTGTTAAATTCAACAATGTCTCCGTGTTCCCTATAATTAAACTACAATGGCTTCCTTTCTGGGAAATTAGGGCCCATAAAACGAAGCAGCAACATTTTGGTGTTCAAGTTTAAAACTGTTTAAATCTTAACAAACTTTTGCATTTGGCGGCAGAGTTTACATTAAATCGAGATGCAGCTTCTGAGGCCAAGTAGCAGTTATGACGTCATTTAGACCGTCGAGCCCATAGAATTCCCAACTGCAACAGTTTAGTCGGTGTAAAAGCAATGATTTAAAAAGCTTGCAAAAAAAATATTGTTCGGTGCATATATTACAATTAGCATTATTTTGAGACAATTGAAATGCCCTCTTCCTGCACGATGAGAAGACAAGGACATAAAATAACGGACATTTTATCCCACTGATTCAGCGGCAGCATTGAGCTTTATGCATATATTACATGAGAAAACCTCAACTACAACACTATATAAAGTATTTTTATCTGTATTAAAACACAATGTTACTGTTACAGTATCAATACATGTCAAAATCCACATCATCAATACAATAGGAAAATAGTAGCAGGGCTACAACTAACCACTATTTCATATTCAATTTAGATTTAAAGTGTTTATGTGATTATTTACTTAGGTCCTGTATAATCTCATTTATAAACATGTTATAGAATATATTCAGTGATGATCCTCAGTGTGATTTTATGGACAAATAATTGAACTTTTTAACTCTTATCTTTTTAGTCATTGAACTTTGCATTGCAAAAAATGTACCTTATTTAAAGTTTTTTACTTTACTTGTATTAAAACCCCCTTTTTTTGCAATATTGTAACTATTTGTTCTGTAACAGCAACATAAATTCTGACACCTCATTTTTAATTTATAGCAAGAAAACCAAAAAAAGGCATGGGGTTTATAACTGTTAAAAAACACACACACACACACACACACACACACACTTTACATATGCATTAAAATATGTTGTATTGTCATCAAAATGGCAGCAAACCGCACACAAAGAATCATTATTGCTATAAGGTGCAGACAAAAAAAAAAATTCCACTGACCCGCAAACCGTTCATACAGCTGCAAACAATAATACACCATAAATATTTGAAACTATTGGCACATTTCTGTGTTTGTCCCTGTTCCTACACTATCAGCCTTCTGTTCTTTTCAGCAGCTGTATAATGGAAATTTGTCTATAATAATGACCCTGCGATAAATACACTCACTACCTCCCTGAAACTTCAAATATTGGCGAGCCATTCAAAGTATCATCTAATTCTTTACAAAAGAAAAACTATGATGCTCATTAATCTTGTGTATTTGTTTTATTTATCAGCTGTGCCTGACTGAGCTTCGCATTACTTGCATGTTTCTTTTATATTCTGCAGTTGTAGGATGTAATAAGTTTGAAGTCTGGCTTTGTTTCTTCATCAGTTTCCTTTTTTTTTATTTCTGCGGGCGGCATGAAAGGAGGAAAATGGAGGCCAGAGAACTTAGCTCTGGGAATTAGCCACCGAACACAACCTATCCAGGGGCAGGGTGTCAGACGGCGGCGGCGGCGTTTGATGTGTGCGAGCGTGCCTCCGTCAGCACCGACGGCGGCGGCTCAGTTAAAAAAAAAAAAAAGAACACAAGTCGGTAAGTGGAACAGGTCGGATCTGCCAACGCAGCAACGCCACAGGAAGGACTTTTATAAGTCACGGCGCGCGGTTGTTTAAAAGGCCTCGTGTTTGACACTTTTCCTGGGGTTTATTTAAGAAGCTGTAAATACCCCCAACAAGTTAAGAGGTGTGGTTTTAAGAACAAAACCAAAAGTCTCAAGCGTCTTTCTGGAGCTCTAGAGGGAAATCGGTTATCTTGTGTGTTTCGTTGAAATTTTAACTGGCTGTGAATGGGATGTGGATTGAATAATGACACAGGTACGTGACGTTCCTTATAATTTATCTCACTTTGGACAATCCCGGGGCCTTTAAACTAAACCACAATTAAGAGTTCATTTTAAACGTAGATTCTTTAAACCGGAGTTTCTTTTGGTGCCTAAAACCAAACCAGACCTCATTATTATAAAAAAAAAAAAAAAATCATCATCCTGAGAAGCACAGAGAAACGACGTCCTGCTGCATCCGTCGCTCTGAATCGCACGCGGCGGAACGGTGCATCTGGTTCCTGCTGCCGTCTCGCTGCATATTTTCAAATAACATTTTTTTTTTCCCTTCTTTTTTTATTTTTTTTTTTACGCCGTCGCTCCAATTTTATGCAAGATTACACTAATAAAATGTGAAATAAAACAAATGAAATGAGAATCGGTTACACCGTATAAAGAAAAAAAAAAAGA